>QEPC01012375.1:1252195-1340115 GCA_003113815.1 Sphenodon punctatus
CTTTTTAGTTTCTTTTTAACTAGTTTCCTCATTTTGTCATAGTCTCCCTTTTTAAAGTTAAATGCTACTGCTGTACTTTTGTTTGTCTTTCTCACTCCAGAAATTATGTCAAATGTGATCATATTATGATCGCTATTGCCTAGTGACTCCACCACAGTGACTCCTTGCACCAGGTCCTGCGTGCCACTCAGGACTAGATCCTCCTCTCGTTGGTTCCAGAACCAGCTGTTCTAGGAAGCAGTCATTTACAGCATCCAGAAATTTGACCTCCACGTCCCGCCCCAAGGAAACATTCCCCCAATCAATATTAGGGTATTTGAAGTCACCCATTATTATTATGTTGCCAACTTTAGCAGCCTGTCTAATCTCTTTTAGCATTGCTTTATCAGTCTCTCCGTCCTGGTCAGGGGGACGATAGTATAGCCCTACTGCAATACTCTTCCCCTTTATACCTGGAATTTCTATCCATAGAGATTCTAGGGAACAGTTTGTATCGTTTAAAATTTTAATTGTACTTGACTCAATGTTGTCTTTTACATACAGAACCACCCCACCACCAACTCGATCTACTCTGTCATTCCGATATATTTTGTACCCTGGTATTACAGTGTCCCATTGGTTATCCTCGTTCCACCATGTTTCTGTGATGCCTATAATGTCTAGATCTTCATTTAGCACCATACACTCTAATTCTCCCATCTTACCTTTTAGGCTTCTAGCATTTGCATATAGACATTTATGTGTATTCTTTTTATTCTTCTTACTGTGCACATTGTAGGGGACTGTATCAGGCACCCTGGAATTGTTATTTATCTGTTCTCCAGCTAATTCCACCTGATGTCCCTTAATTTTTATCCCTTCCTCTGTGTTAAGGAACTCTAAATCCCCTAAATTAACATCATCCTGCATAGATGCCACCATCCGAACTGTGCACTCCACAAATACGTATATGAATTTGAAATGTACATACTCTGAGTGACGTTCAAGAGGGCTACTCATATTCTAGTGCATGAGTACATGAGACAGTATTGTCTGGTGGACAGTGCATTGGATTTGGAATGGTGAATCCTGTATTTGAGCCCTGGTCTTTCTTGGTGGTTCTGGATGATTTGCTTCTCTCAGGCCCAGTGTGACATCCCTCAGGGCTGACACCCTTACTAAGCTTGTCCCATGTGGCTCAATCTTGGTGGTCTTTACGCTGGAAGGGTGATTTGAGCTCAGCTGCAGGGACTCTGGAGACAGTCACTCCAGCCCCCTCAGTTGGGTGACCCTGCTTTCCCTCCCCTTATTGCTTACTTAGTGTTTAAGGTACCTGAGACCGGGCCCCACGGGTGGGTTTCCCCTGGTTCACCAGAGGGAACAACTCCTTGGGAGTTGTTTCATCTGGTATATGGAATCCACCCGTTCTGACAAGCTTCCCTATCCAATGACTGGCTTGCAGCCTTCCTGGCCACGTGTGAGGTGTCAGTGAGGTGGCCTGGATCCCTCTCAACTCCTCCTCCACCATTTCCTTTGCTACCCCCTGTCCTTTGTTGCCCTGGCCTTTCATTTCCTGGTTGGCCCCAGGCCCTGTCTCCTTCCATCTGGGGATTCCCTTTCCCAGTGTTCGGATGGTGTGGTCTTGATGATGTCATTCGACCGCATCCACGGAGCTCTTTCTCGGTGGCTTTACTGCTATCAGAGTGGGTGGCTGCAGCTTACCTTAGTCACGCCAGGATCCTGGGATCGCCATGGGGGCAGCCTCAGGTGACTCCCTATATACAACAAAAACCTGTCAGTCTCCAACCCTCACTAATCCAAAAAGTTATCCTCCATTTAAAAGAAGACACTAATTTTGCATATCTAGCAAAATAGGATGGTTATAACTATGGATTATAGCCTGGGGACATATATTATTAAGCAACATATATTGGATAATTGACATTTATTGAAAGATATACCTCGGTGCAGTCAATACCCCCTTTTCTCCTACAGGAAAACTAAGAATGTTTGGGGGACTATATTTAGTACATAGTGCTATCAGCAGAGAGCACTACAATACAAGTAGGGTGAGATCTGGGGGTAATTTCAAGTGCCTGAACTGCAGTGTTTGCCATCCGAATATGGCCAATCGGATCTTTTGCTCATCATATTTAACCTCTGATTATGAGATTAGATGTAGATTTACGTGTTGCAGCCCTATGGTGATTTATATTATACAATGTGTATGTGGACTTAATTACATTGGGAAAACTAAAAGACCTATAAAAGATAGGATCATTAAACATCGGTCTAATATTAGATGCAAGAGATTGATGGAACCTTTAGCACAACATTTTGTGGATCTTGACTACACTGTGAATGATTTCTCATTCCGTTGTGTGGATACTCATGACTCTGAAAAAGAGTTATTGAGATTAGAAGTTAGGTGGATTCTTAGACTACAGTCATTGGCCCCTATAGGTTTGAACGAAAGCATAGATTGGGGCAGGATCATTTGCTAATTATGAATAAGTTTTCCCCATTTTATATTCATTATATTATTATTTTCTGATATAGTTTGGATAGTTGAAGTGGGTTATTTACATGTAATTAATTTGGATTATTGGACAATATGAATGCTTCCTCCATTTTATCTTATTTGCATGCTTAAATTGGTATCTGGGCGGTATTTTGAGGGATAAGAACAGTAGTATGGATATATTTGACTATGGGATGAAGGTGAACAGAATAAGAACAAGCCCAACAACTTTGAATGAAGGTGGTTTTATTGATTTATTTAATTCTACTTACAATATTATTATTTCAAGAGACTCACCCTCTGCTCCAGTGGACCATTAAGTGCTGTTGAGAAAGACCTGAAGAGGGGGTCAGTCAGTCAGTATTTTATTAAACCGGACGTAGCCTTTCGCCATAGCCCAAACAGTTCAAAAAGTTACAATACATAAAATAATATAAAAGTGAAAATAATGCATGTAAGTTACTTCATAAGATACAGAAACAAAATAAAATTTATTTGGCAATTCATCTTATATAAATTCTGTGATTAAGCAATAGCTTAGCTTGAAAACATAAAAGCAAAGTATACAAAGCATACTATCCTACACAGGGGTACCCGAGGGGGTCAGAAACATAATTATGTCCAGCACAGCCTAATGTATTGTCTAGTTTGTAGGAGCGTTTCCAGCATGGGTATAGAATTCCATGATGTTTTGATAATGTATTCAACATATTTGTTAGCATAATTATGTATATCATAGCAACGGGGGTACATCTGGGATGTGATGAAACAAATGGGTGAAGTGAGGGATAAGTGCCTGAGCTTGTTGACTCATGTTCATCTGTCAGGTCTTCTCCCATGGGTGGTGGGTCCCCATTCTGTGTTGTCTGGGTATGCAGCGATCCACAGGGTGTCTCTCTCTACCTTACTCCTTTAATAAAATCACATGGTAGATGTGTAACTCTTTGCACCGATCTGGCATCTGGATCTTGTAGTCTACAGACCTCATCCGGCATACCACTTCGAAGGGTCCCTGTCATTTGGTCAACAGTTTTGACGATAGCAATACAATGACCTGTTTTCTAGGTTGGAATTGCCACTGCCTGGCCCAGTGGTCATACCATTGTTTTTAGCTATGCTGGGTTTGCTCTTTTGATCTTTCATGAATGATCCTACCTGTTCCAGCTGTTCTCTCAACAGAGTCATGATGCACGACTCAGGTCTGGAAGAGGTTTCTTCCCATAGAAAGCTGAGAATGTATTTTATCGGGAGAAAAATCCTCCATCCATTGAAGTCAATGGCAAAACTCCCACTGACTTTAATGGTGATGGAGTGTCCTGACATCATCACAACAGTTGACAGTTTCCTTCAAATCCCAGCTTCTATAGTTCTGTAATTACAGAACTCAGCTTTCACCTTTGTTCAAAAAAGAGGGTGGTTGCTGTGTTGATCTCAAATGTAAGAGATGTGTGACACAGTAGTTCAAAATGGTATATTTTATTGGACCAACTTCTGTTGGTGAGAATATACAATCTTTGGGACCGCACATTCGCACAAGGCCCTACAGTTTTTCTTTCATCTTGGTGTCTAATGCATGTGTTGCTCATAAGGTTGTGTACACTCTCACCAACAGAAGTAGGGCCAATACAAAATATCTGAACTGCTTTGTTCCTATTTCTTTTTTTAAAGCAAGTCTGTAGCTCTCATGAGTGGAGAAAACCTTGAAATCGTACCGACTTTAACCTAAAGGCTGAAAAGGTAGAGAAAGCATATAAAGGCAGCCTCTCATGATTTTAAAGGATTATTTTTTTTGTTGAGAGGGAGAGGGTGGTGGCTGACTGTGATGGGTAGGGGTTGGCAATATTACTCAAGGGGGTCATATTGGTAAATGCTGTGAGTAAGAAGGTCATGCTGACTGGAAGCAGTTCTGCAGCCACATTTATTTTTAACATAACTTGGGGTGGATTGCCCGTCGGTTCACAACATGAGAGAGACCTAAGCCCGCATCTGCACCGTGCATGTGCATTACAGACTGGGACCCACTACCAGACCCCTAAATCCCTTATTTCAGAGCAACCCCGTCCTCATAGAGCAAACACTCCACAGCTCAGTAACTTCCCTTTATTTGTGCACTTTTGATCTGGCAATCTTCCTCTGCAGGTAGTCCTCCCCCTAATGGCTAAAAACTGCATTGTAAGCACAGATTTCTTCGACACCATGAGTCAAAAAGAATCAAGACAGATCAATAACTCGACAATCGAGGCACTTTCCCTGACTAGTCTTGTTGCAGTGCCTGGCTTTGCCGCTGGGGTAGTAAAAGGTTTCGGAAGCTGCTGCGCTTTGAGAAGCGGTGGGTGCGGAGATTGATTAATTATGGCTTTTTCTGGGCTCGCGCTGTGTTGGTGTTTCACGCGAGCCACCCATAACATCTCAGGCAGCGTCATCTACAGCTACGGAGGGCGGTCAGGGACACATCGTGTCAAGTGACTCGGGGGGCACTTGTCTCCATTCTCTGCACATTGGTTTCGCTCTGCCCCGGGCGGCGGGGCTCCTCCCCTAGCGATGCTGCGGTGGTTGATAGGCGGCGGCCGCGAGCCGCAGGGACTGGCCGAGGTAAAGCGGCATCGGCAGCAGCCCTGGCTCTGCCAGCCCGGAACAGCTGGGCAGACCCAGCGACGGGGCTAGGGTGGAGGGGCAGGGAGCTGGGCGTGGATTGGGCTAGGAAGAGGGGGTGGGCAGAGGAGTCCTACGGGACCGGATACAGGCAAGTGGGTCTCATTAGGGTAGGGTTGCCATGTATGCAAATTTGTAAGGAACACATAAAATACATGTTGCGGGGCCTGCATTGGCGCCTAAGGTGTATTTTTCAGAAGTGTTTCTTAAAAATTGGCATAGGTGGCAACCCTACGTTAGGGTAGTGACTCAACTTGCTTCCATACACGTGAGACTTACACGTACGTCTCCGGCAGACAGTATGGTTTGTGTCTGCCCCCCTGGTTTGTTAGGGCTTGTTTCTGATGGCAGGTGCCTCCCTTTCTTTTCCTCTGGGTCGGATAGTTTTTCCTCATTGAAAATGTTCTGTATGGTTCCTGATAGTTTGAGGAAATGGCTTTTTGTGCACTTTCTCTTGTCTGGGCCATTGCAGTAGAAAGTGTTTATTTAGCAAACTAGTGCCCACCCTTGCTCTGAAATCCTAACAAGTCTCAGGAGGGGGCAGACCAAGAAAAAGAGTTGTGTGTGTAAAACCCTGGAAGCCCTAGAGAATGTGTCAGACTGCCCTTCAGCATCACCAGTAAATCACGAGTGCCTGGGTTATCTGTAATGGCTTTAGAGCAGGCCTATCTGTACAGCACCTAACCCAACAGGGTCCTTCTCTTGATGGGAATGTGTGAATGCTACTTTGTTATAAGTAATAAGTTATAGGGGGAGGCATGGGATTTGTTTAGAGGATTTGGGAGGGAGTGGCTGTGGGGGCAAAACTAAAATCAGAACAAAGGTGTTTTCCCATCAGATAGGGTCATTAAGTGGAGTAAAAGACATTAGGAAGGAGATGAGCTGTCACTTGATTTGTACACCAAAACGAAGACCGCTTTTGAGACAAATTTGCACATGATTGGTGAAAAATGCGCGTGTTCTAATGCTCGTTTAAACACCTAAACCGTTTTAAATGCGCATTTGCCATGATCGTGTGAAAGCCCAAACCGTTCTGAATGTGGTTTTTAAGTAATGCACATTTTTTAAAACCGGTTTTGAGCCTCTTTGATGATCAGGGGATGCCAAAACCGGTTTTAAAAATGCACATTATTTAAAAACCACATTCAAAACAGTTTGGGCTTTCACACGATCATGGCAAATGCTCATTTAAAATGGTTTAGGTGTTTAAATGAGCATTAAAACATGCACATTTTTCACCAATCATGCGCAAATTTGTCTCGTCTAAAAGCGGCCTTAGGGTTTAAATGTAGGTGTGGGGACTCTTTTCATTCCTACTGGCCACTCTAGAAACTAGTACAAGCTCCACAGGCCAGATAGGAGTGGGGATGCTTAAGGGGTGTACTCAAGATGGGGGGGGGAAAGAAGGGTCCATATCATGGGTCCATGCCACTGATCAGCTCACTCAGTGCTTTAGGGTTGTGATCAGTTTATGGGCTAGACCCAGGAACTGGAAAAGAGCCAAATAAAACAGTCATGGGCCTCAGATTCCCTGCCCCTGGTTTAATGGCACAAAGGCAGGTAGATCATATTGCACCAAACATGGTGGTAACAGCAAGAGTTAAAACCAGGCAACAGTCCTAAGGACACAAAAATATAACCGAGTCAGCCAGTCCCATCTTGAGCTGTCCAACAATGATGAGCGTGATCCTCATGAAGTGCTCCTATTTCCAATAAAGGAAGTAAATACTGAGGTTTGATAGGGTCTTGCATTTATATAAATGGAAACTAACCTAAGAACTGATTTACTGGATCAGAACAATATTCCATCTACCTCCGTGTCCTGTCTCATACAGAGACCAACACAGTATGCTTTTAGGCAGGGTTGGGGATGCTTTTCCCTCCTGTGGGCTACTTTGAAAATTAGCACACGCTCCAGGTCCTCATAGGAATTAAGGATGGGTGCTTAAGGGGTGTAATCAGGATGAGAAGAATCCATGGATTGAAACTAGGGTTGGGGAATCCTTTCCCTCCCAGGGGCCACTTTGAAAATTAGTTCAAGCTTGGAGGGTCATATAGAAGCTGTGGCAGGAGTGTTTAAGGGATGCACTTGGGAAGAGAAGGGTCCAATTCTTGGATCTGACCCTATTATTGTGTGCATGTGCCCTCATCTCTGCTTCCTTATTCAGAGTTCAGTTTTTCAGTGCTTGGGAGCAGGACCTGGAAAGGGGCCAAATAAAAACTAACCATGGGCTACATTTGTCCCTTGGGCCTGAGGTTCCTCTTCCCCAATCTAAACTGTGGATCCACCTCTTAACCTTGAGTGCATGCCCTCATCTCCACTCCCTTCCTCCGAACTCACTCAGTGCCCAAGGGTAGAGACTGGATCCATGGGCCAGATTCAGGCGTTGGAAAGGGGCCAAATAAAAATAATAATAAAAACAAAGCTGCACCCAGGTGTAGCCCCAGGGCTCTATGTTCCCCACCCCTGTTCTATAAGAATTATACACAAACATAGTATGTATGCTATGCTATTCTTTGGAGTGGCCCTTTGACGGTGGCCGGGGGGGTACCTGCTAGCAGTGCTGGGAGTGGGTGGATGGGTGCTCCTGAGGGAACTTGGTTGTGGTGGAGTTCCTTGTGGTAAAGCTTTGCTGGGGAAGGTGGTTATTTTTTTTGTGGGGAAGGGGAGTTTGAATGGGTATTGTAGGTTTAGAGGATGTCCTGTTCCCCCAGTGAGAGTGGGGGAGGGAGGAACTGGGTTATGGAAGGGGTGTGTGTTTCCCCCCAGTGAGAGGGGTGGGTTTGACGCATATGGGATGGGTACAATCTACCCCCCATGAGGCTTTTTTTTGGGGGGGGGAACTGGATTTGGGGAGTCTTCCTTGTCTGCCGGGCAGGACAGCCACTGGGGGCGGGGTTGAGCGCACAGCCATTGGGGTCGTATTGGGCCAGGGGAACTATGGTCCTTCCAGGAGGCTGGTTAGATCTGCGAGATGGGACAGGTGTTTGATGCCTGTCTCTCTCACTGGCCCCTGGGCAGGTGGTGAGGTGGTTGATAACTGGAGGACCCCTGGCCTGGGACTGATGCTGCTTAACGCAAGGTTGGTTGTAAACAAGTCAACAATGGTCTGGGCTAATCCTGGACCGGGCAGCCGACCTCGTGTGCATTACAGAGACCTGACTGGACACTGAGTCAGGGCCTATTTTGGCTGACCTTGTCCCAGCTGGGTACTCAGCACAGCATCAGTCACAGCCAGAGGGGCGGGGTGGTGGTGTATCTGTTATTTTTAAGGATACATGGACTGTGAGGAGGTATCCCATGCAAACTATTTTGGCCATTGAGGGCCTCCATCTTACGACTGATTTGGCCAGAGATAGATTGGGGTTGCTGCTAGTATACCGTGCACCTACCTGTATGGCAGCATCTCTGCACACTCTAGTGCAACTGGTGTTGGATGTGGTCTTGCGGTCCCTGAGGGCGGTGGTCCTAGGGGACTTCAACATTCACACCGACACCAGCCGGGGGGGAAGGGGGGTTAGAGCGTGAGTTCATGGCAACCATGGGACTGTCTCAGTTGGTGGGCCCGACCCATGATGGTGGGCATACCCTAGACATGATATTTTGCACAGGTCTTGAGGCGGGGAATCCATTGGTGGGGGAGGTGTCAGCTGTGCCCTTGTCATGGATGGATCATTACCTTCTCCTGGCCGGTCTCCTGGTGCATGTTTGTCCTTGGAAAGTTGCGGAACCAGTTTGATTGGTTCGCCCCCGAAGACTTATGGAGCCTGAGGGGTTCCTGAATGCTCTTGGGAAGTTACTCCCCGCTCTCGACAGTCACTCACTCGATGACCTCGTGGCTCTTTGGAATACTCTGCTAGGTGAGACCATTGACTGAACAGCTCCCAGGTGTCCACTCCCTGACTGCCGACAACACAGGTCTCCCTGGTTTACGGAGGATCTGCAACATTTTAAGCGAGAAGGGTGGGCAGTTGGAGCAACGGTGGCATCGTTCTCGCACTGAAACTGACCAATTGCAGCATAGAGTTTAGTTTATGAATTTATGCCATGACTGTGCGGGCAGCAAAGAAGAGGTTCTTTGCTGCTTTCATAGCATCTTCAAAGTCGTGTCCAGCTGAGCTTTTCTGGGTGATGAAGGGGCTGGTCAGTCTGGCTTCCTTCTGCCTGGAACTGGAATTCTCCAATGCTTGCTGCGACATGTTTGTTGACTTTTTTGTGGATAAAATTGCTCAAATTCACCACGACTTTGCCACCGTGCTTGTAGCAGTAGGAGAACCAGAGGTAATGGAAGCCCTGCCTTGTCCTGTTTTATGGGATTAGTTTCAGTGGGTGTCGCCTGCCGATGCGGAGGATGTCCTTGGAGCTGTTAGGGCCACCTGTTGTGAATTGGACCTGTGTCCATCCTGGCTGGTTAAGGCCAGCTAGGAGATGTTGGGGCCGTTGTTGACTGGGGTAGTCAGCGCCTCTCTTAGGGAGGGCAGAATGCCGGGCTGCCTCAAGGAGGTGGTGGTGCAGCCTTTGCTCAAGAAATCACCATTGGATGTTGATTCCCTGGCCAACTATTGGCCAGTCTCTAATCTTCCTCTTTTAGGGAAGGTTATTGAATTGTGCTGTGTGGGGGAGGGGTGAAGCCCCCGAGCTGCAGAGGGGACAGAGAAGCATGTGCCACTTGCCGCCTCCCCTTTACAGGTAGAAAGGCCCTGGGGTGGCGCCCTTGCAACCTGTGTGTGGGAGGGGTGAAGCCCTGGAGCTGCAGAGGGGGCAGAGAAGCGTGTGACACTTGCCTCCTCCCCTTTACAGGTAGAAAGGCTCTGGGGTGGCGCCCTTGGGCACCAGCCAAAGGGTGACACCTAAGGGTGTCGGCCGTCGTCGGGGCGGTAGCAGATGCGTCCTCTCCATGTGAAGGGGGTGAAGGCAAGACCCCAGATCGGCAGAGAGGAGTTCGAGGGGGACCTTCAGAGCCCTGCACCTAGGGGCGCCAGTGCAACCTCTGAACTGCCCCCACTTTTGGACTGTTCCTTCTCCCTCCTGCCATAGGGGAGGGGGGAGGGTTTCGATCCATACTCTTTAGAGGCTGGCTTTGTTGGGCCAGCTTAAAATATTATTGTTGGCAGGGCTGTAGGCCCGTGCATTTGTAGGTGAGCCTCTTGGAGATGTGTTTTGTGGGGTGAAATAGGTGGGACTGGGATAGGGAGGGGGGAGGTCCCGAGGGCAGCCCCAGGTGTGAAGTGGGTGCAGCGTGTGGGTTGGGGCTGCCTGGTGAGAGTAGGCAGCAGGGAATGGGTTGGGATGGGAATTGGGGTTTGGGACGGGAAGGGGTTTGTGTTTGTATATTTTCCTTCAAGTTGACTGCTATTGGGTTGATGTTTGATATATGATAGATTATGTATTGTTTAGATTATGTGTTCTTATATTATGTACTGGCTATTATGTATTTGTATTTATATTGTATTTCATTTGTGAATGTAAGCCGCTAAGAGACACCTGTGGTGTAGTCTGTGGGGTACAGAATTGAAATGAAAATGAAATATATACCACAATGGTTAAATGGTACAAATGAATAAGATTAAAATTAGACTCTGAGTGAGAGAGGAGCTACATCTCCAGCTGTTGGAAAGGCGAAGAGATTTTTACCATAGTGGTGCCCTTGTTCTCTGCTTGGGACTCCATCTCTTGCAAATAGGCTCTGACTAGAAAACCACTGAATATACTTGTAATTCCATCCACCTGTAGCCACTGGAAGGGGGAAGAGAGCTTTATTCCTTGTTGCTTTATCAACCAATGTTTCATGGAAGTAAGGGTAGTACGTGTGTTCTAATACTTTACTTTTCTTGGAGCTTCCTGGCTGTTTTGAGTGATATGGGTCAAAGACATTCCTGTATACTTCCAGCATTAGATGGGAAAGGCTATGATACTCCTAGTTCCTCCCACAAGAAGTACACAGCCCATGCGAGTTACCACATTGGCATGCTATACAGTGGGACCCAAAGCTTTGCCTGTGTTTACTCTGTTTTAAAAACATGAATATAATTCTGTGATTCTCCGACAATAACAAAGGCATGTGAAAGCATCATGGTTCCATCTGCTGTTTTTTTTGTTTTTTTTAATCAGGATAGCCCTTCCTGCCCTCATTTTTTTGCAGAATGATGGCTTTGAACCAAACTAGCATGCACCAATCTGCACCAATCTTCACCAAAATGTATTTGTAATAAACATTAAAAAAGCTGTTCCCTGTTGAAGTAAGACTCCCAATCCCTAACTTTCAGGCAAGCCCTTCCCTGGACTACCAGTATTTGTCAGGCCGCCTTGGTCAACTAGTTGCAAGACAGCCCTGGTTTAAATTGGGGTTTTGGAACAAATAACCTGCTATCTTCCTCAACTCGTAACACTACTGGTGATACTCCCATTCCTATTGATTCTCCCATTACTATTGAAGCATCCGCTTTTATGGTGGATGCTGTCAACTGACTAGCAGTTCCTTGTTCTGCCCAGCCGGGACCAATCATCCCAATTTCCTCAAATGGCTGGGCTGAAAGTGTCCACCTTGCCACAACTTGCCCAGGTCTTCGTTATGCAGGGACATAGGATGCTCCTGTTTCACTTTTTAAAAATAAAATTGGGAAGTCTGAGGTTTACACACCTCTTAGGAAAAAATGCTGTTTAAGAAGAAACTTAATTGGTGGATTGGATCAGAAGTCCATTATTAATAGGTCCTCTTTCTTTACTTTTGAAACACCATTGTTAATTTTGTTAAAGGCATTTTTACCAAATTCAAATGATGCACCATAACCTGCTAGTTTATAACAATCAGAGCAATGAACTACTGAAATAAACTCCCATTGGCAGTTGTGGGAGCAAAGAATTTGAATAGTTTTAAACCAGAGTTGGATAAATTTATTATGCATAACTTGTGAGGTGTGTTCTATTTGATGCTACAGGAGGAAAAATTCCCCCTGCTCCAGAATACATTTTGGTGGGTTTTCTTTTCTTTTTCTTTTTTTTTTCTTTCTTTCAGCATCAAAGTTGTCTACAAATGGAGGTGGGACTGTTGGGGCATTCTGAAGTCGGGGTGTACAGTAATTATATATCAAGTGCCTGGCTACTGGGACCTGCACACATGCTCAGGGTCTAACTGATTTGCCATATTTGGAGTTGGAAAGGAGTTTTTCCTCTGGGCAGATTGGTAATTGTCTCTGAGGGGTTTTTGCCTTCCCCTGAAGCGTGGGTGTGGCTCACCGTCTGTTTGGGACATCTGGATCTCTCTCTTTCTAAAATTGTTCACTGTTATTTTAGGCACCGGTGTGCTCTGGGGTCCTGGTCTCTCCTTGTGGCTGTTGGATGGATTTTTCTGAGCAGATACTTAGGGTGTGGCAGGTCCTGCGGTGGTGCAGGGTACTGGACTAGGTGCCCCTTGAGGCCCCTTCCAGCTCTGGGACTCTGACTCTATGGGTGTTAACAAATTAGACGATAGCCCACCACCAGGTGGGTGTCCACCTCCTTGTTTAGTAGGTGTTCACTCCCACTGGCCGTGTAGCTAACATCAACCAGGCATGCAGCCCTAATGATGGGGTCCTGGAGCATGCGGAGAGTGCCATGTAGTCGAATGTGGGCTAAGGTTTGCCCACATGCCCACGTCCCATCAGTTAGGTTGCATAAAACCTCCTTGTGTCCAATTCTGACAGCACCATTGATCTGCAGGCAAAAAAGCCTCAATCACTCTGCAGAGTTATCGCTTCTGCCTCCCCCTTGTTCTCACTGGCGTGCTTGTAACGTCTGCTTTAAAAGCCCAACGCACCATTTTCAAACATGCATTCTCCCAGTTCTTTGTGGTTGGCAGCATGTTCCTGATGCTTGCTTTTTCCCAGCCATTGCATTCTCCATAATTCGTTATTTAATTTTGTTTATGGCTTTTGCCAAAACCACATTCTCTGTAATGACTTGTGGATTACCATGGCTGGGGCTCAAACTGACAACTAAGCAACAGCCAGCACTGCATTACAACCACTGCTCAATCTGCCACAGCTGGATCCTAGGCACACACGGCTTCTGTGAATACTATGCCATGGTCCGATCCATGGGCAGAGGAGGATCAGGAAAATGTCCCCCTACCTATCTCACCACCTAAGTGATTGCGCCAAGCTGCCCCCAAAAGGAGCAGGCACAAGAAGAAATAGTTACAATTTTGTTAAAAATCAAGATTTATTTTTCATAATCTATGCTTTCCATGCTGCTTTGGATGCGGGGGTGGGGCATGGAGAATGGTGGTATGTTACAGTGATATACAACTTTGTGGGGCTGGGGCTTGAAAGGAAAGGGGTGTGTGTGTTGAGAGGCTGCTGGCAATGCACTTGAAGGTGGTGGGGAGGGCTTGAGGAAGGGCTATAGTACCCCAACAGGAATAACCTCCAACTGGATGCAGGGAAAATGACTGTAGGAAAGCCACAAGCAAAGACTGGGTGGCAACCATTCACAAAGTAGCTGTCTGCACACCTGTGCCTCTGCACTTCATATTGCCATTCCCAGACCTGACTAGCCTGCAAATGCCAATAGGAAGTGCAGAGACTGAGGCATGAAGCCAGCTAATCTGTGACTGCCAATAGGCATACAACTGAGACCGTAGCCCTCTGGAGTCAGAGTTCAGTCTGTGCAGCACTCCTTTAGCCCCCACTCACGTGTTTAGTGCGTAGAGCCTAATAAACAGGCAGCCCCTGCGTGCATTTCTTGTGCATTTGGGCAACCCCCACTCAGATTTAGTGTGACAAACCTAATACATGGCCAGGTGTTCTTCCCTGCTGCGCTCTGCCCACCAATCCCCACTTTCCAGTATCCTGCTGCCTGTCATGATTTACAGCTGTGGTGACCTATGGGAACAAGAAGCCACAGCAGCTGCTTCTTTTTTCCAGGCTATTTTGACTCCAGGAGGCAGTCCAGTGCCTGCCCACCCACAGAGGTGCATACGTGCCTTACCTGGGTTTACACCTGCTAGCATTTGGCAGCTGGAAGTAACCTTTTGCTATACACAGAATGCTGAGTTTACCGAGCAAATACAATATTTTGAGTGCCTACAGTGAAAATTTGAAAGGGAAAGTAAAAATTCAAAGCAAAAGCAATCTGCCTCTGCATGTTCTCAGCCTGGTATCTCGAATCCATTGCTCACAGCCCAGTTCATGGCTCACTGGCAGGCAGCACCCCCCGCCCAACTTCCCTTGGTCCAGTGCTCTGGGCAGCCACAGACAAAAGCAGAAGCCTTTGGGCTTTCCCGTGCAAAGAATCTGCTGCAATTGCTTTCTATGGTGTTATGACCCCTCATGCTCATTGCAAGCAGAAATTGTTACTTTCAAACGATAAAAAAATATAACCAATGGGCAGCTCTGCTCCCAAATACATTCTGAGCACAGTGACCGTCCCTGTTTTGCAGATCCCCCCCCCCTTCCAACTGCCCATTTCTTAATATTCAGTGGTTCTGCCCCCCCCCCAGTTAAAAAAATTCCATGCTTCAGTAGTGATAACATTTTTACATGAGGTTGGTGTGTGCACTGACATGCCTGTTACATGAATTAGCAGTACTGGTACAACACACAAACACACCCAGCTTTGCAAAACCTTTTCAACTAAGTAGCCAGTAGCTCAGTGCACAGCTGGTCCTGTGATGGCCAATAGTGGTCAGTACTTGCTCATGTGTGGCACGCAGCCAGTCTTACCTAGGCAGTTGCCCAGCTGTGTAAACTTAAAAAAATATTTGGCATGCGGTCTGCTGAATTAGGGATGGCTTTAATGAAGCTATGGCTCCTGAGGACATCTGGGTGCTCTTTTTTGTGCTCCAGGTGTTCCTTATTGCTGCTGAGCAGAACCTGTGAGTGATCCAGCAGTTACAAACCACCTGCTGTTGTTGGCTCGATGAGATTGCAAGGCACAGATGGGCTCTTGAGCAGTCTGTGTCCGGGGTAGTAGGACGCACCACATAGTGGAGGCGGTTCCTGCTTTAGCTCCGTGCACTTACCTTCCTCTGGCAACAATGAACCGCACTGTGGAGGATTTAAGCTCGGCAAGGGAAGCTGATGCATGCTGAAAGGTACCTGTCGGGAGACGTGGCTTCAGTAACCAGTGCCTTGCGCATGGATGTACTTACCAAGACGCTTGTGTGGGTCAAGGAGAAAAACAGACTGGTGGGAGAACGTGCTGTCCTTTTGGCGAGATGCTGAGTGGATCTCTAACTTCAGGATGCTTCATTGCCTCATCCTGCAGATAGCTGAGATTCTCAGACTGTGACTGGAGAAACAGAGCACAGTGATGCAGTCACCCATCCTGGTGGAGAAGCATGTGACCATCGCCAAAGGGAAGCTCGAGTCGCCACCCTAGACTCCTGTCACTCTGCCACCCAGAAATTCAGTGTTGGAATCTCCATGGTGGGCACCATCCTCATTGAGGTTTGCACCGTGGAAGTGCTGCTGGACCGGGCGTTATGGTGTTGGTTGACTCTGTAGAGGTAATGGAGGGCTTTCGGTGGGAGGGGTTCCTGAATTGTATAGGGGTGATCAATGGGAACTATATTGTTATCATCTGTCTACTCCAAAGATGACTACTTGAACCACAAGGGGTTCTTCTTTGTGGTTCTCCAGGCTGTAGTGAACCTCCATGCCTGGTTTGTGGATGTGCTGGCCGGGTGGTCTGGGAAGAACCATGATGCCTGCATCTTCTGCCAGTCCCACTTCTTTGTGTTGTAAGCCACCCTGAGCCTTCGGGAAAGGGCAGGGTATAAATGTAAGTAAATAAATTTGAGTGCATGTACAGTAGGGACTTCAGACCCACCAGTGAAACCTGCATCAAAGGGGTGCTCATGCGGCCTCTTTTTCTGGCAGACCCTACCTACCCACTGAAGCCCTGACTTATGAAGGCCTACAAGGAAATGCTGGGGAAACCAGGGCAGGTGGGTGGGAATCAATGTGGGGTGGCATGAACTGCCAAAGGGGGTTGGTGAATGGCGTCTGCCCCTGAGCAACCATTGTTGTGCTCGCAGCAGCTACATGCTAGAGAAGGGAGGTCTGGATCTGTAGAGTCTGGGGCAACAGATTTTCCATCCTTGCTTGCCTTCTCCAGCAAGCTGTCAGAGCTCTCCAACCAGGCCCGGACTTAGGGGCAGGCCCCCTAGGTCCGGACCTTGAGTGGCATTTTCTGGGAGGGCAGCAATCCTGGCACCAGTGCTGCCCCGCTCTTGTTTTTTTTTTTTTTCTCTCCCTGCATGGCTGGAGGCTGCTGCCTGCAGCTGAAGCCTGCTGCCTGGGTCCCCATCCCTCACCTGCCTCTGCTGCCTGCCTGCTAGTAGTGCTGCACTAGCAGCAGCAGCAGCAGCGAGACACCATTCGGACTGGGAGATAAAGCTGTTTGTTCCCCATGTGAGTGATCAGAAGATTGTTGCCGTGTAAAAACGGTTCTTCGAGATCATTCCTAACATTCTCACAACTGGGTTATGCTCACTGTAGTCAAATAACAGAACACGTGATGGTCTTAAGCTCCTTTAGTATAAAAAGCACGCTTCCCCCCCTCAGAATGACAGTTCCTTCTAACCCTTTCTAGGAATATAAGAAAAAGTTCTATGCAGGGTTGGAAGGGTGGGTGTTGTGAGAATGTTTGGAATAATCTCGAAGAGCCTTGTTTACAAGGCAACAACCTTCTGTTCTTCGAGTGACTCCTCACAGGCCCTTTTTACATGGGTGGGTGGGTGGGGAGGGGTTCATGGGCGGGCTGGGGCATGCACATGGCCGCACACACATCCCCACTCACCCCCCACCCATCCACACCCATGGAGCAACCACCGTTTTCCCCAGTTGCTCTGTGCGTGGGGACGAGTGGGGGGTTAGTGGGGATGCATGTTAGGCGGGCGCGTGCACGTACCCCCACTCACCACACGCACACCGTTTACACGGGGCTCCCCCCACCCATGAACATGCAGCATAGGGGCAGGGCTTGGCTTGGGGGCAGCAGCCTGAGAAGGGCCTAGGTGCACAAAATTCCTAAGTCTGGCCCTGTCTTCAATTTCTGCCAGAGCCTGAGGCAGGCCTTCTCTGGCCAGCGGTCTAGGAAGGCCTCGGCAGCAAAGGCCTTGTGTTCTATGGAAGAATGCCACAGAAGCTGCCCATGTTTCCAGGCCATGCCTCGAATACTATCCTGGATTTCATCTGCCTGCCGCATGGTCTCCCTAAGCAGCTCCCTCACTAAATGTTCCCTGTGCTGCCGGTTGCGAACCTACAGGTCCTGGTTCTGCTGGGTGCTTGTGGCTGGAAGTTTGGTCTGTGCCTCTTGCAGCAGCAGACCTGTAGCAAAGCAACAAGCAAAGCCATTAGTTCAGACTGCCCTACTCTGCCCTGGTGTTTCAGCCTCTGCCCACGCTTCCCAACGAATGTAATGGCCTTCACTTTTCACCCACCCAGTGTAACTGCCCTCCACCCACATTAAGGGAAGTGGGAATGAGTGCCTGGGATAGGTTGCTGCTGCAGAGGTTTGGAACGGCACGCGGCCGTCCGAGTCATGGTGTTTATGTCCTTGTAGACTGTTGCTGGCTTCGGGTGGGGACGGGCACAGAGGAATCTTCTTCGGTGGTCATGGCTTCTTCTGTGGGGGGAGCAGGAGTGGTTGGAGTTGTTGCAGTGGGAGCGGGCAGTCGAGCTGTAACAACCCACTTTGGTCCCTGGCGAAGCTGTAGAAGCGGGATGTCATGATGGCTCCATACATGCAGAGTAATCAGTCCAGCAGATTGTAATTGGGAGATGTTTGTCTCCTGTGGCTGGAGGCGAAGTTGTTGTCCCGGATCTCCTTGTACCCCCTGCACAAGTACTTGGCCCGCTTACAGCACTGTTTCATGTCCTTGTATCCCTGGAGTGCCATTTGTGCTGAGATCTCCTGGAAGAGAGAGATCTCATTCCGCTAGTTCTTGATCAGGGAATGTACCTTCTGCTCCCCCCACAGAGCGATGAAGACCGTGGTCTCTTTCTCACTCCAGGGAATACACCACCTGGTGGGTGGAGTTCTAGGCAGAGTGTGTCTGGGATGGAACACGGGAGATTGTGGTGCTGGTAGTTGCTTGTGAACACAGTAAAGGAAAAAAAACACATAATTAGGAAGCATTTATCCTATAGCTATGTAAACACAGGGCCTCCCGCCACAGGTGTTCTTAGCTCACCATAGTTGGCTGGCTGTTGTTCTGAACGACGGCAATGGGAAGGAAGCCTGTGGAAGTCGCTCCTTAGAATGTAACGGCTTGGGAAGACCAAATGTCGGACGTGTGCTACAAACCGGGATGAGCTAGGACAACGTATGTTTGAATTTGGCACGTGTTGGCCTTTTAAGGTAGACATAGAGTGAGAGCAAAGCGAGGGGCAGGAAGTGGTCCCTCCTTGGAATGCTCTAGGCTGCTACTCTTTGATACTGGCAGACCTGTACATGTGTGATGCTGCACACAGCCTAATTGACAGGATGCAGACGTAGGTGTGCATTAGCCTACATTTGCCTGCATAGCGGGCTCTGCATGCTCTCAGACTGCGCTGTGAGTGGGAGCAGCATGTCCGGTGGGTGGTGGCCATGTGGTTGGAGGGGGGTGAACACCTAGTAAACGAGAAGGTGGACACCCACCTGGAGTGGGCTATAGTGAGCTATCCTCTCATATGTTAACACCCACAGTGACATTTTAAAAGCCTTTATTGATACCACAAAAATCTTTTAAAGTTGTTCGCCTCCTGAAGTGATAACCCAGAAGAGTTTGCCGCAGCTATGAGTCATGGCAGGGGGTGGGATACTGAGAAGGGGGGAGCTGATGAGGGGAGCGTGGCAAGCAAGAGCGCCTGCCCGTTTATTAGGCTAGTCGCGCTAAACATGTGAGTGGGGGCTGCATGGACCGAACTCTGACTCCAGCGAGCTATCGTCTTTGTTAACACCGTACAACTGACTGATTGTATAGAATTTACCTTCCTTAAATAATAGGAGGAAGATCCTTGCCATAATTTCCATTAAGGGAATAGGTAGTCTAGAGCGGTGGTTCTCAAACTTTTAACATCGTGTCCCATCTTCCTCTGTAGTTGAGGGTGGCCTCTCCCCTCATCACATACAACCCATGTCCCTGGGCACCTTTCTCCCTTTCCCGCTCTTCTCTTCCCCTTTCTCTTCCCTTGGTTCTTTTAATTTCTCTCCTCCTTGTTCTCCTGTCATTTTGGAAATTCCTCCTGGCTCATAGTGGAGGTAAGAGTTTGACATTTTCTTACACCCTCTTGGGGGTGGGGGTTGGGGAATCCCCTTGTTAAGAGCCACTGATCTAGAGTGCAAGCAGGCTTAGTATAACTTTGTAAACTTTATCATGTGTTCACAAATAAATTGCATGCACTGTGCTAGATATATCTGGTGATTTTATTAAAATGCATGCTTATAAACAGAAGGTTTTCTGACTGGTTTCTCCCATTCTGTGTCTTTTTCTAGAAGTCTTCTGTACAGACCATAGGCGAAGAACAAATACAGAATCCCTACACTGAGCTCCTTGTACTGAAAGGTCACCATGATATTGTGCGATTCTTGGTGCAAGTAGACGATTGCAGGTAAGAGGGTGTTTTTCCAATGACTACTGCACCAGGGGGTTGACTTTACTGGAAATTTGTGCTGCTTGTGAAATATTTCAATCCATTATTTTTTCCCCAAATAAAGGGAGATGCTATCTGTAACAGGGAAGAGGCCCTGTGAGCCACTGGCCCTTTAAGGAGGTGTAGCTCCAGGATAATTTATTATTTATTTATTAATTAAAAGATTTAATATCCCGCCCCTCCTGCCACAGGCAGTTCGGGGCGGCTTACAGCAACATATAACAATTATAATAGACTGGGTGTGGCAAACCCAGACCAGAATTAAGAGACAGGGAAAGGCTTAGTGTAAGTGAGAGCCTAGGAGGAGGCAGGAGCTGGCTGGTCGCTCTGCCTTGACAAGAAAGACAAACCCAGCCCAGAGGGTGCTATTGTAAGGTCCTGTGGGTCTTGAACCCCCAGCTTCTGGAGTTCTGGAGGACTGTCTCAGCCTCTGGCACCACTCCTGAGGCCTGCCCTCAACCCTGTTTGTCTTCCCAATGGTTCCTTCAGTGTTTCTCCAGCTCTTGCCTGAAACATGCTCTGTGTTTCCTGTTCATGCCAAACCTTCCAACTTCCTGATTTGGTATCATCTAGCATAAAAGGCATGCTGGTACCTGCAGGAAGTTGGGCAGAGAAACTCTTATTCCTTCCCTGCTGCTTGCTTCCTCACACTTCATATCTTGGTTCCCATGTCTCTAATCTTGTCTCTTTGTTCCCTTCCTCCTTTGTGCTCTAGCATCACCCTCCTTTATGTTCTAGTCCTTGATTCCTTGTTTCCAGCTCTCCTGGACCTCCCTGACTTTAGTATCCTGACTCCCTTGTTTAGCTTCCCCTCTGCCTAGTCCCTTTAACCTTGACTCCCTTATTCCCTGGTTTCTGTATCCTCTGTGTGTTTCCCTTTTCCCTTAGAATCTCGATAATGAGCTGTATTCTCTCTTGGAGATTACAGATCTATGAGGGGGCTTGCTCCTTTTGACCTTGATGAATGACTTAGGGGTTTTCCTCCCTTCCTTTGTTCCTAGTCCCTTTGCTGGCCCCAGACCCCTCCATTTCCCCCTTCACCCTTTTCCCTTACTTCCCCCACCTGCACCCTTGTGGCTCTTTAGTTCCCTGTCCATCTACATCCTGGCCACCCCACACCCAGGGCTCTTGACAGCTACTTGGGTTTGTGGGTTGGCGTTGCCTCAGAGGAAGACTTGGTGGGTTACAGGAAGATTTGTGCCTGACCCACAGAGACAGACTGTGAGTAACCTGGAGCTTCTTGAAAGACTGTAGAACGGTACTGGTGACAGACTAGAAAGCCTTCTTTGTGAATAAACATGGAACCAATTCCCTGCAGAGACTTCCTTGATTGGGGCTGATCCTATAGAGCCGTACAAGGGGTAAACTGACCTTGCCACACTGGTGGAGAGTGCAGGCGCCCTCAACATCAGCCATCATGCCATTTGAATGGAGGTGAGTAACTATGCAGGGCAGGCTCCAGTGAGTGAGCAGAGGATTGAACCTGGAACAGAAAAGGCCAGTGAGAGATAGCAAGAGCCTACACCTGTGAGAGCTCCCTGAGGCGAAGGTTGAGCCAGGGTGCTGGAAGTAGACAAACCCTGAGTAGCTCCCTGAAAAAGGTTGAGCTGGGCTCGATAGGACTGAGGATAGTGGTTCCTGGATGGGTGAGCTACCAACATGGTGAGTAGAGGAGTGCGCCCAGGAGGAGGACAGTGCTACAGCCTATGGCACTGGGCAGATCTGGAGCTGCTGCATTGCAGTTTGGAAAAATGAGAGATGATTCCAAGGATCCCTCTTCTGCAGACCTCAAGCAGAGGAGCACTGAGACCCTCAGGGACCAACCCAGCAAGGATTCTCAACAACGACCAGCTGTTTTGGTAGGATTCTGATAAGGAGAGGCTTGGTGGGACAGTGGCATTGGAGCAACGCCGAGGAGAGGCGGTACCAGGAGCCCACGTGGGGCACTATGTTGAAGGAATGTTATTATTGTGGGAATTGGGGACACACATGGAGATTTTGTTCTTACTGCTTAAGTAGAGACTCAAGAACTATGGGTATATGGGCAAAGACTATAAAGTGCCAAGGAGGTGCTGGGTTTGCAATGAGGTAGGGCACATGAAATAAATATGCTCTGCCCAATGGCCCCAGATCAGAGTGGAGGTGCTTAATGGTCAGATCCTGGGGACTAGGCATAGAATGAAGGAACAGGCCACCCAGATGAGATTGACAACCGAAAGATTAAATAGGGTATTCCAGAGTATGTTTACTGTCTGTAAATCAGAGGAAGTCCTTTAAAGGGAAGGTAAGAGCTTCCAGAAAGGAAATAATGAAACAAATGGCCAGGATACAGCAGGAACTAAGGCAACTAAACATGACCAAAGGAATAGACTATGGGGCCAAGGGCCAACAGCAGAACCCAATGTTAGAGGGATCAGATGAAGATGAACCCCTAGGACTTCTAGCAGCCTATGGCGCAGGAGACCAAGAGGATCTAGAGGGTACAGGAACAGACTTAAGGGGACCCCAGTACATACCTCCTCTAATACTAGAGGAAGAGGATGATGTGGGGCCGTAAGCAACCTTGTATCGCCTTCTCAAGTAATTTGTACAGCAGGAGCAGTTACGTTTGAATGTCACTTTGGGAAGCCCTCCTGCACAATAGTTTTCAGGTATTCAATGGAGGGGGGATTTAACTTCTGGTCTTGTTTTCTCCCCCATGCACTTTCTCCTAGTCCAGTAGTTCCCAAATATTTGCTTGTGTGGCTTCATTTTGAGATTTGAATATAATCTTGTGAATCCAGAGAGCAGATAGACATACAAAGTATAATTGGGATTGTGACCCCATTCACAGATGTCATGACTCCAAGAGGGGCTGTGCCTGTCTCATGGCTTGGGAACCTCTGCCTTAGGCTCTGTGTAGGATACCTTCTCCCTCCTAGCATTTGCTGGATAGGCATTAGCCTTCTCCCTCCTAGCATTTGCTCCATTAGCCAAAATGGAGAATGACCTGCAAAATCCCAAGCACACTTAAGAAATTTGTTAATAACAGAGTTGAGGGAGCAGCTTTGTAGTTAAGGCAAGTTGCGTACTCTGTTAAAATGACAAAAATTCTTGTTATAAAATTTGAGATTTATCCTATCACTGTGAACCTTTGTAGGGATTATCGCTTGGGTGAGGGGTAGAAGCTGTCCAGATTTCAGACAGATCAGTTGAAAAACAGTTGGGTTGTACAAATTTGACAGTTGGAGGTAGAACTGGGTTTTTTTGCCACCAGTTTTCTTGACTCAGAAAAGTGTGTTTAAAGTTATTTGTCAGGAGATGTAGAGGACTCAGAAAATCCAAGTGTGCATTCTAGTCCATTCCTGAGTTTAGATTTTGAAAATTCATCATGTAGTTTTAAAGAAATGATGTTTTGCAGTTCCCATGTTATCCTGTGGAGAAAAAATAATGTTTCGGATCCGTGTGGGAATTGAGCAGGTTGCGTGTGAACAAAAGAAACTGTTGTCTGAAAGACAGCATGTGCAAGGTTCCTGTGTGGACTCAGCCAAGGGGAAGGTGGCAGCTCTGTTCAGTGCATTTTTTCTGCTGCCTTGGAGGAAGGAGATTGAATAGTGGAGAAAGGGGTGCTGCTTGGATGCCATTTGTATTCCCTCCCCCTGGTGGGTTGCAATTCCTGCTGTTTGCAGGGAGGGAGTGTGAGCTGGCAGCTTCCCATGCTACCTTTGTTTTCACTAGTGCATTCAGCTCCCCTCTTCTCCCCAAGACAGGAGGATCAGTCTCTCCCTCCCCTCCCCCACCCCTGCTGCCTGCTGTCTATGAGCCAGGCTGGGAAAAGTGAAACATTGGCGCACACACAAGTTACCAGAAGTAGTTTCTTGGGACTGAAAGTTAACTTTTCAGGATTGGAAAGTTGATTTTTTTCTGGGACGGAAACCTCATAAATAAGTGTTTTAAGAAGAAAAATTGAAGAAAAAAAAAGTAAAAAATAATTGGAACCGGAAGTTATTTTCTGGGACTGGAAGTTGCTGAAAAATTGTTGGAACTTGACGGAAACCTGATAAATTAATGCTGGAGATCAGTATATCAACAAAAATGTCAAAAACATGGTATTGAAGTTGACATTCTGGAACTGGAAGTCGACATTTCTGGACATCTGGTACCCAACGGGGGCGTAATCAGGTACCGCCTCGTACCAGATAGTTTTCGGGTTGATTCGGGTACTGGAAATTCAACAGGTTACCTGTTTTTTCAGGTACCCTCTTTCATCTTAGTATGGAGCCTAACTTGTGAGGAAAATATGTAAGACTTTACAACATCTGCTTAAACAGTGCACAAATTAAGGTGAGAGCCTTAACTTACAATCAGGGTGCAAACGTTGTAGGCACATGGGAGCCATTGGCGTCCAGAAAACTGAGGCTGGCGACTGTTTCAGGGGGTGTAGTGGAGCAAAAACAGTTTAATATCAGGATAAAGCCTGGTGACTGACTTTTTTCTTTTTCTTTTCTTTTCCTTGGCTCCCAGAGTTCGATCTGAAATTTCATGCCTTGCTTACAATATCCATGCTTTTTGGATCATAGTTGAATTTGTAAGACCCTTAACTTCTCTCCTAAACTGAAGGTTTTTGGATTCTAGAATATCTTTTCAATTGTCCATTTTAGAAGACCGGCTATAGCAAATCTTTGGATACCCTTTGCAACTTTTAAAAGTAGTCATCAACATATGTAGCCATTGTAAATTCTTAAAAATGTTGTTGTTCTGCTATTATAAATTCTTAAGAATTCTCCCCCCTCCCTTTCAAAATTTAAGTAGACCACATGAAACATTTGAATAAAATAAAAGTTTCTTTTCTGGTAATTGATTTGACATCACTTTTGGATTAATTACCTTAATATTCAAAGTGCAGGTTTTCAGAGCATTTACACAGCATCTTTTTTGATGTTATGGCTCTGAAGTGTCGCCACGGACTTACCTGGTCTGGAGTGGGACCGGTACTGCAGCTGGGATCCAGCCAGTCCCCCAAGTTAGCGTGATGGGGGCCAGGCCTGACCCACCAGGGAGGGCGGGGAGCTGGGCGGACCAGCAACCTGCTCCCTTTCCTGATGGGTGGCCGTGGTGGCCAATAGTAGCCACCATGGCACCCAGCCCCCTGGCCACTCTGAACCATGGTGAGTAAAGTGAGATTTCAAATGTGAAAGCCCACTTCACTCTCGGTCAGGCAGTGGGATTCCGACCGTGGTGGCAGCTAACCTAAGTTGTAACTCGGCAACTTTCCCAAGTCACAGCCCAGATTAGCATCCACCACGGTCGGAATTCATCCTGTACTAACATCTGGTGGGTGTTTTCTAACATGACGTGATGGCCCGCGGAGTAAAATGTTCTGAAGCTGGCCACCCGTCACGTCAAAAAACCTCCTTTGCCAAATCTGGCTTTAGAATGCCTCTGGCAGGTATATTTACTCTGTCTAATGTTAATAAATCCTGGAACAGCTGGGCAAGGATTGTCTCCATTTTTGTGTTCTGTACGGTATCAAACACATTGTAACCAATGCAAAAACGAATTCTAAATAGAGGATAAGATAACAAATGATGTATGAACAAGAAACACAAATATCTTACAGATATATGTTTAATAACCTCAGAGTTTGAGTAGGTTACACTAGTTTGTTTCATTGATTATTTATGCCAGGTTTTACTTTTGTATTTAGCATGTAGGCTCTGTATAGTTGTTTCTGCATTGGTAAACGGCAGATAATACTTCCTCATTTGATTTCCCGCCCCCTCCCCCCCCCCCAAATGAAATTGGCATTGTTACTTTGACTTCTGAAATGTTTTTATTTCGTTTTTGTAGCATTTCCATTGTGTTTTTTGTCAACCGTTGTGAGCCAGGCTTCACGCTTCAGGTCTTTAGATAATATCTTCTTATTGAGAATTTTGCAGAAGGATTTTCTTGTTTTCTTGGTGGCTCAGATAAAACCAGCAAGTGGAAAATTTTCTCAGATTGGTTTTTGAAGATACTAAATAAATCCTGTATCAGCTTAACAGACAGCTGCTTTTTTCTTTTGTATTTTTTGAACATGAAGTGAGGGTAATATTGATTGGAAGATCACTAAAGAAGGCTAAGCCATAGCAAGACTCTTCCAAAAAATGGACTGAGATAAAATTGCATGTAATACTCTAGCATTTGACAAATTAAATGAAACAGAGTTCATAACATTTTAAGAATAGCTTTCTTTGTTGCTCGTTTGACCATTCCTTGCTCCTCCAGGAAACAGACAAGGATATAGAGGATGGTGATCATGACTGGAAAAGAATCAGGTGACCCATGAAACACCAGCTTGGTGAACAGAATGTATCTATAGAATGGTTAGACCAACCATGCACCTGATATTTAAAGAGAAATCCTGGGTTTTTTTGTTTTTGTCAAAAAAATCTCACCCTGAACATGTGATACTTTAATGAGTCCAATGTATCATTTTAAAGGTGGTGGTGGTGGTGTTTTTAAAAAAAAACTTGTTTCAAATGGCACAATGTCCCATTACTAATTGAATAGCGGTTTTCAGATTTAAATTCAGAATGATAGGCTGAACCCTATGTTCGGTTCTGGTCAGCCTGTCTCAAACAAGATTAAGCAGAAAAAGAAGCAATTCAAAAATGTGAAACTAAGATTATTAGGGAGATGAAAAATTAATACTGTTTAGCTGAGGCGGCAGGTGCTGATAAGAACTTGGTAGGGTTAAAAAAGGATAGGACACTTATATGGATGATATCGAAATTAAGGTTAAAAAAGGGAAATGAGCATAAGGAATATAACCACTTGGCCTTCATGCCAAGGGTTTAAAAAGAAATGTCCTCAATGGACAGATCGGTGTGTCTGGTCTAATTACTAAAAAAGTAGTACACGCTGGTGGTCTCAAACTGATCGCTCTAGAACGTTATCCACAAATTAGTACTGCACATGCAGCCCCAGTGCAGTGATCTGTGTGTTACTTCAGCAATGAGTTTCAACTCTGGGTTGGAGGGAGTATATCCAAGGATGAGGATGACTGTTTCCATGCCTGGTCGGTATCTGGTGTGCCTGCTGAGTGAGCTCTTTGAGGTGGATTTTGTGACATATGCACCTATCTTTCTCAGAACTAGATTGAGGCTGCCAGCTTGTTTCATTTGTTCACTCTTAAATGGGACTGAATTAGGGTTAACAACCCTGGGCCAGATCCTCAGCCCGAGCTAAACGTCGTTTGTACCTCTCCAGTGGTACAAAGGGTAGGTTTTCCTAATAGAACAGCTTGTCAAAAGGGGTCATCTTTGGTTATATACAATCCTGGAGTAAGCTTTATGCTACTTGAACTCTTCCTTTTATATGTTCCTGCCCTGTCCACATGGCTCCTCACTCAGTAGAATGGGACTCTTCCAATTATTGTCAATTAAAGTAGTTGTGTTCTTGACTGCCTTCAAGACTGCAGTGAGAGTAGTGGCGCAGTGGCATAATACCTGAAATATATAACTAAACATTCAGGTGCTGAGGGAGGATGCAGGTTTCTTCATAGTACATTATTCTGTTCTAGGCCCTCCCCATAGAGATTGCTTCTCCAGTAGAAAAATTAGCCACTGTATTCAGTTGGGCTGCATTTAAATCTTGCTGTGTTGTAATTTGTTAAATACAGGGGTTCCTAAAGTACTTTGGGTGTGTAACCCTTGTGCCAATAGCATCTGTGGCAAGACGGGCCGGGTTACCTTTTCAGGGGGTTGTCACAACTAAACACACTGGCTTGAGCCCCAACCCAGAAATCTGGGACACTAAATTTTACTGGGCAGCCTGGCAGGCTGTTACCTTTACCCACTTGCAAGCATGCGAGGTAGGTTATGAACAAAGGAGCTTTATTAAAAGGTAAGAATTAACAAGGTATTAACACAAGGAGCATATGGTACTGATGAACTCCCCTCCCATAAATCCCACCCTCAGAGCAAAAGTCCGGTGTCACAGCAAAGAGTTCTGGTTCTGTGTTCCCAAACCCGTTTACCCCACTCACGGTTCTTTGGGGAGGAGGGGGGGATGTTTTGTTCACAGAACCCTGGTTGTCCCATGCAGATGCCACTGTGCGCCATCATCAGCATCCTAGGCATGCCTCAGCAGTCTTTGCCTCATCCTGGCCCAGGAAGGCTGTTCCTCACGGGTTGCCGCAGCTCCCTGGTGCAGTCTTTAGTCCCTGGGAGCCTGTCTTCTGATCCAGCAAATGAGTTCAGCAAGTACCTGGATCAGAGGGGCTTACCAGGGCCAGTCATCTCCAGCAGTCCCACGCTGGCTGGTTTCTCCGGCGCTGACCTCTGAAGACCATGGGAGACCACTTCCTGGCCCAGCAAGTGATTTCAGCGAAGGGCAGGGTCAGAGGGGCTTACCAGGTCCAGTCTTCCAAGGATGCTCTCTCTCCAGCCATCCATCCCATGCTGGCTGCTTTCTCTGGCACCATCTTCTAGAGGCCATGGGAGCCCATTTCCTGACCCAGAAACTGAACTCAGATAAGGACCACAGGGACTTACAGGTCCAGTTGTACAACACTAGCTGCTTCCTCTAGTGCTGTTCTCTAGAGACCCTGGGAGCCTGTCTCTGACCCAGTAAGTGAACTTGCTAAGATCTGGGCCAGAGGGACTCCCTGGACACTAACTGGTCTGGTGCTCTTCAATATCAGCACTCTAGAGGTCTCACAATGAAGGGCAACTCCAGCAACACTGCCAGAGTACACAAACTATCTGCAGGGGGTTGCCTTGCATTGGCCCAGCACTTTGAGGGGCACTATTTCCGACAGCTTGGTAGGTTATGGTGGCCCAAACCCAATCCAGCCCCAAGGCTTTGTCCAGATTATTATGGTCCACGACCATTGTTGCTGTGGTGATGGTTGTGTGTGGAACTAATTCCCTATTGTCCAAGGGGACCCCCAAATTGTCATCTGTGGCCTCCCATCATGCACCTGGAGGTGCATGCAAATCAGGCAGCCATGCAAATAGCATACACTCAGAGAGGGCACAACCATGGAGCAGATTGCTTTCCATCACAATGGGCTTCTACAAACACCCAAAGAGAACATGCCCCAGGAGTTTTCCCTTTCAGTGGGCTGTGCCAAAGGCCTGGGCTACAGGTAGAAAGCAGCAGTTCAGAATATTTAGAATATATTGTATTGAATAATTGGAATATCTCCATATAGAATATGGGAGCCAGCATTGACTAGCAGATAAGGTGTTTGACTTGGACTGGGGAGACAAAGTTTCAGATCTGTTCTCTTAGTCATGAGCTTGTTTGGTGGCGTTGGACAAATCATTATCTCTCAGCCTTGACTCCCCTCTGTAAAATGGGAATAACAATTACTCACAGGGTTGTTATGAGGGTGAACTAGATGAGGAATGTAAAGCATTTTGAACACTGAAAATGGCTGTAGAAATGATGATAAATATAAACAAATATGGGCCGTTTTTAAACAGACCGTGGTGGGTGGATGTGTGGCTATGGTGCCCATTCTCACAGGTGCACACCCACCTCCACCCATAGAGCATCAGGCATTGGAGTCCATTGCTCGGTGGAGGTGGGTGTAGCGGGAGTGCACGCACACCCCCACCCATCTCCACGCGGCGGAATTGTGTGGAGGTGGGTGGGGGTGTCGTGTGAAAAGGGCCATGATTTGGTTTTAATCAATCTAATACCAACACCCAGATATTAAACCTTCAAACAGTAAGAGGACTGATTCTGTAATGCACGCAAAGTGGTGAGAAAATATTTAGCTCTTACAGATATTTACATTCTTGAGTTTCATCTCTTAAAATATATCATGCAAAAATATTTCACTTTTTGGTTGAAAAAAATAAATGATTTTGTTACGTAAATTATAATTGGAGTTTAGGGGTATCATCAGTTTCCTGTGAACGTTTTGATCTCTTGCCTCTTAAATTAAATACCGGTAGAGCTAGTCATTATTGGTGCATAACGTTTTATTGTCTTTACAGTTTTTCCTTTGCTTTCTTTTACCAGGTTTGCATCTGCAGGTGATGATGGAATTGTACTTTTGTGGAATGCTCAGGTCTGTTTTGGTTTTGAAATGAGTTATTTACAGAACCACAGATGTGTAGGGCAAAGAGGAGAGAAGATAAAGTTCTGCTTTTACAGCAGTGTAAACTAGAGTCACTCTAATGAATTTTATTGGAATTATGCTAGTGTAAAATTGATGTGAACAGAATAGGGATAAGAAATGTGTAGTGTACGTAGGCAACAGTACAAATGAAACATCAAATTCTATAGACATTTATCGGAACCAAAATTTCAAAGGAACCTAGAATGGTTTTTTGGGGCATGTTTGTTGTAGAAAAAGAAGGCTGTGAAGCTGACTGTTTGAAAGTGGGATGCTTAAGCCAGCGGGGGTGTAGAAGCTCAATACCTTGTAGGTGTCAGGAACCTAGGCCCCAGACCAGTGACTCTGGGGCTCCAAGGTGGTGGGCGGCTCAGTAATAGCACCATGTAGGCCCTCCTCTGTACTGCCCAGGCCACATCCCTCTGCCTTGCCCCCCCTGCCCCCCGTTTTGATTGGATGCTTACATAGTTATGTAAGGTCACACAGCAGCCTCGGGAAGTTGGGTGAAACCATGATCTATTTTCTGTCCCTGCCTTGCTCCTCAGCATTGCCTTGTCTTGTCTCTCTAGCCCCCTGGCTTGTTCTCCTTCCTTTCAGCTTTGCTCCTCTTCCTGACTCCTTGCCTGGTGCCAGTCCTGACTCCATACTCCAACCTGGATGTCCACACTGTACCCCCTTACTATAGGATCCAGTCCTTAATTCCTTGCTGTGATGTAAACCTCATTTCTCTTTTTGAAATTCTCCCACCCCCTCTAGTAGTAAACATGGGGATGCTACCTTCTACGTGTGGGCAAGTCGGCTATTAACAAAAAGATGCTCATATCCCCATACCATCAAATCTTCAATAGAATTGTAAATATCTTAAAGCTGACATCTCTGGATTAGTAGAAAATGCCTTTTATGCAGCTTTGATATCAAACTAAATGAATGAGGTCTTGTTTCTACACAGTGCTGCTGTCTTGATGCTTCCTTCTCCAAGCAACAACCCCCTGCTGCCTTGTATGATGGGAGCATATCCCAGAATGCAATTCCTTGACATTTTTTCCTGTGCATTGTGGCTAATTTCAGGTGTGTGTGTCACCAAGGAGTCTGGGATATGTGTGTGAATGTGGCTGGGGGACTGATTGTCTCCTGCCGCATTCACATGAATGCTGTCCCTCCCTGGGGAGCTAGTACCTTGTAGAGTTAGAGCCCCTGGCATAATCCCCCACTGATTCCCATGTCCGAGTGAATACCAAAGAACCCTGGCGCGTAGATGTAGGAACACCTTCATAAATGTTTTGTGGAACTGTGGTTAATGCTTGAACTAGCGTCAACAAAATAAGTCAAATATGCAAGTTACGTTTTGAAATATTTATTTTAAAACATATCTATATAGACGTTTCTAATTATTGGAGGAATAAATCTATAGAACTCCCTCTTGTTCACAGTAACAAGTTTATTATGATGGCCTTTTTGTTTTTCAGTCTGGAGAAAAGCTATTTGAGCTTCATGGACATACACAAAAGATTACAGCACTTGCAGCATTTCCTTCATCTGATGCTTGTGAAGAAAAAAGCCATTTGATCTTGACAGCAAGTGCTGATAGAGCTGTCATTGTATCCTTAACATGGAAGAATATCCATCCAGTATTAAAAATAACATCGAGCCAGGCAATAGTGATTTTATAAGCAAAAAAGTTTCACAGGAAAAGGTCATAAAGAACTTAACCAGTAAAATGTTTTCATACCTTCTTCCTGCTGGCAGTGCACGTAGGGAGTAGGATGGGGATTGAGACTGAGCGCTACTGGATCCCTACTGAACAGCCATTCATTGGGTGCTGGGGATACTGCCCCACGCTCACAGCGAGACCCCCAGCCTGGGGGAAGAACACTTGTTTCCATTTTTGCAGTTTCATGTCTTTTTCTAACTTCCACCATACATATATGGTGGGGTGGCTCTGTTGGTCCCAAGCACAGTTGGGGTTCCCTTGTGCTGCTTGCTGTACACCGGTAACGCACAGTACAGGCTGATGCGGCTCCTGCCACAGAGACCATGAACAAGTGACAGACAAATCTTAACGTGTCGCTTCCTACTGTCCAAACTTTGAAAAGTGGGCCAAAGAAAGCAGCTGTCCTTCATCATTTTAATGTTTGTTATCTAACTATAAACTGAGAAGAGAGATTGAAATTTATGATCTTTGTTTCCTTAATAAATGGAAATAGGTTTGGGATTGTGATACTGGCAGACAGGTTCAGAAAGTTTCATGCTTCCATTCCACTGTAAAGGTAAAGGAGGGAAAAACTAAGCATGTTCTGGTTTGCATATAAATGTAGTAAAATTAATGTGACACAAATAAACACTCAATGTTAAATTGAGCAACGTAATCTACTTTTGGCAATGCATGCATCTTGTAGAGAAGTTACTACATACAGGCTATACACTGATGACAAAGGTAAATGTACGTATGAAATTAAAGATACTGTACACTTTAAAAGAACTTGATGTTTCTTTACTATAAACTTTCACTAGCACTGTGCTTACTCTGTGTCTTAAAACCCAGCTTTGAGGTCAGTGACAAGTGTGCTGCTCCAGCAGAAACTCTGGGTGTTAAACAAACAAGACATTAGCCCACACCAGATGAGTGTCCACCGGCTCGTTTATTAGGTGGTGGCCAAAACCCGTCGGACACACAACCTCCACTCATGATGGGGTTCCAGAGCATGTGGAGCCTGGCGTGAAGGCTAATGTGTGCTCATGTGTCCGTGTCTCTTTGCGTGCAGCATCCATGTGTACAGGCCCACCAGCACCATAATGTCATGGACAAAAAGCCTAAGAGTTTTCAGAGGAGCTATCGCTTTCAGTACCTCTCTCCACACTTGTTCTCACTGGCACACATGTAATGTCCACCTTAGAAGCACACCGCACCATGTTCAAACATGCATTCTCCCAGCTCTTCCTGGTTGGCAATACATCCCCGACACTTGCTTTTTCAATGGCTCAAACCACTGCCAAGCAAAAACCAACATTGCTACCAGGCAGTCACTCTCTGTCTACTGATCTGCTTGCCAACGCTGCATTCCCTGAACTGAGAGACCAAGTCCTTCATTGCTCTATTGGGAGGGTGGGAAATATGTCCATTCTTCTAGGCCTAACCTCAACTCGAAAACGCAAAGAGATCTGGGTCACAAGATTCTGAAAATTATCAAGAACATTCTGGCGATTAAGAATTGCAGATCCTGCATGCCAATACTATGAGGGGTGCAGATGGTCTAATATTCCCTGTTGAAGTGCTGCTGGAAGAAGGCGTTACTCCCAAGAGATGTCAGTCAAATAGTGCAGTAGGACTATATCTGGGACATGAACCAGTGTCAACAGCAAGCCAAGGACTTGAGGCCTGGGTACAAGGAGATCTGGGACAACAACTTCGCCTCTGGCTGTGGGAGACCAACATTACCCTATTATGAACTGCTTGACTGGTTCCTCTGTGTGGATGGAGTCATTGTTGCATCCCACCCGTATGACTTCACCTTTGCGAGGGGCCAGAAGCTGGTGGATATGGCTCCCCCACTGCACACTTCCACTCCTGCTGCAATTGCTTCTCCCACAAAAACTGACACTGCTGGCGCCCATCCCTGTCACAGAGCCAGCATGGGCTGACATGGACACCTTGACTCTCATGATGTATCCCCTCAAGCTTGAGAGCCAGCCCTTGTTCGAGGACCCATCTAAGGTCCTGGTTGAGGACGTGGAGGACCTCGATACCACCTTTTGTAGAGGAAGCCATGGAGAACAGTAAGTTAATGCACCTGGTGTGTGTGTGTGCGTGTTTACACAACTGCGTGATAAAGGCTGCTGTTTATTATCATCTATGTTTTTTATTGCTTACTGTGTTGACAGGTGGCCAAGAGAATGCAGAGGAGCAGCAGGAAAAGCCCCTGGACACATCTCCACTGGATGGGAACGGTAGGCGCAGGAAGTGGGTGGGAAGGCACTATGCTGGGCCTGTGGGGTGGTGGCAGGAGGAGTCACCATGGCGGGTTGGTGAGGGGGTGGAAACCAAAATGGCAGCTGGGGTGGAGGGTGGGAATGGCAGTGGTTGATTTGTGTGTATTCTTTGGTCTTCTACAGTGATCATGGGAAGAGAACTCTGTGGTGCTGGGATCCTTCTGCAGCAACTGCCCCAGCAGCGGCATAGGCCAGGTACTCATTCCCACTTCCTTTTGGGCGGGTGGAGGGATGAAAATTGAGCGGGTGGGGGCCTGGGGTGGAGAGGTCTGAACTAATGGCTTTCCTTGTTACCTTGCTATGGGTCTGCCGGTGCAAAAAGCTGATGGAATATCCTGTCACAAGCACCCAAAAGAACCAGGATATCTGAGTCCGTATCCAGCAGCACAGGGAGGATTTGGCAAGGGAGCTGCTTGGGGAAGACCACGTGGTGGGCGATGAGATCTGGGATGCCATTAATGGCATGGCCAGGGAGCATAGGCAGCTGGTGTGACAGAATACAAGGCCATTGCTGCTGCAGCCTGCCTGGATTGCCAGCAGGAGGACAAGCACTGGGCCTGCCTTTGTGGTCAGTGTGATTGAGAAGGTGAGCAAGGAGAGATACAAAGTAGCCTGTCCCAGTCCGTTCATCTCCAGAGCTCCCTGCTCAAGCATGCTGCTGCCATGACTGTGAGCATTGTTGCTCAGGGTCCGGCACCATTTCCTAACCCCGGTTGGCAGTTCACACCCCCTCCATGGAGCCTGACCGCCTGCCCTGGTTACCCCACAGTCCACCCCCCAGGAAAAGCACCCAAGCCCTCTCTGCACTGCACTTACACCAGGGAACAGTTCCCTGGCCAGGCACATTTCCCGCCCCCACTGCCAGTCATTCCTGCACGCCTCTTGTGAACACTCCTCGACAGCCAGATTCGTGGGAGGAGGATCGGGAAAATGTCTCCCCACCACCCAAGCAAGTGCACCAAGCTGCCCCCAAAGGAGCAGGCTCAAGAAGTAACAGTGTTTAAATTTTAAAACTGCTGCGACTGTACGTTAAGCTACGACTTCACTTTCTTTCTAAGTGATCAAATTTCAAACCTGTTTTTTAAGAATATGGCTTGTGGTTCCTATCTGATTTTTTTCAGGGTGTGTAGTATTTGGGGGTTATATGGTTTGTGCTTATTTTCGTGTTGGTCAATAAAGTACTTTGTGAGTTATATTGTTTTGTTTTTTGTTGTTTGATGTTGAATCATAGGCATACTAACTTTTTCTGCCCATCCGTATCTTTGGCTGCGTTTAGATTAGAGGCTTGTAAGTTGACATATATGTAGCCAGGGCAGCCAGTTGTGTGCTTTTAAATGACTGATTTAAAAGCACGCAATTTGTGTCTGTTGGTTTAGCAAAATTTTTATTAGTTTAAAAAATCAGTACGTTCACGCATGCTCAGACCAGCCAGGCCAGTCCGTGCCCAGCCATGTCACAATGGGCATGATGTCACACAGCCCGGTGACCAGGGGCCATAGTTCCATGTGCTGGGGCAACTGGCAGGGAGGCCAGAGGCAAAGCTTTTGGCCATGGTGCACCAGCAGGGTGACTGGGACTCAAAGCTACTTGCTGCAGGGCCAGCCTGCCAGGAGAGACAGGCTGGGCAGCCAGGCAGGCTGGAGCAACAGGCACGGGGATGCCTGGAGATTCAGGAACTGAAAGTCTTGGCAGCGTCTCCCCTGGCTCTCCAGCAGCATCCTTGAGGAGCCCCTCACAGGAGGGGCAGAGCAGGGGTGTCTTGAATTGTTGGGGTCAGTTGCATTCCAAGTGGGAATGGCTTAACTCTTCTGATGGTTAGAGCAGGGAACCATTGGAGCAGGGATTCCTCTCACTGCTCTCAAGTTCACACCCCTAACTTGGCTTGGGTGCTCCTTCGGATGTACATCCCTTAATGTATAGTTCTCCTGCCTGTCCGGCCTCCGTTCTCCCTGTGCTGCCATCCCTTCGGTATATGCAGCTGCCACTCGCTATCACTCTGCCACCCGGCTTCTCTTTCTCGCGGTGTCTCTTGTTGCAGGGGGTGGGGAGGATTCTTGGTGTGTAACATGGGCTGATTGATGGGTTCGATGATTCCCAGACAGGCAGGCTTAAGTCTCCTGCAGGGTGAGTTTGCAGGGGGGCATTTCCATTGCACCGCCCATTTAACACAGGCCAGACTGCATGTGTTGGTAGGGACTCTGAAGGGCTCAGGCTCGGAGCCAGCATCCACGGTCATCCTGCCGTAAAACACATAAAAGCGTCGCTTGGCTTCTCAAGAGATGTGTGTTATAGGATCATCATCAGCCAGTGCATAAAATTGAAGAAATTTGGGCTTGGTGACAGACAAGACCAAATTTCAACCCTTATTTACTCCATCTTTCCTTATTTACTCTTATTAAATAAGCAGCCTGGCTTCACAAACAAAGATCTGATAACACGGTAAGGTCTGGCACTGAGCAAAGCCTTCATAGGAGGTTTTGAAAAAGTCGTTACCTTTACACATGCACACTTGGATTCCATATGCAGCTTAATACAAGTCCAACAGTTACCATAGTTCCTAACAAAATATTCCATTGCGTTATCAAATCTTACTGTCCTACCTAGAGGCTTCTTCCAAGGATGTTTTATTTATTTTTATTACAAAATTTGTATGCCGCCCCCTCCTGCTAAAAGTATCTCGGGGTGGCTAACCACAGATTACAACAGATTAAAATAAACAAGAACGATACAATTAAAGCCCCACAATAAAAACCAGTTATCTCCAACCCAACCCACCCACCCCATCTCCCTCGGGAAAGGCATGGTGAAACAGCCAGGTCTTACATTGTCTACGAAAAGAGGGGAGGTTGGTGGCCGAGCAGACCTCCAGCGGGAGGGAGTTCCACAGCCGCGGTGCGGCCACAGAGAACGCCTTCCGCAGGATTGATACCAGAGAAACCCCGGGGACCTCGAGAAGGGCGCCCCAGCTGACCGCAGGGGCCGATCCAGAATCCGGAGGGTGAGGTGGACCCGCAGGTAGGCGGGGCCCAGGCCATTTAGGGCTTTAAAGGTCAACACCAACACCTTGAATTGGGCCTGGAAGACTTATCAGCAACGGGTGCAGAGAGCGAAGCACCAGTGTAACGTGCTTGTGTCGGCCCGTCCTCATTAGGAGACGAGCCACCGTGTTCTGCACCAGCTGCAGTCTCCGAAGCAGCACCGAGGGTAGCCCCACATAGTGTGTTACAGTAGTCCAGTCGCGAGGTAATAAAAGCATGGACGATCATGGCCAGATCAGAGTTCAAGACGTACGGCCGCCAGCAGACACAATCAGTCATTAAAAAGCTCAGTTTTGCCGTAACTGGCAAAATGCCCCTTTGCCAGGCAGAGCTGTGGGTCCAGGAACACCCCCAGACTCTGAACCTGAGATACCAGGGCAGGATGGACCCCATCAATGATGGGGAGCCACCCTCCCCCAGCCTTCCCTACCACCATCACCTCCTTCTTGTCAGAATTTAATTCAGGCGACTCACCCCCATCCAATCCCTTACAGCCGCCAAACACTGGGTAAGCACAGAGACTGCTGGGCCTGAGTTGGATGAAAAGAAGAGAGAGAGCTGGGTGTCATCAGCATATTGATGACACTGTATGTCAAACTCCCTAACAACCTCCCCCAAAGGCTGCATATACACATTGAATGAGAGAGGACAAGATACAACCCTGCGGGACCCCACATGTGAGACCCCGGGGAGATGAAAAATCACCCAGGACCACATGCTGGGTTCTCCTAGCCAGGAAAGAGTGGAACCATTCAAGAATGGTCCCGCCAATCCCTGCCCGGTCCCGCAGCCGAGTCACCAGCAACTCATGATCAACGGTATCAAACGCAGCTGAGAGATCTAACAGGGTCGAACGACCCTGGTCCAATTCACGGGAGAGATCGTCGACCAAGACCACAAGTGCAGTCTCCGTGCCATGCTGTGCCCATGTTCCTGGAACCTACTCCCATGTCCTCTCCTGGTACAAGACAGCACACTCCTTAATTTGATTATTTGGAGTCCCAGTTCAGCACATCCCCAGTTCATCAGTGGTACAGTATATTATACAGCTATGAGGTTTAGCTGTAGCGTCCTGAGGTTGGGGCCATGTGGATGTCCTGGGGCTGCTGGCTTGAGTGGCATGGGGGTGGGTGGGTGTTCAGCCGAGGGGAACGGGTCAGGTGGCCCCAGCTCCAGGATATGCATGTGGCCCCAGGACAGCATCGATGCTGGTTTACCCTCACTCTATTGAAGCCTCCTTGAGCAGAGTCTGGTTTAGCCCATGGCGTTCTGGTCCTACCAGCTTGAGCGACACAGGGTGAGGTGAGTTCAGCCAGGGGGAACTGGGGTCAGGCAGCCCCAGGACAGCATTCCTTCCTGTGTATTCTTTCTACTTGTTTCTTCAACTGTGTGTCTCTTGCCCTTCCCTGGGGTACAGCAGTTCACGCTGCAGTCTCTCTCCAGCTCCCTTCCAGTTCAGCATAGACCTTACTTCCCTGGCCTTTATTCCATTCCATGTTTTGGGGATTGCTTTTTTCCCTTCTTCTTGGCAAGATGCAGTTGGGAAAAGGGTGGAGGAAGAAGAATCGTCCCCGCTTCCTGACCTGACTTCCGCCTGTTTCATGTGCCAGTTTGTTTCTCCCTTGCCATAAAAGCATTTTTGCAATTTCTGCAGTGAGCCTTTATTACAAAAAATTACAAAAGCAAAAAACCTATCAGTTATAAACAGCATTAAGCTATAAGAATTACATAAACATGTATTTAGGAATATTATAGGAATATAAAAAAAACCCATAAATGCCACAAAGCATGAAAATGAACACTTAAGCTTCCATTCTCACCATTCACTTCCTTATATTACCATGCATTAAACCCCTTAACATTTCCCTCTCATAGTGATGAATGCCATGCCATCATAAAAACCTAGTACGTTCAAACTTATCAGATACATAACTTGCAGCAATCCATATCATGTTACCTGCTGTGTATGGATCATCACGAGATATGCAACATAAGAAACATTAAAAGTCTGAGACTTTTAATAAAACTTTACATAGAACAGCATTAACTCGCACCCTAGTCATTAAGCTTTTTAATTCTCAACGTTCAGTGACGTAGATTAAATTACTGAACCCCTTAAAATTCCCCTCACATAGTTATGAATTGCATATCCATTAACAGTATTCAAACATATCCTGTAACGTACTGTGTATTTATCAAGCAGACATACGATACGTATAAAACCTTGAACGTTTAAGACTTTTAGTAGAATCCTCGGTGGGACAGCATTAACTCATGCTCCATTTGTTGCCCACTATGAAAATGCTTTAAATTAGACAAACTTAGAAATCTAAATTTTTTAATTTGAAGGATTATTTATTTATTTATTTATATTTATAAAATCGTTTAATACCCCACCCCACCTGCTCCAATCAGCCCGGGGTGGCTTACAATATTGAAACACATAAAAACAGTAAAATCATAAAGTACAATAAAAAGGGAGGCACCAAACCGTCCCCCTATTCCACCCTACACCCCATCTTCCTTGCCAAAAGCCAGGTGGAACAGCCAGGTTTTACAGATACGACGGAAGGAGTGGCGATCCAGGGCCACCCGGGCCTCCACCCGGAGAGAGTTCCACAGCCTAGGTGCGGCCACTGAGAATGCCGATATGGAGTATGAGTTAATTATCCTCTATCTGCCGGCTCAGAAACACACCAGCGGTTTGATTCACCTTTTTGGAAAGATGATTTCACAACTAGGACTCAACACATTTAAATTGATGACCTGCACACACACAGAACCCAGTTGCTGCTGGGGAGCTCTCTCCAGCTCCCCCTTTGGTGGCTCCCTCATACAACAAGGAAGTGACCCTCCTTGCTAAAAAATTGCAGGACAGTGTTAATTGCAACCAGTCACCAGTTCTTCAAAGTTCTGCAACATCGCATAGTTAGTTTTCCCTGTTCTACCATGCTTTGGAAACTAGGTCTGTGCTGTTGCGTAACTTGTGGAGAGAAGGAGGGGGCAGGTAAGGAAGTAATCAAAGGTTATATGTGGCATGCTGGGACATAGGGTTTGGAAGGTGCAATTAAGGTGGCTTTGGGTGGGTAGGACAGAGGTATGTAGCAGGAGAGAATGTGTTTGTGTATGTGTGGGCCATTTAGTCTTTCAGGGGATGCCGTCTGTCTGTATTACCCGTAAACATTGGAGGGTAGGTATTGCACTTTCAGATGCTTCCCTTTGAAACACTCCTCCTTTGAACTTGCAGGACACTAGGCATCGTATCATCCGACCCTTCTTATTTTAACACATGCAGAGTTTCGTAACAGCAGACAGCCAGTGAGGGGGCATGTAGCTCCGGGCTCACCACCTCCCTATGTGTCTGGCTCCGCTGAGATGGGCTCAGAGTGGACGCTTGTTGGTTAAAGAGGTTGGCTCGCTGTAGGTTCTGCTGCTGAAGTTGGACAGAAGAGGCAGCGGCAGGGTCAGTTCCTTGCTGTATGAGTGAGGTAGCCAAGGGGGAGTCAGAGAGAACTCCCCAGTAGTAGGAGCTGCTGCTGGCCACCCAGGCATGAATAGTTCTGGGGGTTGTCACCTCCCATCTACTTAGGGTGTCTCTAGGCAGGAAGTGAGTCACGGCTGGTTCTCATGCGTCATTGTACCTGCCAAACACCCGCTCCAGAGATGGGGTGAAACACGGACTCTGCACTTGAGAGTGGATCCCCCTCCTCTTCCTCTGTCAGTGGTGACAGCAGCTACTGCTGGATGGAAATGGGGATTCCTAGTGGTAGCTGTCGTCCCCCCCCTCCCCCCCCCCCAGCCTGCACTTTCCCTGACTCTCCCTTGGCTGGGTCACTCGTACTCTGGTGTAAAACTGTTCCTGCTGCTGCCTCTTCTGCCCCCATCCCGTCACCCCTATCCTCATCCCTCTTTCTGTCTCCTCATCATGACACCTAAGAACATAAGTGCCATACTGGGTCGGACCAATGGTCCATCTAGCCCAGCATCCTGTCTCTGACAGTAGCCAATCACAGTGGCTTGGGAGAAGCACTCAACAGGTCACAATGAGGGATCCATTCCCTGTTGTTTTCCCCCAGCTCCCGTCATGTTCTCTGATCCTGTCTGACTAATAGGTCCATTAGAAGCTATCTTCCAGGAACTTGTTCAAACCTCTTTTAAACTCAGCTATAGTACTGGCCCTTACCACAGCTTCTGGCAGTGGATTCCACAACCCAATTATACACTGATTGAAAAAATATTTTCTTTTATTTGTCTTAAACTTGCCACCCATGAGTTTTATGGAGTGTTCCCTAGTTCTCATACTAGCGGAGAGAGTAAATTAACTGCTCCTTGTTTATTAGTTCCACACCACTCATGATTTTATAGACCTCTATCATATCTCCTCTTAGTCGTCCCTTCTCCAACCTGAAGAGCCCAAACCTACCAAGCCTCTCCTCGTATGGGAGCCCTTCCATGTCCTTGATCATTTTTGTTGTCCTTCTCTGTATCTTTTCTAGTTCAGCTATGTCTTTTTTGAGATGGGGCGACCAGAACTGCACACAATATTAGAGGTGCGGTTGCACCATTGAGAGGTCGCACCTGAGGAGCCTAATCCACAAACCTACGCTCCTAGCCCCTCTCATATACTAAAATTTCTCATAGCAACAAACAAGGAAATTCACTAAATAAAAAAAACCTATCCGTTTCAAAAGACATTAAGCTATGACATTTACAGGAAGCATCTACTAAGATATGCTTAATACAACTGAAAAATAAACACCACAAACCATGGAAATGACCAGTTAAGCTCACAACAGCAACAATCACTTATACTAACATCCACTAAAACCCATACAATTTCACTTACGTACTCATTAACATTATACATAACCATAGCAACCATCCCTCCCCCCCCAAAAACCACGTACCTACAGTCCACCAAAACCAACATGGAATCTGCTGTTCTTCCATCATTGCAACACGTAAAATGTATAGAACATTAACCGAATTCAACAATGATTAAAATCCTCAAAAGCACACCAATAAGCCACACTCCAATTATATCCACTACAGAAAAAAATCTACATAATTTCAAAACCTATAATAATAAACATACACATCTAACTATTTCAAAAATAAAAACATATCAAAAACATTGACAAAAACATACAACAGACTATATATATATATATATATATATATATATATATATATATATATATATATACACACCCCATATATATTTTCCACCCCAAAAAGAGGAAAATATCATGAACTCAGATAAAACATATAAAACATTACCCATTTATAACATACAAAATAAAAATCATCGTAGTTGAAGGTTAACTCCTACTTTATATTTGCCAAATTACTCTATCCATCAGTTCAGAAATCTAATTTTACAACAGAAAATTAATTTTATCTAATACAAATTGAATTGTACTGATAATAAAGCATGAGTTAATCTTCTCCTAGAATACCTGTGGGGCCACTGGGAGTCGCTTGATCAGATGGCAGAGATTAATCTCTTTTGGGGGAACAAGTGACTCGGGGTACAGGGAATGTGAGCAGACTGATGGAGTTTGTTGCCCTATACGAGGTTTGGACATTTGGAGAAGTGCAGAGCGCTCTTGTGAGCAGGAATGGTTTATGCCCCAACTGTGATGATGCAGAAGATTCTAGAGAGGGAGTACAAGAAGCTCATGTTTGACTGGCGGTTTGATGTGAACCAAGAGGGATTTCTAACGTCGTAACAGGCAAGACCCCCAATAAAACTGTGTGCTGCTACCTGCCAGTATATGTCTGTGAGCTGTGGATGTGATTGCTTTTGTTTTCAAATTTCACTATACGTGCTCAGTAAAGTATGCAATTTGCTCCATAAACTCAGCATTATGTGCATAGCAAAAGGTTATTTCCAGCTGCCAAGTGCTAGCAGGTATAAAACCAGGTATGAACGTTGGTGGGTGGGCAGGGATAGCAGGCGCTGGACCGTCTCCCTGAGTCATATCCCGGAAGAAAGAAATGGGTGATGCGGCTTCGTCCTCCCATGGTTCGCCGCAGCTGTGAATCATCATGGGAGTGTGGAGTTGGTGGACAGAGCGCAGTTTGATGGAACGATTACCTGTGTATTAGGCTTGTCATGCTAAGCCTGTGAGTGGGGGCTGCCTGAACACACAAGAAATATACACAGGGGGCTTCTGTACATGCTGTACATGTGTACATGCTGTAGACTGTACATGCTAAACATGTGAGAGGAGCTGCACAGACCAAACTTGGACTCTAAGGGGCTATTGTCTTCGTTAATACTCTCTGGAAGTCACTGTACTCAAAGAATCTGTAGAGTTCTTGGGGAGTGCAACCCCATTCTGTTGCCCTGATAGACCGTGAAATACATACCTTTCAGCATGTTACACAAATCATCAAAATCTGCAAATGGCCAGTATGTGACACAACATCGTTTTGGTGAACAATAAATAGACTGTATTGGCTTTAAACCTCCTTTAAAAAAATAATAATAAAATATATATATATATTTATATCCCACTCCCTCCCGCCTGACGGCGGCTCAGGGTGGCTTAGAACTTTCATAAAAAGATAAAATACAATAAAACAAACATCATCCATAAAATTAATAAAATTGGCATTCCTAAAACAATAAATAGGTGTCCCCAAACAAAGATACAATAAATCCCACCCTCATAACCCTATACCCACCCACCCCCTGTCCCTTGCCCAAATGCCTGGCAAAACACCCAGGTCTTGCATTGTCTCTGGAAGGAGGAAAGATCCAGGGACAGATGAACCTCTACTGGGAGGGAATTCCATAGCATTGGAGTGGCCACTGAGAACGCCCTCTCCATCATTCCCATCCGACGGACATGGGGGACGTTAAGGGGTACCCTCCAATGACCACAGGGGCTGATCCAGAACCGGGGTGTGTGTGTGTGTGTGTGTGTGTGTGTGTGTGTGGGTGAGGCGGTCCCATAGATAAGTAGGGTCCAAGCTGTTTAGGGCTTTAAAGATCAATACCAACACCTGAATTGAGCTTAGAAGACTATAGGCAGCCAGTGCAAACGGAGCACCGGTGCTGTGTTCACGGAGACCTGTCCCCGTAAGGAGACAGGCTGCCATGTTCTGCACCAGTTGCAGTCTCTGGACTGTCACTGAGGGTAGCCCCATGCAGAGTGTGTTGCAGTGGTCTAATCTCGAGGTGATGAAGGTATGATGGTGGCAAGGTCGGAGCCTGAGATATATGGATGAAGCCGTTGCATGAGGTGTAGCTGGCAAAACGCGCTCCTCCTCACAGCTGCCACTGGAGCATCCAGGCAGAGCTATGCATCGAGGAGCAGCCCCAGACTCCGAACCTGAGGGACCAAGGATGAGCAAACCCCATCAATGATGGGGACCTCTCCCACACCCAGCCCCCAGTCTGACCCACTAGCATTACCTCTGTTTTGTCAGGATTCAGCTTCAGACGGCTCGCCCTCACCCAGTCCCCCACAGCCGCCAAACACCGAGTAAGCACTGAGATGGCTGGGTCTATGTCAGATGGAAAACAAGCGGTAGAGCTGGGCATCATCAGCCATCCAAATGCTCCTGAAGCTGTCTAGCCACCACCCGTTCAATAACCTTCCCTAAAAAGGAAAGGTTAGAGACTGGTCGATAGCTGGCTGGGGAGCCAATGTCAAGAGATGGTTTCTTGAGCAGAGGCCACACCACAGCCTCTTTCACGCACTCCGGAACTCTGCCCTCCTGAAAGGATCCATTGACCACCCCCTTCAGCAATGTCCACAGTGTCTCCCAGCTGGCCTTGGCCAGCCAGGATGGGCATGGGTTCAGTTCACAAGATGTGGCTTCAACCACCCCAAGCACATCAACAGCATCAGCAGGCGATACAGACTGAAATTGATCCCAGGATACTGGACAAGGCGGGACATCCATAACATCTGGTTCCCCAACCACACTAAATGCAGCGTCGCAGTCATGGTGAATGCAAACAATTTTCTCCACAAAGTAATTGATAAGCACATCACAGCGAGCACTGGAAGAATCCTGTTCCGGGTGGAGACAGGCTGGATTGACCAAACCCTTCACCACCCAGAAAAGCTCAGCTAGACATGACTTTGCGGATGCTACGATGGCAGCAAAGAAACCCCCCTCTGCTTTCCGCACAGCCACGGCGTATGCTCTTAAACTAGCTCTATCGCAATCTGTCGTCTTCAGTACAAGTACTCCACCGTTGCTCTAACCGCCTCCCCTCCTGCTTCAACCGCCACAGGTCCTCCGTGAACCATGGGGCCCTGTGTTGTTGATGTCTGGGAAGCGGATGCTTGTGAACCGTTCGGTCGATGGCCTCAGTCAGCAAGGTCTTCCAAAAACCCACAAGGTCATTGAGAAAAACGGTTGTCGAAGTTGGAGGATAACTCCTCAAGAGCATTCTGGAACCTCTCCGGCAGTCATGGCTCAAATCAGCGTTGCAGTTTGCAGTAGGTTATAAGAACATAAGAAGTGCCATACTGGGTCAGACCAATGGTCCATTTAGCCCAGCATTCTGTCTCTGACAGTGGCCAATCACAGTGGCTTGGGAGAAGTACCCAACAGGTCACAATGAGGGATCCATTCCCTGTTGTTTTTCCCCTAGCTCCCGTCATGTTCCCTGATCCTGTCTGGCTAATAGCTGCTAATGGACCTATCTTCCAAAAACTTGTCAAAACCTCTTTTAAACTCCGCTCTAATACTGGCCCTTACCACAGCCTTTGGTAGTAGATTCCACAACCCAATCATACGCGGAGTGAAAAAATATTTTATTTGTTTTAAACTTGCCACCCATGAGTTTCATAGAGCGTCTCTTAGTTCTAGTACTAACTGAGAGGGTAAATAACTGCTCCTTGTTTATTAGTTCCACACCACTCATGATTTTATAGACCTCTATAATATTTCCTCTGTCGTCTCTTCTCCAAACTGAAGAGCCCCAACCTACCAAGCCTCTTCTCATACGGGAGCCCTCATACGGGAGGTTTTAGGGCTTGGGGTTATCCTATTACAGACTGAGAAATGAGCAAATCTGGTTTTGAGGGGTGCTCAGCAGGGGAACCTCCCACTGATGGTACTTGTAACCAAACGTAGTTTGCTGCTTCATGATTTCTCTTGTTTATGTTCTTAATCTTTCATAGGAATAATGTGCAAGTGTAAAGGTGTAACTGAAGAGGCAGTTTTATATTTGGCTAGCAGCGTCTTCACTGAGAATTTGAGGTGATAAACACCCCTGAAAATTAGGTTTTTCTGTTTTGTTAGGGAAAATGGAGGCATGTACTGTATTTGAAATGTATCTTTGGCAGGATACGTTAATGTTGTATTTCATACTAACTGAATTCCTACTAGATGAAGACGATATTTGATGTGAAAAATTCCCCAAAGAACTTTTGTATGGGACATATATCTGCTTTTGTTCTGCAGTGTTTGACAGTTCTTCAAAGACTGGATGTATGGTTATCTGGAGGGAGTGATCTGTGTGTTTGGAACAGAAAATTAGATCTCTTGTGTAAGACCAGTCATCTTACTGATGCAGGTAAAAATATAAATGACTCATTATAGCAGATAAAGTCGAAGTAAAATGGATCTGAATAATGATACAAAACCAACTTGGAATATTCTCTTTAATTCTAAAGATAACATTGTACATTAAAGCAGTGCCCTCTATTTTTGTGAAATGTCAACTTAATCACTTCTCAATTAAGGGTACTTTAGAGCCTCTTGTGTCATATGAATTTTGGAATGTCAAACTTCAATAACTTTACATTAACTTTGACTTATCAGGAAAGATCTCCAGTAAGTATAAATTACAAGATGAAGATCTGTCCCTCTGTGAGGGAATGAGATTTCTTTTGAAATATACCCTGTGCTTCAGTAGTACCAGGTGTTTTAAACATAAGATTCAATCCAATCCTATAAACAAAATACAAATCCATTGTATAGAATAAAATGAGGCTGGAGAGCATACTGCTTTGGACTTTTATTAAATCTGTATGTTGCGAAGCCATTATCTAAAGACCATTTTTTATATGCTAGGTATTTGGTTGCGTTTTGTGTTCTGATTATAAAGGTAGCTAGACAACTGAGAGCCCAGTTTGTAGTAGAACAAATGTTACTACACAGTAAGCTCTCTTCACCCTGTATCCACATGAGGAAAGATACAGTAATTCACAATTTAGCCTCCTACCACAGAATTTTGAATTCATAATCTTGCTGGAGCACATTTTTCAACTATACCTCAGCATGAAGTCAATCTCTTAGTTATACTTTTATCCCTCACAATCTGTTTTGCTTTCCGTATTTATTCCTGAGAGGGAGGTGATGGGAAACGTCTGTGTCTTACATGTAAAATAAGCCCTTTCCTCTAAAGGTTCCTTTGGGCGAAATCTTGGCTACATTGCAGTCAATAGAATTTTTGCCATTGGTTTTAAGTGGAAGTCAGCGTTCCACACCTTTTAGTTTTTGTCATTCATTAGAAAAGTGCATAGTTTTTCAGAAGAGGGAATGCAGTTGAAGTGACTGCATTTAGGCTGCCTAACTCTTTCCTTTACAAAGGCTTCTTTGACTGTTCCTTTGAGAAGCTGTCATGTTTATATTACTTTTTAAAAAAATTGCATCAGGCCTGTGCATGGAACATCTGTCCTCTCTGTTGGTACTAACCACCATTCTGGACCTCATTTTCCTCATTAGTCTATCCTGCATCCTTATATCCTGCAGATGCTTTTCCAGCCTGATAATTATTCTTCTTTAAGTCTTTTTAAATATTAAAAATACCCCACCTAATTCCTAGAGAGAGATTTCTCCCGCTTCCATCTCCCAGCTTCTTCATGGGGTTTCCCTCTGATAAGCAAAGTCTGTCCTCTTATTAGGTGATGCTTTATCTGACCCTACTTCAGCTGTAGCTCAGGGCCTTTCTCCACAAACATCACTATTAGCTGTGCTTTCCTTGGGCATCTTAGTCCTGTAGCTTGGTTGGGTCACAGCTAAGCCACAAGCCTTGTGTCTATGATAGCTTTCTCGTATGGTATACGCACACAAAGTCAGTAGAGTCGTGCTGATTTATACCGCTTGGCAATATGCTGCCTTGTATTTCCCAGTCATGAATATAGTTTATCAAAGCCACTCCTCCAATGCTTTAAAACAGAGATGGGGAACTTCAGCCCAACGGCCGAATGCGGTCCATGGCTAGTTTTTATGTGGACCCTTTCCAGCTCCTAAATCTGGCCCCTGGATCCAGTTTCTATCCCCACCTCTGAAAAACTGAGCTGGGGTAAGGAAGGGGAGAGATGAGGGCTAAAAACATTGATAAGGGAACAGCTCAATGTCACAGCTTCATGATCTGGACCCTCCGTTTCCTGAGCGCACCTCATAAACACCCCTGCCTCCAACTTCTTTGAGACCCACAGAGCTTGTACTCATTTTCAAAGTGGCCCCTGGGAGGGAAAAGGTGTAGAAATCTATATAGACATACTAAAACCAGTGTTTCTAGTACTATCATTTTTTGTGTGGCCAGTATACATGTGAAATCAATATGATTTTCGTTCATGGGGAGGGAGGACGGCACGGGGAAACTGAATTAAGTGAGAATCCACAAATGTTAAGGTCATGTTATCCAGCTTGTAAGCGGAATAACTTTTTTTTGCCTTTATTGGTGTTTATAAAGGTATCAGCACTTTGGTGGAATTGCCTAAAAACTGTGTTGCAGCAGCTGTTGGCAAAGAGCTGAGTGAGTATAACTGTTTTGCTTAATCTCCACTGCCCCATAAATAGTCTAGAAATGTAGAGTTTCTGCTCTCCTACTCCATGTCAATGGAGTGAAGCATTTTGTCAGAACTAGGAAATCTGCAGGCTACCTGGTTCTAGTTAGTGTGATTGCTTCCTAAATCTCATCAGCAATGCTCATTCAACCTGCTCTGCAGAAGAAAGCATCCTCTTTCTTTTCTTAATTAAAAAAATAAAACATTTTACTCCCCAATGTGATCTCCATTCCTGTGCTGGTTTTTATTGTTCTGATTTTTTAAGCTGGTTTTTTTTTTTTTACACTTCATATTCTAAATCTGAGTTTGTTCTTTTAAAAACACTTCTGAATCTGCTTTTTAACAAACAGTAGCATAATAGGGTTCCTTGTGCCACAGTTCCCAAACCATTTATTCTGGATTAGTTCTTCATTTTAGCATCGTTGCTAATAATCAGTAAAGATTATTTACTGGGAGCTACAGTCTGTACAGTCACTTTTTTTTTTTTTTAAACAAGTTTTTTTTTGGGGGGGGGAGGAGGAGCCCCTCTTCCCCTCCGAGAAATAGCCACCTTGTATCTCTGAAGGTTTGAGCTTCAGCGCTCTGGTGTCAGGATCCCCATGTTTTCTTGGCATTCTGATATTTCCTTTCAGTCATTTTAAATAAAGACAGGTCCCTCAGTGGCTTAAGCTATTGGCGAAGTTGGTTGTGGGATGAATTCTCTGATTGCCAGAAGCTGGAAACAAATCACAGAGGCTGGATCACTTCATTTAATAATAATGATTAATAATAAATACTTTATAGCACCCCTCTGCCTTGCATGGCATTAGGAGCGTTTCACAGAATATAAAACAATAGAGAAGTATAAAACAATTTAAAACAATTCAAGACAATTTTAAACAGTAAATAAAATACTGTGACAGGGGGAAGGAAAAAGGGAGAACAGAGGACAATTAAGGAAAACCAGTGGTGGATCCTAAAAGCACCTAGAAATAAATATGTTTTCAGGTGCTTTTTGAAGGTAAGGAGGGGGGAACAGAGATGAACATCCAGAGGGAGCGAGTTCCACAGCGAAAGCCCAATCACCTGCCGACTTAAGGCTTGATGGTGGAACCCCCAATCAGGAGGTGGTTCCTGAGCGCAGATACTCACTGGCGTGAGACTCCAGAAGTAGATCTCGAATATAGTCAGGGCCTAAACGGTTCAGGGCTCTAAAAACTAGCAGCACAATCTTAAACTCAATCTGTCACTCCACAGGCAACCAATGTAGAGAACGCAGGGCAGGCGTAATATGATCACAGCTGCCCAAACCAGTAAGCCGCCGCGCTCTGAACAAGCTGCAAGTGATGAATAAGCACTGCCAGTAGCCTGTCGAAGAGGGAATTACAGAAATCAAGCCTCTTAGTCACCAGATCATGGGTGACTGTGGCAAGGTCAGCCTGGGATAAATAAGGGTGTAACTTACACAAATTGCGTAATTGGAAAAAAAAAAAAAAAGCATTTCTGAACCACGTCCAACACTTGGGTTTTCATGGACCAGAGAATGGTCAAAAATTGTACCTCCTTGTACATTTCCACTAAAGCATCATATGCTGGCTGCTGTTGGGCACAGGATACTGGGCTAGGTGATCCATTGGTCTGTCCTAGAATGGCACTTCTCTTTCATGTGGAATTTAAGTATCCTGTTACTTAACTAGAACCATGCCGGTTGCTGTGTAGATCCATTTTTGGCTTTCATATGATTGGTAAATGTCACATATTCTGGTTCACTCAAGTCTGTTTATGAACTATGGTCTATGACTTTAATAATTTCATACATTAGTTCTTGGAAAAGGAAATGAGATTTGTATCTACATTCCAGTAGTATGAAGTTTACAAGGCAGGAAAATGTATACAGCTGGAAATTAGCAGTCCAGGATTTGAGAAAAGGAAGTGGGGAATAAATAATCTTCTATTTGCAGATCCGATATTAACTTCCGCCACAGTTCAAGGACATTTAGGCCCTTTTCACATGAGACGCCCCCTGCCCTTGCCCATGTGAGCGACTGGGTGGCGTCTGTGCGACTGCCAGCGGGGATGGGTGGGGGTGCGTGTGTGCTCCCGCTGCGGAGCGCCCACCGCCACTAATCCTACCCACACAGAGGCATTGGAGAAAACGGAGGTGCCTCTGTGCGTGGAGATGGGTGCACGTCCGTGCGACGGACTGCACCCATGCCGCAGCCTCCGCCCTTGCCGTACCCCGCACCGTGGCTCCTCCAACGCCGAAGTGAAAAGGGCCTTGGTGATTTTTGCATTGGGTATATTTATACTTCTTCCACCGCAGTGGAACATTGTGTAGCTCATTGACAAAACATAAGATGTCTGTGTATTGTAATAGTTCAGCATTGAGGCCAGTTCCTTAGCCTAAATCTTTCTGCTCTCCTAAAGTTATCCAATTTTGCTTGCTTATTGTAATAAGTTATTGAAAATATTTGTTGTTGTTGCAACCGTTTTATAATAGTTTGGCAAAGATAATTCTTCCTGTGACTTTTCCCCTTTTGCATGCAGGCAATCATAATGGCACTTCAAAAACACTGTTGTAAGATCTTCTTAAGATTTTAATTTTTTCCCCCTGAAAAAAACCTCTTCAAGGGGCTGTTATAAGCTGATTAGTTTAGTCTGTATTGCATTGTTTAAAAGATACTTTCAGCATGTAGAATTCAAAGCTTTGTGTTTTATGACTCTATTATTCTATATAGACCCTAATGCTATTCAGAATGTTCATCCATCTTTTTCTCTCAAGTAATTTTTAGGTTGCTAACTTCCAGAGATGGATCTGAAGGTTGGGATGTCCTTGAAGTAAAACACCTTGTCGACCATCAAGACAATATCCTCTCGTTGGTCAGTGTCAGTGGTAAGACTGCTGCTATTATTGTTAGTAGTGAAATATTTCAGCTGCAAAGCATATTTGCTTATTCCCAAACACATAACAGGAAGAAAACTTTAGGAATCTGCATGTGTAGCCACAAAGTTATTTTCCAATTTAAAATTATAGTTATAGGTACCAGAGCCCGGGAGCCAAAGAGACTTCTTACCAGCTCTTCATGGTTTTATATTGTCATTCTTCCCCAGATCTTCATAAGCCTCTATTGTCATTCTATCTTGTCCCCCTAGTGCCCTATTTGTACAATATGCATATGCAAACCAGCCACCTTTCAGATACAAGGCATGTCAGGATCTTTTGTCTGCAGAGAGATTCAGCTCCAAATGTGGGAGATCAACACAGCCCTTTGTGCTCCATGTGAGAGATGATAACCTCCTTAATCATCAGTAGGTGCACGTGCCCAAGTCGATCAAAGATAAAGGGGCCGATCCTAAGTCCTGTGCAGCACACACGATGCGTGCGTGTATATCCTGCACATACCCCCGCTATGGGGACTGTGGTTCACACACAGACCACATGCAAAGTGCGCATGTATGGAGGGTTTAGGATTGGCCCCAATGAAAATATTTTAAAATTTGAGGTTGTGATGGAATAGGTTTAGTGAGATTGCCCTAAAATAATGAATTTCTGGAGGAAAATAGCTAAAGGAATATTCAAAATAACAAAAGGTAGACTGCCCACAAAGCCAATGGTATTTCTGCTGGATTGCTGCCTAGAAGAAATTAGTTACTTGGAGAAAGAACCGCTAATAGCATGACTTTTGCTATTACTAGATGTGTTATATCTAGGTATTGGGAAAAGATCACTTCACCTAATACTTGTGGTTTGGGGAGAGAAAATTTGCAAAGTTATAGCAATGGATATAGTCACAGATAATCTTGTATGAGAATCTAATACATTTTACAGTGTCTGGTTGCCATTTTTAGAATTTGAAAGGAAAAATATGTATGATAAAAGGCTTTCCAGACACAGGGTGAAAACAGATGTGACATTAGCCCAGGACTCACCTGCACATCTGGTCTGTCACCACCAGATGTTAGCCTGCTACCACCCAGGGGCAGGCTTCCAGCTGCTATGGGATGTGTCAGGCAGTCGGAGACTCAGAGCTCAGCCACCAGGACTAAATTGGGCTAATGGTCTCCCTTCTGTCTGTTACGGGCCTACCTAGCCCCACCACAAGGTGAGGTCAGTGGATCGGGCCCGGAGGAGGTGCGTTCACCCTGGCCCTGCCAAACAGCTGATATTGTGTGTGTGCATGCTCACCCCAGTCCTGCCGGCCAGCTGTTTGGTGGGGCTTGGAGGAGCGCACTCACCTTGGCCCTGCCAAACAGCTGATGGGGGTGGGGAAAAGATCTGGAGGAACACGAGCACCTGGTCACAACACAGCTAATTGGAGGCGTGCATGTTCCTCCAGGCCCCACCAAACAGCTGATGCGTCCTCCCCGACCCAAGTGCATACAGCAAACAGCTGGTGGGTGCGGGCCTGAGGAGTGTCCCCCATCAGCTGCTTGGCGCACGTCCTCCAGCCAGGTGATGGCGGATGTCTGCCCCCCTCCCCCATCAGCTGTTCGGCAGCAGCTCTTTCTGGGCGCCTGATTCTGCTGAGCAGCAGGGGCCTGGGAGTCCTGTCCCATGTAGACGGCTCCTCAGGTCGACTCATGGCGTGGAGGGACCTGTGACGGCAGCCCCCAAACCTGGGGGTTACTGGTGAATCGCCCTCCCTGCCAGCCTGAGGAGTGGTGGCTGCAGGGAGGTGCCTCGCTGCTGTTGCTTTTGTTTTCACTCCGTTTTTAAACCATGGGTTTAATGTTAAGGAGGAACATATGTTTTTCATGTAATGTATTTTTTAACTTATGTTAATAATGAAAATGGTCTTATTGTTATATAATTGCACCCAAGGCAGGTATTAGTATTTCCCTCTCATCTCTATTTAAGTTTATATCTGCAAAAGGAAAATTCGACGAATAACCTGTTTAAAAGGAGAGAACTTTGTATAACTTAATACATACTTTCCATTCTATCAGTTTAATTTGGACACTGTTTTTTATCTAGTAGCTTTTTATTAGCGTTATTGACGTGAGATGGATTGTTTTAAAATAAGTGGGTTCCTGTGTCTTGTTTGCTTAGATCTGACTTTTGCCACTGGTTCCCATGTGGGTGAGCTGATTGTATGGGATGCACTGGATTGGACAAAGCAAGCATATGAGTGCAACTTCTGGGATTCCCCCCTTCACCCAGATGCACAGCAAGAAATAAAACTGTCGCAAAACCAGAATGAAATTTCAGTTCAACATTTAACATCGGACGAAGAGGTAAATAATTTAAACGGAATGTAACGAAACCCAATACCCAGTTTTTACTTCATAATGGGTAGCAGAGTATTTTAACAGTACATTTTCAATTTAATCACTCTTGTAGTACTAAGCAACATGTGATGTCTGTTTATGCGAATGCAACTGCATATACTTTAATCAATAATATGTAAAGATATTCCTGCCTGGGCTAACCCTTGATAATAGCCCTTAATGACTGTTCGGAAGCTGCAGTTGACACAGAATGCAGCAGCTTGCCTTTTTGTTGTGCCTGAGTCACCAGGAGCATGTTTCACAAGTACTCCAGAGTTTTTGCTGGCTACCAGTAGTTTTATGGCCTCAATTCAGGGTTTGGCCTATAGAGCCCTAGATCGCCTGCTCTCCACATATCTGAAATACTGCCTTCTCCTTTCGCATGTCCTGTCATGGATCCGAGGTTTGCCTGAAACACCCTCTTGCATGTTCATCTGCCTGTCAGGTTTGTACAGCCAGAGTGTGCAGAGAGCCGTTCTCAGTGACTGCCTCACATTTATGGGATTCCCTCCCGCTGAAGGTTCATCTAAGCCTGAGCCTCTAGAGGCAATGTAAGACTTCATTATGTGACCAGGCATTTGGCAAGTAGGGGTAAGGATTTGGGGAGGTTTGGGATATCAGGGATTTTAAATTGTTTTAGTCATGTGTGTGTTATATGTTTTTGTGTATTGTAACTTGCCTGGAGCCCTTGAGATCAATAAATAACACCATCCTCCTCGACCTGTTCTGTACAGTGCATTCGAACTAAGACCTAGCAGACAGCAACAATGAACAATGGGAGCTCAATGCTCTTTTAAGCTGACAAAGGCTGACAATGTTTACAAGTGGGCTTAAAAATGAAACAACATAGCTGCCTATTCTGTGCTAAACTTTGATGAACATGTTGGTACAAAGTACAAAGCAAAAAATTACTGCTTTTGTTCTGTGAAACTTGGCTAAAGAAAGGTCACAAAGATGGGCCCAAAACGGAGAGCTTATTGTAGTGAATCAATGATTGTCTCTTGCCATTGACATGAAATTCAGTTCAGGACTTGATGAGCATTTTAGAGATTCAAGGTGGTTTGAATAATACCTTTTATTGGACCAAATGTTGTTGTTAGAAATAAGCAAGCTTTCGGGCCACACAGGGCCCTTCCTCAGGCATGTAGCATGGCCAGTAAAATATATATAAACTGAGCAAATGTAGAGCAGGTCTATTTGAGGGGGCATGGAATGGGTGGGAGTGGATAGGACAAGGTAGCAGGTGGGGAGGGGGGTAAAAAGAGAGAGACAGAGATGTGCTAGACATTTAAAAACAGCTGTAAAATTATACGTTGGTATAGGAGACCAAGAAACAATAGGTAGTGGTTAAACACACACAAGGGCAAACATATGGGTTGGGGGGGCAGTATAGTGGGCAATATAGTGGACAACAGCTTATCAGGTGAAGGGAATACACCTATCAAAGGAACTGGGTTGACAGTAACACAAAAGTTGAGTATTCAGCTGAAAGTCAGTTACAGAGAGGGAGACAAAGTGGTTAGAACGATCTCTAGGAACTTGGTACAGGGGGTACAAAAAATTACAAATGCAGTAGACTGTAAGGTATCACAGATATTTGTAGTGGCTGGAGAAATATAGGTCCTTGTTAAGTCCATTATTTTTGGCATCAGAGTTTACAGATTTTTTTAGTGGCTGGAAAAATTTAGGTCTTTGTTAAGTCCATTGTTTTTGATGTTGAATAAAGTTATGAATTTTAGTTCCCAGGCCTGTTTTTCTGAGGGAGTGGTGTAGGTCTCCTTTGAGGCTGAGGACTGAGAGGTTTGATACAGAGTGGTTGTGCTGGGAGAAGTGATTGCCCACTGTAGAGTCAGTGACTTTGTTTATAATTGTAAGCCTATGTGAGTTCATGCACTGGTGTAAAGGTTGCTGGGTTTTGCCAACGTAGTTTCCATGGCAGCATTTGGTGCGCTGAATGAAACACACTCTGCTTTGGGATTTGCAGGTGTAGTTGCCTTGTATTTGGAATAGTTTTCCATGGGGGTATTTTAGAAACAAACAATGAGACTCCTCGGAGAGTTGTGCATTGGTATGACATGTTTAATTAAATTTGAAATGGAAAGAGAACAGTATAAAATCTGAAAATGGGCTGCTAAAGGGAAGTCGCTCTTAAAATCAAAATGGTTTGACTCGTCCTCATTTTCATGATTTTCTCCCTCATCGTTCCTTCTCGTCTCTCTCTCTTCATCTCTGCTGGGCAGCACGGCTCTTCTCTGAATACCCAAGAGATCCATTGCTTACGCTGCATTTCAGATGGGAAGAGAGGGGCTGGGATTCACTTAACAATCTAGGATGGCTTTTGTGAAAGCAGGAAACTTTCTGGCTTGTAGGGAGGAGGAAAGGGACACAACGATGATTTCAGGCTTTATTGTTGCTGTGGGGGTAAAGCCAAACCTTGGTCCCCGCTGCAACCAATTTCAAAATCCAGTTTACCACTAGGACAGTGTGTGAAGTGGTGTTTGAAAGAAATAAAGGCTCTCAAAGTGGCTGGCTTTTGTTTAAAAACAAAAGACATTTTTCTTCCTGCAGTTTCACAGAAAAAATGATGTTTTTAATTAGAATTTGACCTCTTTCATGTATTTTGGATATTATTTTATCTAGGATGACCCAGAAGCTGAGTAGCATCTTTTTATAGGCATCTAGGAGGAAAATTCTGAATACAAAATAGCCTCTGAAAATATATGCCATTTCCAGAGAAACGTGTAACCTAGCAGGGGATTGGGTACAGCTCTCCAGTGGGAGGGGCGAGGTGGCAAGCACTTGGACAAGAGCTGTTCTGAGATGCAGCTGCTTCTGGGGGTTAATAAACGTGACACGTAAGTGAGTGGTTAGTGTCATGTTTGTTAAGGTGCGGGCTTTGGGGTGGCCCTGTACCACCCACCCACAGGGTAGGTTCCAGCTGTGCTAAGCCTGCCATGTGTGCAGCACAGATGTGTGGGCTGCCCAGCCTAGGGCAGGAAATGGCGGCAGCCACTCGCCAGGTCGGCGAGTGGCACTAAACAAAAATGCCGGCTGCCGGGAGAGCCGTCCCACTGCCTGCACGACTCGGGTAGCAGGGCCCCCGCAACAGATGTGTGGGCAGCTGGCCCTGCCTCTGCCCTGCCTGCAGTGCCCCACCCCTGCCATAATGGGCAGTCATGGCAACCAGCCATTGTGCCTGGCCATGGCAGCCTCCATCCAATGGTGGGGCCAAACAGGTGCATTGGCGCACATGGGTGGCCCTTGGCCTGGAATGAGTGGCCTGGATTGGGCCCAGGACTCATTCCGGGCCAGGTGACTAACTGTCTTGGGGCAGCCGTAGGCCAACATCTGGCAGCACGGGAACATAGGTGTGGTGAGTTCTGGGCCCCAGCAGCCCATACAGGGCCTGCATCGTGCCTGTTTTCACCATCTGTCTCCCCCAGCCCCCTCCGTTGATGTCTGACAACAGCTTCATGGAGGGGGTGTGGACACTGGGGCGTTGCTCTCCTTGCTGCAGCTTCCACCCGCAGGTTCTTCTGCTGCCACTGGGATAGCAAGGAGAGAGAATGAACCTGGAGCCTTCTCTCCAACATGGGGGAAGGATCTGGATTAGTCCCCCCCGCTACCTGAAAGAGCATAAGAAGCGCCATACCGGGTCAGACCAATGATCCATTGAGCCCAACATCCTGTCTCCAACAGTGGCCAATCTTGGTCACTTGAAAGGAGTACCCAACAGGTCACAATGGGGTGATCCATTTCCTGTTGTTCACTCCCAGCTCCCAACAATAATGGACCTATCCTCTAGAAATCTGTCCAACCCTTTCTTAGACCCAGCTATGCTACTGGCCTTGACCAAATTCCACAACTTAACTGTGTGTTGAGTGAAAAAATACTTTGTTTTAAATCTGCTACCTGTAATTTTCATGGAGTATCCTGAAAGCTCTCCTCTGTGCTGCAAGGCATCCATCCATGGGGGCAGATTGCCTTGCAGCCTGGAGGATGGTCAGTTTCATCAGGGTAATCCTCCCTGCCATCAGGCATCCTACTCTCGCCATAGTGCAGAGAGCAGTCGGAGAATTTCCCATTTTGTAAGCGGTATGTTTTCAGGAGCGATTTGAAGGTTGGCAGGGAGGGAGGGAGTGCATCCCAGGCATTGCAAGGGTGAATATGTTTTGAGGAGCAAGTGAGTTGTGAGCAGGTGGCAGAGGAGGAGCGAAGCTCTCGGATGGGAATGTGGCAGGAAACAAGGTCTAGTGATTGCATTTCTTGGTTGCCTTAGTGCTGGTTCTCCTTGCTCTTAAAGATTTAAAACTTCCTTGGTAAAGCATTTTTTTTAGTATAACTTTATTCTCAAAACTTGAATGATGATCGGTAGGCTAAGAAATGGGTTTTGATGAAAATGTTTGATCAAAGCAACACTTGCAGCTTGTGGTATGTTGTCTAAAGCTATAGCTGATTAGATTCCATGTCTAGACGATTGAGATGTAATATTAAAACTAGCGGAGTATACATTTTCAGTAATGATGATAGTTAAGAACTTCAGCAGGTTAAGCCATCTTCTTCTTTCACTTTTTAAATGCCAAGGAGGTTTTTCAGTCATTTGACATCCGTATACTTCAGAGGGCAAGGCAGTGACTCAAGTTGAAAGGGCAGGAATGAGCAAGGTAACAATGGCTTTATGATGTCATAGTATCACTGGAAATCCATTACAGAAACAGACATAAAACTATTACTTTGTGTAAGATGTTTCATTGAATTTTCTTTCCAGTGTGTGTTTGCTGCTGTTGGAAAGGGCATATATGTGTATAACCTTCAAATGAAGCGTGTGATTGCCTTCCAGAGAACTGCTCATGACTCCACTGTACTGCACATTGAAAAACTTCCAAACAGGTACAAGTCATAGTAAATTTTGTCATGCAGTAAAGCAATGTAAAGCTCCGAAAGGTGGATAGGTGCAACTTGCAGTCCTGTGTTTAACTTACCAGGCAACAATTGGGGAGGGGTTCGCCCTCCTATAGCTCAGCAGGACCGGAGTCGGGGGGTGATACTGGATGCGGATCTCCGCCTGGAGCGGCAGGTGGAGGCAGTTGCGAAGGCTGCCTTCCGCCAGTTGTATCTGGTCCAGAGGCTGCGTTCGTACGTCTCCGGCCCGGACCTGGCCTCCCTCATCCATGTCTTTGGCACCTCGAGGCTGGACTACTGTAACGCGCTCTACGTGGGGCTGCCCTTGTTCCTGGTTCGGATGCTGCAGCTAGTGCAGAATGCGGCGGCCCGGCTCCTCTCAGGGACAGGTCGTTAGGAGCACCTAACACCTGTGCTCCGGACTCTGCACTAGTTGCCAATAGCGTGCCGAGCCAGGTTCAAGGTTCTGGTATTGATCTATAAGGCCCTTCACGGTCTGGGCCCCTCGTACCTCAGGGACTGCCTCGCTCTCCGCGCCCCAGAGCGGCTCCTTCGGTCTGCTGGGGGTGCCTTCTTGGAGGTCCCCTGTGTTAAGCAGGGGGCCACAATGGAGAGGGCATTCTCGGTGGCCAGGCCGCGCCTTTGGAACTCCCCCAAGCCTTCTGACGTTCCGGCATAGTTGTAAAACCTGGCTGTTCGGCCAGGCCTTTGGGGAGGGGGAGAGGGTGGGTTAGAGGGTTTTATCTCCCTTACCCTATTTATTGTTTTATTGAGTTCCGGGGCTCTGTTTTGTGTTTTGATATGTTTTAATTGTTTTTAGATATATTTTACATGTGATTATTTTATTGTTGTAAGCCGCCCCGAGCGGTTTTAGGAGGGGCGGGGTAAACATTTAATAAATAAATAAATAACCAAAGGGGACCTGACCTTTAGGTTGCTCTGCCCTTCTGAAATAGGGAGTATTTTTTGATGGCTTCAGAATGTACTGCTATAATTTGATGTACAGTAGTAAAGTTCAGCATGGTTAAGACACAGCAAAGCTATTTAACTTGAAATGAAATTTAGCAAAATTTAGTAGTATAGTTTATGGATTATATGGGTCTATCACACTTGGCTTTTAAAAATGGCTGCTGTCAAGATGGTTTAGACATATGTTATTCAAAAATTGTCAATTGTTTAAAGTTTTAGTAGAAAAAATTCTTAATATGAGTCTGTCAGTATCAAGTGTCTTGGTCTCTGACCCTGCAAACACTTAGGGTACAATCTTCCATCATTTAAAGCTAAGCCATTGATTTTAATGGATGGAGGATTGAGCCATTAGTGTGAGTAGTTCCACTACTTCATGAAGCATAACTTCAGTGAGGGAAAACGGCACAAAGGTTTGCATGATCAGGGCAGTGGTATGAGCTTAAATGTTATAGTTGAGAGTTATAAATCCAGAACACTTAGCTTGCCAAGATATCTATGGGGGTCTTTAGACAGATGCCTGCTCCGCCCCACCCCCAGGTGGCCCGTCCGTCTAAAGGCAGGCCACCCTGGGGTGAGGTGGAGCAGGCACTACCTACTCTGGGTCAGCTCCGCTCGTGGTGCTCTGGAACATCCTGGAGCACCACAAGTGAAGCGGGCCATCCAAACCTGGAGCACCGGCTGGGGGTGGAGCAGCGGTCTGTTTACTCGCAGATGGGCCGCTCCAAGCCAGGGGGTTCCCCTACCAACGGCCATAGAGCTGAAGGTGGCTACCTAGAGTGGCTGGTGATCTGTAGCTCTATGGTGCGGGGGAGGGGGCACCACACGGGCAGACTGTGGCAGCCTTTGTTTATACCAAATGCTGCTGGAACAGGCCCACGGGTCCGTCTAAAAAACCCTATGTGTGCAGTGGGTTATTTTCCTGAACCTTCTCCTACCCCAGGATACATTCTGCTCACTCACCAGGTTGAGAACCACTGGTCTAGGAGAGTGGAGAAACAGGGTCCCAACAGTCCAGATACTTGGGGTGCTATCTTCCGTTCATTGAAGGCAGTAGCAAAACTCCCATTGACTTTAACGAGGTGCAGTCTTCCACCATTAAGTCAGTTTTGTTATGAGTCATTGCGCTGAAATCAGTGAGGCTGCTCAGATCATATGTTTAAAGTTGAGCAGGTGCATAAATCTGTTTCACGCTGAAGTGATGATATATTTGAAAACCATGGGATAGGATAGTGTTCTGAACTTCCAGATCATGCTACAATTTTTACTGTTGCAAGATCTTTGCCTTTGGCACAGGAAACCTCGGCATCATTTCAAACTGGTCTTTTTAGTATTTGTGCACAGTCTTTATGGACTAGCTTGTCATTTATTGGAATTTTACAAATAGGCTTTTTTGAATGTCCTCGCTAGCCTTGTGTTTAATAGAAGTCATTGTGTTTTGACAGGCAGTTGGTATCCTGTTCAGAAGACGGCAGTGTTCGAATTTGGGAATTAAGAGAAAGGCAGCAGCTTCCGGCTGAGCCTGTTCCAGCAGGTCAGACCTACTTTCAAAGAGACGATTGGTTTAATAAAAATTGGGGGAGAGGGGGAGAGTTAGGGAGCCCAAGATGAATTATAGACGAGAGTTCATGTTGCACACATGGAGCCGTTTGAGGATGATCACAAACCTACTGAATAATCTCTCTGTTTATAGTGTGTCCTCCAAGCATATCCCAGTTTCTTCAGATGTTCTTATTCTTTCTTGTATGGCTAGCAGATTTATTTATTTTTTAGTCTACAAAATATTAAGAGTTGATTGGAAATACTCTGTACTCAGGGATTGAAAAATTCTGAGCTTTGACTGGTTTTGATTGGCTAAGCAACATGTAGTATTAGTTTGTGGTGCATCACTTTTACAATCAAATTGGTGTAAAAGAAACCACATGCTTCAACAGAGGTGCTGTTGAATGGCTCTGTTTTTTTTAAGCAATTTCTGACAGCAACTGCTCATTTGGCTCGGTGTGTGTCCTATGTATGGCTCCAATTTGTCACCTAGCCCCTTTCAGATGTATGCTGGGTTGTGGGGTCAGTGAGAAAGTTTGGGTTGGGTTGTTGTCACTTTGTTGATGATGCTTGGCTTTTCCAATCTGGCTAATGATATGTAATTTACTGTCTATGGTTTAGAAACGGGAGCATAAATGCCTGCAGAGGGTGAGCCTGGATAAGAGAATGCTTATAATATAGAGGTGAAACAACCTGCAATAATAGTCCTAGAGATTATATGAAGAACCGGAACTGTTACCAGACACGTATTGCTACGTTTGTAATTTGTGTGTGTGTGTATGTGAAGGATTGGGGTAGGGTAGCGCCAGTTGGTTCTGAGTATCCAGATAGTAGCAGTTTGCAAGAACACTCTTAGAGGAGCCATTCTGCACTTCAGTCCATTTGGGTGGTGGTTTCCCATAGGAGGGAGAACACATGCGTATGTGGAGAGTGCAGGAATAAAGATTTGGCATAAATTCAGGTGCCTCTTTCCAGCCATTTCTCCTCATACCTCTGCATCCTCCTCCTAATGGGTAGTTCCACCACTAACCGCTAGGAGGCAGATGAAATCTTTTCTTTACTGCGCATGCGTCACTGGAGCTACCCGGCTCTCGCCAGTCTGTAGTCTGCCTCAGGACCGGTAGGACGCGTCTTTGGGTTCCGCAGAAACCTGAAATAGAGAGACCATCAGTTATAAGAAGCAGGATAGGAATTGGCGGGACTTTGGGGGATAACGATCCCGAACGCAGTCTTGGGATCGATAGGCCAGGCTGTTGAGCTGATATTGATCCCAGCCGGCTCCCTTGCATTGCGCCTTGGGAGCAGGGGAGGCCGGATTTTTTCCTGCCTAGTGGGGAATTTCAGTTGCAGCGCTCCCCCCACCTTAGGCTAGGGTCAGCGCAGCTTGACCCTGTCTGGATAGAGAGAGCGTGGCGGAGGCCTCGGCTCTCAAGATGAGCACCCCCGGCAAGCACTTGGAACCCCCACCCCTGCTGGCGGGTCGGAGGCGGCGGCATCGGGAGGAGGGAGCCAGGACCCGCAGGTACCGTCCCTCTCCTCTATAGCCCAAACGATGGGGGAAATTATGGCTTCCTTGAGGGAGCTGGCCCGGTCAGGGCAGAGTGGGAAGAGAAAGAGGGCGTTTCCCGCTGACAAGCCCGCCAGAAAATTACAGAGGGCGGGAAAGTCCAGGGAGGCTACAAGAAAGGGAAAAGCTCCTCCAGGGGGAGCCAGGACCCAGATCCTCCTCTCCACTCAGGGCTCTGAGAGGGAGGATCAGCAGGGGGAAAGCAGCCAGGGTTTCTGAGCCCAGCTACTGGACCAGGCAAGCTCAGACTCCGCCTCCTCGGGAAAGTTCTGAGGTGGAAGAAGGGGAGTGTGTGGAGGCCTTGGCAGATCCTAAGGAGAGAGAGAGAGACAATTTCCTGCCCATTGCAGGGAAGAACTGCTGGGGCACGTAGTAAAAACCCTTCAGCTTAAGGAAAAGCCCTCTAAGGAGGACTCCTCTGATTCGCAAGATGAAGAGACTAGAGAGTACATCCCATCTGTGCATGGCAGGGATCAGGGCCTCCCACTAGATAGAGCCTTTGAGAGGATAGTGTTCGAAGAATGGAAGCACCCTGACAAGGCTTACAAGATGAAAAGGTCTCAGGATGCCCTTTACTCCTTCTCCAGGAGAAAGGAACCGCTGTTCAAGAGCCCAAAGATAGATGCAGCAGCAGGTTTCCTAGCTCGCCAAATGGTCCTTCCCATGGAGGGAGATTGTCACCCCCGAGACCAGACAGACCGAGGAGTGGACTCCGCCCTTAGGAGGGCAGTGGACTCCACGGCAGCATGTCTTAAGATTAATATTGTGGCATCGTATGTTTCTAGGGCCCTCCTTGCGTGGATGCAGAAGGCCCAGGACCCCAAGATTTCAGAGAGAAAATCACAAAAGCTATCTTCCCGCATTTGCATGGCCACGGCCTTTCTAGTGGATGCCACAACAGATGCTCTAACTTGGTCAGCCAGATCAATGGCCAGTAACATAGCAGCCAGGCTCAGGGTATGGTTGCGTTCCTGGCAGGGAGACACTACTGCTAAAAAATCTTCTCGCAGCGGCCCCTTACACAGGGTCCAAGCTGTTCGGGGTATGCCTAGAGAATGTGCTAGAGGAGGCTAACATCAAAGATAAACCCAAGACTCTTCAACGGGTGGCTCCCAAAAGAGTTTTTTTCCACGGGCATGCATTCATGTTTAGGGGGTTCGGAGCTTCCTCCAGGCGGGGTTACAACCAGGCCCCCAGGGAATATGGTAGTAACTTCTCCTTTTGGGGGAGAGGTTTCAGAGCCGGAAGGTTTGATAGACGGAGACCAAGAGGGACCAGCCACTCCCAGACAAAGCAGGATACCTGACTATGCCGCCTCAGGGGTAGGAGGCAGACTACAATTTTTCCGGGCAGCATGGGGGGAGTCCATCACAGACTCTTGGATTCTCTCATGCATAACAAAGGGCTATCGCATAGAGTTGAAGTGCCCCCCAAGGCAAAGATTTATTGCTTCACCCATGCCCAGAGACGGCGGGAAACACAGAACCCTGTCCGCCGAAATTCAAAGACTGTCAGATATACAGGCAATAGAGAGGGTGCTGGAACAAGAACGTTTCTCTGGCATCTATTCCATATTGTTCCTAGTCTCGGAAGCTGGGAAAATGGAGGGCTGTGCTAGATCTCAAAGCTCTCAACAAGTACGTAAAAAAATGCAGGTTCAAAATGGAGACAGCGGCGTCAGTATGCCAGAGCCTACAGAAGAACGATTGGATGACGTCTCTGGATCTCAGAGAGGCCTACCTGCACGTACCAATTTGGGCTCCACACAGGAAATGGCTCAGGTTTGCATACAATGGGGAGCATTGGCAGTTCAGAGCCCTACCTTTTGGATTATCGTCGGCTCCCAGGACGTTTACGAAGATCTTAGTCCCGCTCATCGCCAACCTCAGCAGCGAGGGGATCCACATATATGCATACCTGGACGATTCGGGCCAACTCACACAGCGGAGTAGTGGCACACCTGGAGAAGACCATACAGTACCTAGAAAAACATGGCTTCATGGTGAACAGGGAGAAGAGTCATCTGGTCCCAACTCGCAGGCTAGAATATCTGGGGATCCTGATAGATACTTCCTCCGATCTCGTGTTCATGCCACCAGAACAACAGACCAGGATACAGACATTAGTACGGCTCCTGAGAGTCCGCAACCGTATGAGGCTCAAACAGCTAGCGAGGTTGCTGGGGTTACTGATTTCTTGCATCGGTCAAGTGACGTGGGGTCGATTCCACCTATGTCCCTTGCAGAGGCAGCTAAGGGGTTTCCAAGAGAGCTCACTCTTGGTCTCAGTCCTTGGGTTTCCATCACACGAAAATTAAAAGGCTCGATGTCTTTGTGGCTAAGGCCACAAACATTCCAAGAAGGAGTACCCCTCACGGAACCGGGAAGGACGGTGTTAACTACGGATGCCAGCCTCCGGGATTGGGGGTGGGGGGCACACAGGGTGACATTCGGTGTAGGGAATCTGGTCTCAGAGAGATGCAAGCAAGAAGATCAACCTCCTCGAGCTCAAGGCCATCCGCTTTGCACTACAACAACTGTATCCAACATTCTCATCGCATCACCTCCTGGTGTACACGGACAATGTAACGGCAAAAGCTTACATCAACCACCAAGGGGGTCGAGATTGAGGAACTTACACAGGGAAGCAATAAAACTACTTACGTGGGCCCAGTCTCACCTGACATCCATCAAGGCTCTACGCATTCGAGGCCAGGACAATACACAGTCCGACTGGCTGAGTCATCAGACCTTGGACCCACACGAGTGGATGCTGGACAGGTCAGTATTCCAGCAGTTGGTAGGCTGGTTCAGTCTACTGCAGATAGACCTGTTTGCAACGATAGAGAACGCACAGGTAACGCGATTCATGGCTCACTCTCGATGCAGGGAGGCGGAAGGTATCGACGCACTAAACCATCCTTGGCCCAGGGGCCTCCTATATGCCTTCCCTCCTTTTCCACCAATTCAAAGGACAATAGCCAAGGCAATCAAGGAGCAGGCTTGTTTGCTGCTGGTGACCCCATGGTGGCCCAGGAGACCGTGGTTCTCCAAGCTGATAGGGCTCAGCCACGCCCAGTACCGCAGATTGCCGCTAGTACTGACGTTGCTCACACGGGCATTGCTCGGAAATACAGGCATTGCAACTGACAGTGTGGAGCTCGAACGCGCAGCGTTAAAGGCAAAGGGATGCTCCGAAGCGGTACTGGGGACAATCCAGCTGGCCAGAAGGGCCTCCACTAGAATCAGCTATAGAGCCACATGGAAAACCTTTGCTACATGGTCGCTGCAGCAGGGGCAGAATCCTATGAACACTGGGGTATCTCAGGTTTTAGAGTTTCTTCAGCAGGGCCTTGATAAAGGGCTTAGGGCTAATACACTAGCTAGGCAGACAGCTGCCATAGATTCCGTATTTAGGGCTGTATCGAATAGGAGGATATCCTCCAATAAAAATGTGAGATTTTTGCGAGCAGCTAGGATTATCTCACCTCCGGTGATACATAGGGTCCCCTCTTGGGATCTTATTTTGGTCCTCGAGGCTCTTACTAGATCGCCTTTTGAGCCTCTCAGACACGTGTCCTTGTATTTTATGACGCTGAAAGTAACCTTTCTCGTGGCAGTGACATCAGCGAGACGAGTCTCTGAGCTAGGGGCTCTGTCCATGGAGGACAATTTTTGCATTTTCCAAAGGGACTCAGTGATGTTAAGATTGGATCAGGCCTTTCTGCCCAAGATTAATATGGTTTTTCATAGGGAACAGGAGGTGGTATTACCTTTGTTTTGCCCTAAGCCAGTTCACCCGAAGGAGAAGGTCTGGCACACTCTGGATGTGTGTCGAGCCCTAAGGATTTATCTTGAGAGAACTAAGGGTTCCGACAGTCTACTGCTCTTTTTGTAAACATCAGACCAGAGTATCAGGGGTGTAAGGCCACTAAAACCCTGATCTCTAAATGGTTGAGGCAGGGGATCATTGAGGCTTACAGAGCAAGGGGCAGGGTTCCTCCTCTTCAGATTTGGGCCCACTCTATACGCAGCACTGCCATGTCATATGCCTTTAAGGCAAGAGCCTCCTATGAGGAGATCTGCAGGGCAGCCATCTGGACGTCAATTCATTCTTTTGTTAGACATTACAAGATTAATGTTTTAAGTCAGCAGAAGCCGCCTTTGGCAGAAGGGTGCTGCAAGCGGTACTGGACGCTCCCAGTGCTGTTGGCTCCCACCCTTGAGATTGGCCTATGCTTGGGTACGTCCCAGCAGGAGGAGGATGCAGAGGTATGAGGAGAAAGGAGAATTGGTAACCTACCTTCGGTGAATTCCTTTCTCTCATACGCTCTGCATACTCCTCCGGCCCTCCCTTCCAAACAGCTGGATTAGGAAGGAGGGGAGCACGGGACTACTTGGAGTTTCAGTTTACATAGTTATAGGTAGGGGTTTTTACAGTAGATGTTAGTATTGTAGACAAGGGGAGGGAGTTTTTTTTTAAAAATTGTTTAACAAGATTTCTTCGAGCTGTTATCCAACGTTGGAAGATTCATCTTCGGCTTTGGGACGGACTGGTGAGAGCCGGGTAGCTCCAGTGATGCATGCACAGTAAAGAAAAGATTTCATCTGCCTCCTAGCGGTCAGTGGTGGAACTACCCATTAGGAGGAGTATGCAGAGTGTATGAGAGAAAGGAATTCACCCAAGGTAGGTTACCAATTCTCCTTTCTATGGAGAATAAAATTGTCAAGTGCTAACATATCACTTGCACCAATCTTCCTTTCTTCTTGGCCTTGGTCATCAAATAATGATGACTTATGTTTTTCCAGGCTTTTTCAGCATCTGGGGATTTGGAAGGGCAAACAAGCAAGCAAACCAAACTGCTAAGAAGACACCAGAGATCACTACTACATATTCCTTGGATCTTATTGGTGATTTGATTGGACATTCATCTGCTGTACAGGTAATCTGTAAATGCCAAGAACCAATTCTGATATTACTGTATTTTTGAAAAAATCTTTCTGAAAACCTCTGTAATCTATAACTAGCTAGCTGCCAAAACGGGTTGGAAATGCTGCACCAGCAGTTTGGAGGAGGTCATGCTGACTCTGTAACAGGGTATTTTACGCTTCTCAACAAAGACAAGTAAAATACCCTGTTACAAAGCGCAGTTAGAAAAATTGCAGCTCTGTTAGGAGAGGGTTGCACACACCAGAAGCTAGAGAAAATGCTGCCTGCTTTGGATTAAGAGACTTCCCCCCCCCCCTCCCCTTTTTAGCCTTTAACAGATGTCAGAAAGTGAAACCAGGAACCCATACATCTAGGTCCCAGACTTTCTCTCTCAATCAAGTCTTTTCTTAAATGAAATCTATTCAGCAGTCTGCCAGCTCTCCTGCCCATTAATGCCTGTAGAATTCCTTTCTGCGCTGGTGAACCAGAAACGCTAATTGCACAGTTCTTCCCAAGCATCATTGCTCTTTGCTTGTATGTTCTGTCCCTTCTGCAAACCCTTCTCCTCTCCCCATGTTTATTTTGATTGTAAGCTCTTAGGGACAGGAACTGTTTTGCCATGGTTGCATAGTGCTTAGCAAAATGGGGCTGCCTCTTGGTTGGCCCTTAAATGTTGCTGCAGTGAAAATAATGCAAAAGTGACCCAAGAATCCAGGCCCTGTTAAGTTTGGGCAGTAAAGAATTCCCAAACCACTCGGCCCTTGGACTGTCACTAGAGCTTATCTAGTATCTGCTCCTTTGCCCCCTCTATGTTCCTTTGTTCCTTTTTACCGATAGGCAGATTTATATTCTTGAGACTCCCCACCCCAGTCCATGTACTTGCCAGTAGCTTCTTCTGTCCAGTCTGATTCCCTATCAAGCCTTCCATCTATTCCCCCTTCCCCTCCTGTGTTAGTGAATTATGTGTGTTTTGGCTCTGCAGGCTAGCTGCCTGGAAGAGGTACCCTCCTTCTCAGGTGTTTGTAGGTTTCCCTGGCTCATTGGAATGGCATTGAGTCATGTCGGACTGTGACCCTAGGTTTTGCAGGGGGGGGATTTCATTACCTTGTCTGATGTGTGAGCTTGCTGGCGGGAGAGCCGCAATTCCTCCTCTCCCACGAATAGCACATGCTTCTGCGGCGCCAAAGCAACTTGTGGGAAAGCAGCCTGACATGTTACTATAAAAAACTATGGCATGTAATTTTTCTGTAGGAATCCTGCTTTACGTGGAAAATGCTGCTCTTTGTAGTACTGCCCAATAGTTTGAATTATGTGCACAGTGTATCCAGCAGATCCAGTTGAGACATCCTTCTACAAAATGTACTTGGCAAAATACAACTTGGGGTGAAAAGAAACGTGATGGCCCACACTAGGGTGAAACGCTGCAGCCACCACTCCTTGAGTTGGCAGAGAGGGCTGTTCACACAAGCAGCCCTCAACCCAGGCACGGGGGCTGCCAGCACAGGTCCCTTCACATCCTGGAGCAGCCCGAGGAACTGTCCACACGGAACAGGACTCCCAGGCCAATGCAGTGCAGTTGGATCAAGCCACGGGAAGAGCTACCACCAAACAGCTGATGGGAGGGGGAAGTGCTTTCTGAATGCTCCCATTGGCTGTTTGGTGCACACAGCCAGCTGCCAAACAGCTGATGGGGGGCACTCCGGGGGGGGGGGCAATCTGTTGGCTCTTTGGGAGGGAGGTGCTCCTGAGGGACCCCCCATTGGATGTTTGGTGCAGGCACCCAGCCTGCCAAACAGCTGATGGGGGTGTTCCTGCCCCCCCCATTGGATGTTTGCTGTGTGCACGCAGCCCACCAAACAGCTGATGGGGGTGCTCATGTGGGAAGTGTCAGTGGACTTTCTAAGTGACAGGGAGCCCCAAGGCTGCTTCTTCTGCAGGACTGGTTGTTACTTGGGAAGTCCAGATGCCACTTTCCCTCTTCCAGCACCTCCCAGCTGCACATTTGTTTTCTTGGCATCAGATGTTGGCCCGCATATGCTCTGGGAAAGGTAGGCAGCTGCTACAGGATGTGTCTGCAGGAAAATTTCGGGAGATGAATCTAGGCCAACATGGGTCTGCACGTGTTTGACTCACCCAGCCTGCTGTGATGCGGGGTCTGTGGGTCATGCCCGGAGGAGCGTGCTCACCCACTCTGCTGAACAGCTGATTGGGGGGCCTTGTAGGGGCGTATTTATCCAGCCTGTCAAACAGCTGATGGGGTGGGGGGAACCTGGAAGAGGTTGCATCAGCTGTATGATTGGCCAAGCTGAGCATGCTCCTCCAGCCCCCCCATCAGCTTTTTGGTGGGCCATGAGTGCACTTCTCCGGGCCTGATCCATGAACCTTGCCTTGCAGTGGGGTTGGGCAGGCCAAACAGATGTGCGGGTTCACGTTGGCCTGGATTAGGTTAGGTTGTCAGGCAGTGACCCAGGATGTGTCTTCCAAGGTTTTCCAGAGGATGCATCCTGTAGCAGCTGCCTACCTGCCCCAGGGCATATGTGGGTCCTGGCAGTCAGGGAACAAACATGTAGGTGTGTCCCAGGTAAGCGTGGGTCACTGTCACATTTGTCTCAGCCCTTAGTAATAGCTGGAGCAAATGTTTATAAAATTGTGAGTGGTGTGGAATGAGCAGCTAGGAAACTGTTGTTTACCCTCTCAAATAACACTAGAACTAGGGGACACTTCATGAAAGTAGCTGGTGGCAGATTTAAAACAAATAAAAGGAAGTACTTTTTCACTAATCACATAATTAACTTATGGAATTTGTTGCCAGAGGACGTTGTCCGGGTCAGTAGTATAGCTGGGTTTAAAAAAGGACTTGATAAGTTCTTAGAGAATAGGTCCATTCATGGCTATTAACCAAGTAGTTTACGGGATGAACTTCTTACTGTCGGGAGCTGGGAGTGAACAACGGGGAATGGATTGCCCATTGTGACTGTCAGTTCTTCTCCCATGCGATTGAGATTGGCCACTGTCGGAGGACAGGAATCTGGGCTTGATGGAGCATTGGTCTGACTCCATATGGCACTACTTGTGTTCTTAAATGTACTTGAACTGGACCGTGCAGGAAGTTAGACTAGATGACCTCACATGAACCTTGTGGGCAAGCATTAGTTCTACTTCTCTTCCTCATCATAATTTCTGTAGTGCTAGTGGGCCTTCCCTATAAGCTGGGACCCACATTTGCTGCGTTTCCCCTTTCGGTGACACTGGGGAAACGCTGCTTATAATGATCAACTCTGTGTCTGTCATGTGTTGTAACGTTACTTGCTTTTCATTGCAGATGTTCCTGTACTTTAGTGAACATGGACTAGTGACCTGCTCTGCTGACCACCTCATACTCTTGTGGAAAGATGGAGAAAGAGAATCCAGACTGCGTAGCTTAACGTTATTTCAAAAATTAGAACAAAATGATGGTTTGCACCTTCGATTCTAGGTTGAGGGGAAAATGGGATAAATGTGCATGACCTCTGTATATATTTGATGTATCACAGTAATGAAAATGTTAAGCTCTTTAAAATCTTCAGTAATAACTGTATAATTATGCTTTACTCTTTCAAATACCATATAAAGCTTGTATTTTTTTCTTCTTTGAATTTGTACTTGTCACTCTACAAAGAGAAGAAAACTTTGTACACTTGAGTAGCTTGCTGTTGCAGCAGAAGGTCCCTGTATTTTTAAAGAACACATTTTTCATTAGAAACAATTATAGTAGCATAACGTGTTAAAAGAAATAAAGGCAGTTTCATAGTCTTAGTAGAATAAGAACTGGAGCATTTGGGAGTTGTTCTGATTCTGTTGTTCCCTGTGCTGCACTTTTAATTAAGTAACTTGCTGAGGAAGAATACTTCAAGTGCCTCCGTCATATGATACGTTTACAGTGTTCAGTGGATGTTTTTCTCACTAGTGTGGTTTTCAACGAAAGAAAATGAATTGTGGTTTATTTTCTGTGGCTTTTTAAATCCATGTAATACCCAAATAGTAGATTGATACTGATGTACCTACCCAGTGTGCTGTGATAACCTACTCTAGGTTAGAAGGAATGAGCACTAGCAACTTGGTTTGTTAAAGAGCAATGTATGCAGATGTTCTTACTTGAAAGGATCTTACAGTTCTTCTGGTATGATTTCCACACTCTGAACTTCTGTTTTTGCCTACTCAGAGATTGGGGGAAACGGCTGAGTTTTATAGGTCTTGCTGGCTCAAGATCTAAACATGGGGTGTGAGCACCCGTGTTGCGGTTCCTTGTCTCCCCATCATCACTTCTCACATGTCAATAGGTTCAAGTCAGTAACAAATCTGGCAACAGGCCATGCAAGTCCAGGAGGTTTCAGTCTTACAGATGAAATTGTTTTGAGCAAGCTAAATTAGGACAAGAAGGCTTTGAAAAAATGAAATCTTTCCCCTCCTCCCCATGGGTAGAGCTGAAAAGGGAGCCCAGTCATTAGACTCACAGGAGCTGTTCAAGTCCAACCTGTTACCAGAGCATTTGCTGTGAAATAAATGAATGAGAAAAACAAACACTTTACAATATAGAAACTGGAGGCTGAAAAGATTTGAATAAAAGTCCATTAAAATGTAATCAGACACAGGACGTGGAAGTGGTATGCAACAGGAATAATGAATACTCCACCAACATTGTTCCAACGTACACAATGCAGAACTCTAATACACAGCAGACTGTATTGGCTATGACAAAAGTAAGGTTCTGTTACAATGCTAACAAAAATATAGCTTATACATCTCTGCAGGGAAATTGTATGAATGTTTCTATTTGGTTACATAACTTGGTACAAAACATAGAAAAAATGTTGGCACATATGTAAGCTACAATCATTGTCTCTCCATCCGTAGTAATAGAATCCTAGATTTGCTTTATCTGGTTTACTTTCTTGATATGGTACTAAACAGAGGTATAGAGCCATCCATCCAGAGTCCTTTGTTTTTGTGGAACAGGGTACTAACTCTTTGTAACAAGTCACAGCTTGTAACTCCTGAAAAATGATCTGGAGTGCACAGTGTTAAAAATTAGAAACTGCGTTTTAGCAGTTCTGCTATTGTTCAGTAGCCAAATAGTCTGATAATTGTCTAAAATCAGAGATTGTGATTTGCATGTAAAATGATTAAAATAAAATGTATAAAAATATGTATTTGTGCTTTGGAAGCTTTAGCATAAACTTCATATTTTAAAACAAATGGAAAAATTACATTCAGTTTCTAACTTATTTACATCTTTTAGAATATATTTTACATTACAATTAAAACAAACCCAACATTTTATTGGGGATAAACCACATTATAACATGGCAATTGTATTTAAATGTGTATGTCCATACTGTATGTAGCACCATACTGTGTGTTGCACAACATACGGCCAGGTGTCTGTAACCTTTAGATCAATTTAATACAGTTTCAGTGAACGTGTGTACAAACAGCATTTCTGAAAAAAGATGTTACTCGATCCCTCATTTCAGAGGCTTCTGTAGAATTTTACAGCCTGGTTCACGGCCACCTCTTGAAAGCAGAGAAAAAATGTGAATCAGGCCAAAGAGATGAACTGTGATATTCCTCTCCTTATTTTAAATATAATTCTGTTAAATCACTTTATTATAACAGAGTGTTTATGGGAAAAGGAGAAATACAGGTTCATCTGTACTATATGGCAGAGTTGTTTAATCTTTGTCTAAAAACAATTATCCATTTTGATCCCAAACATTCTTTAGAAAGAACATGCCTCTCCAAAATCAGGTGGATTTGCCACTATTATCCTAACTACATTTCTGATAACTTGTAGAGTACAAAAAAAGGCATTCTTTTAAAGTAAAGCAAAAAATCAAGGATTTTGGCTGTAAGGAACACTTCTGTAAAATGGGGCAGGTTTATGCCAAATATGATGGCTTTTTACTCCACAAGTCTTATTTTAATGATAATTTACAGGTCAGCAATATTAAACTCTTGGAGAAGAGCCATTTGTACAGTATGCTGTAGTCAGTAAATAAATTACACCAGCGGCAAGGTATGACAAAATACATCTAGCATAAAACGTTAGAAATTTAGCTTTGAAGAGGTTCTGCCACAAAATGATAGTTCTAAAAAAAGTAATTACTGGTCTCCAGCTTACATACCTTTATGAAAATCAAAATTTTGTAGGATTTAGAGCAATTTAAAATTGAGGAACAGGTGTGGTTTTTTTCTTCTTGCAGTGCAGTCTGTGGAATTCATTTTGAAGGAAACTTCCTCTCGTGTCTACACCAACAAATGATTCACAGTGTGATGGGTAGCTCAAGAGGTCCTATTTCCTTCCCTTAGCTTCCATTGTTGTTCTCTGAAGGAAGCCTGAGGCTCCTGCACTTCAACTCATCTAATGTTTTCCAGTGCTTGTAGTTATCGGCTAAGTGCTGCATCAGAACAGGTAGATGTGCAAATTCTGAAATGGAGAGAAGGAACAATGTACTGTACAAAGCCTGCTGTGGAGAGTGAGCAGTGGTGCCTATTTCCTGTGCTTTTGAACTGAGCTCACTGTAATCTGTCAGGGAGTACTTTTATCTACCTTTGCATCCTACCATGAAGTTAATAAAGGCAAGGTTCAGTGCTCTTTTGCTCTGCAAAAGCAGCTGGAGCCCAGTAAACCTAAGCAAGTTCTTGCTTCACTAATGATGCTGGTACAGAGAGGAAAAGAGAGCGTAGCTTCCACTAGCACAAGGAGGAAAGCAGGCAAAGGAAATTCAAGAAATATTTCAAATCAATCTTTTAGCTACTGAACAAGGGATTACGGGAGAGTGCTGGTTTAATCTGTTAAATGAGCTGATGGAAAATGTCCTTTCTGTTGCAGAATTTCCAAAACTGGGTCCTGGGCCCAGAAATATTTGATATATCTTTCATATCTGGGGCCACTGGTTTATACAAAAGTCACAAAATGGGATCATGGAGAAATTTGTTTGGCAACCATTCTGTTGTAGCTGCCAGTCTGAGATAAAACTAACGTTTAGGCCCTGTGGAATGCTACATGCTCCATTTCTACAGTTACTGAAGCTGAGAGCACAGCATGTTACAAGTAACAATTTGAAATCATTCATACAGAATAATATATGGATTTCACCTCACTAGAGAAAAAGAAAAACAATATGAAATTTCTTACCATCCCAAGCATCAAACATGTCCATTATGAAATAATCAATGAAGGATATCTGAGACTTGGGGATGCTACAGGTATTACGGTCAAATACTGGCATTACAACTGGGAGACCTTTTCTCTTTTCTTCGTCAGTCTATGGAAAACAAAACGAATGTTAGCCATTGTGTTGTACAGGCTGGCAAAGCTTGAAAGTCTAAGCAGAGGATCAGGCACATTTGTAAGAAGACAATGGAAATGGCATATGCTCTCAGGCACTTGGAAAGCACCATGTACTGTATACTGATGGCACTATAAATAATCGGATCACTCACTGGAATCCCAAAACAGTTTACTACTTAGTTTGATAAACCAGAAGTTTTAAAAAAATCCTAATTAAGAGAGAGTTTTTAAAAAATGCTGAGAAGTTCCTAAATCTGACGCTTCCATTTTGCAGCCCTGTTTGTTGCTTTGCTGGTCTGGTCTCTCTGCATGCATTTGCCATTATTCCATGGTTCTTTTTTAGGGCCACAGCACATGGAGATGGGAGTAGTACTGACATTTCAGAAGCCTGCTCTCTCTAAACTTTGGTTTCTATAGCATTGCAAGTCTTGAGTGCTATCAAGCAGCTACTCCTGAATGTTCTGGATATTTTTCACTACTAACATAGCCATGGGCACTATACTACTGGCATTCTTTGGATTTTGGTGTGCGAGAGATGTCAGCCACCTTCCCTTTCTGCAACAGTTCAGTTCTGATGCTCTATTGAGGAATCACACTAGCTAAAAATAACTCAGCTGAGACCATGGGTGGTAACATACATGCAGCCGCCATGGCTGCACGTTCAGGGCCAGCCCTGCAGCCCCTGGCTGGGTTAGGTCGTGGGATAGAAACTAACATCCCCCGGCCCAACTTGGCTGGGGAGAGGAGTGAGACACACCTGGCTGACTCCGCCCCCAGGATGTAGCTGGTGCTCCCTCCACCCCCCAGGATGGCATAGCAACCCCCCACGCTGGGCCAGGCAGGTGGAAAAACAGACATGCCCACCTGGTTCACCTCACTCTGGGTTGCCTGGGTAGCTCATGGGGACAGACCGTAGGTCTAGTTTGTTCTGGGCTCATGTTTCCGGCCCGGCCACCAACCCCACTGGAGCTCAAATCAAATCAAATAAAACTGTTTATTTGTGGCATGAACAACAGGACATAGCCAAAAGAATAAAATAAATATCATACAAAAATTATATAAGTATATCCTATAAGTAATCAAACCACACTAATACACGGGTATCACAGTTCAACCCTCAGTTGAGACCTAGCTAAAAGGCAATTAACCAGAGTAAGATGGAACAACTCTTGCCAACGTACATAAATGCAAAATTTATCTAGAGGGATTTAAACTTTAAAAAAAAGATCCCTCCTGCAAAAGCCTGCTTCAAAAATTTAGTCACCGCCTATGTAATCTCTGAGCATAAATCCACCAAAAAAAATAAGAAGGAGCTCTGAAATTGTCCTCCCTGGATATCGGGCCATAAAAGGCATTAGGTATTGCGATCTTAAAGCCTGATAGAGTTGACACTAAAAAAAAACATGGTCTACTGATTCCACTTCGAACTGATCGAAGGGACACCGACGCTGACCACACGGTATGGCCAACGGCGTCCTTCCAAAACCATTGTAGGAAGAGCATTAAGTCTTGCAAAGAGAAATAATCTAGCCTCGACCAGATTAAGCTGGTATCGCCAGTAGGCAGCCATTTTCCCTTGTAAAGGGACCAAGGCAGAAAAAGAGCCTAATGATGGCGTCACAAAAATCACAGATAAATCCCGTTGATGGGCTATATCATTCAATCTGAGGGACAATTCAGCTTTAGTTGCCTTAAACCGCCTCTTACAAAGGTATGGGAAAGAGAATCCCAGATTTTTTATATGCCGATCCATGGTCACTGCCCAAGAAGATTTAAAGGAGTCTTGTGCTAAGTGGCTGAAGAGCCCAAATTGGTTATAAATATTGAGTCTTAGCCAAAGATGGAGGACATATCTTATCACTAAATTGTTCCACCTTACTTGGGCTAGTTCAACTCATATAGCAGCGGAGGGAATTCCAATTGGAATTTGAAGAATATTCCTCATAAATTCCAAAGGAATGGTATCCAAATTGAAGGGTCGGGTGACAGCCCAGACTGCTGCCCCATAAAGTAGTTGCGCCCTGATCTTTGCATTAAAGACCTTAATTGCCATTATGACCTTATTATTCTTGTTTATGAAAGAAACACATAATCGCTCCTTTAGTACATAAGGCCATATTGGAGGCCATTTTAAATTGATTGGTCCATTTGCCCGAGTCTTGGAAAATTACCCCCAAATATTTATACTGATGTACCTGCTGAATAGGATGTGAGCCTAGAAGCCAATTGTAAATTTTCCTCTCTTTCCTGAACACCAGTACTTTTATTTGGAGTTTGTTATTAGAACAATACTCTGACAAGGCCAACAGTTGTTTCTTCAGGCCTTGACATGTCTGGGATAAAAGTACCGCGTTATCGGCATATAATAAAATGCCAATGAAATATGCAGCCAATTTAGGAGGACACAATTCTGGAAGTGAAACAACTGGTACCAGGTCATTAATGAAGATGTTAAATAGAAATGGGGTTAATATGCAACCTTGACGAACGCCTATGGTAGTAGAAATACATTCAGTAAGATGGCTTTCTTTACTGTATTTAATCTCCAAGGAGGTATTACGATGTATAGCTTGTAGCAAATACAATAATCTTCGAACTACTGTTGTATTCTCCAGTTTATTCCACAGGAAGGTTCTATTCACCAAATCAAAAGCTGCCCTTAAATCAATAAAGGCAGCAAATAATATTTTATTTGTAGAGGTATATTTTCCTATTAAGTGAGACAGCGTTAGAACATGGTCTATGGTATTTATTTATTTATTTAGTTAATCATATTTTTACACCACCCCTCCTGAAACAGCTTGGGGCGGCTAACACTCTCGCTCTCTCAAAAATAATACCAGTATAAAACATTTTAAAACATTCATAAAATTGCAGCAATTAAAACAGGGCAAAGGAACATATTAATTAATTAATACAATAAATAAGGGTGATGGGGGATAAAAAAACAACTCCCTCCCCAAAAGCCTGGGCGAGCAGCCAGGTTTTGCAAATTCACCGGAATGTTAACAGGCTTGGGGCCAGGTGAGCTTCCTCTGGGAGGAAATTCCAAAGGCACGGCACAGCCACTGAGAATGCCCTCTCCATTGTGGCCCCCCACCTAACATGGGGGACCTCCAGGAAGGCACCCCCGGCGGACCGAAGGAGCCGCTCTGGGGCGCGGAGGGTGAGGCGGACCCTAAGGTACGAGGGGCCCAGACCGTGAAGGGCCTTATAGATCAATACCAAAACCTTGAACCTGGCTCGGCTCGCTATCGGTAGCCAGTGCAGAGTCCGGAGCACAGGTGTTATGTGTTCCCAACCGCCCGTCCCCGAAAGGAGCCGGGTCGCCACATTCTGCACTAGCTGCAGTCTCTGAACCAGGAACAAGGGCAGCCCTATGTAGAGCGCGTTGCAGTAGTTCAGCCTTGAGGTGATGAAGGCATGGACAAGGGAGGCCAGGTCTGGGCCGGAGCCGTACAGACGCAGCCTCCGTACCAGATACAACTGGTGGAAGGCGGCCTTTGCCACTACCTCCACCTGTCGCTCCAGGCGGAGATCTGCGTCCAATACCACCCCCAAACTCCAAATCTGCTGGGCTATAGGAGGACAAACCCCCCCCAATCAGGGGGGCCGACACCTCCCTCGCTCTCCCCACCAACATCACCTCCGTCTTATCAGGGTTGAGCTTCAGTCTGCTCTGCCACATCCATTCCGCCACGGCCTCCAAACACTGGGATAGCACCGAGACAGCAGGGTCTAGGTCAGTTGAAAAAGAGAGGTTCAGCTGAGTATCATCAGCATATTGGTGACATTGCACCCCGAACCCTCTCACGACCTCCCCCAAGGGCTGCATATATACATTAAATAACAATGGAGACAGAATAGAACCCTGCGGAATGCCGCAGGATAAAGCCTGTCTCTTATACACATCTAGATGTGTATAAGAGACAGGGAATGAACAGAACTATTCAAGAACAGTCCCGTCCAGAACCCCCAGGTCACACAGCCATCTCAACAGCAGCCCATGGTCCACGGTATCAAAAGCGGCCAAGAGATCTAGCAGGATGAGAAATGTTGAACATCCTGCATCCATCTCCTGGCGGAGATCGTCAACCAAGGCCACCAACGCCGCCTCGGTGCCATAGCCGGAGTGGAACTCAGATTGAAAAGTGTCCAGGAAACTAATGCCATCTAGATGCGCCTAGAGCTGGATCGCCACCACCCGCTCAATAACCTTCCCGGTTCTTTTGGAATCCAGCCTGTTCAGGATGGATGATGTTAGCCTCCTTTGACCAACTAGTTACAAGGCTAGCAAGAAATTTGGTGTACATTTTGCCAATAACACTGAGGAGGCTAATTGGCCGGTAACTCACGGGCAAGTCTCTGGCACCCTTTTTATATATGAGGACCACAATAGCCTCGGACCAGTCTACAGGAATAAGACCCGTTTCATTGACCCATGTAAAGAAAGTTGCCAAAAAAGGGACCCACCAATTGTTGTGGGTTTTTAAAAATTCTGCTGTAATCAAGTCCTTTCCCAGGGCCTTTCCATTTTTGAGGTGGTCAATCAACTCAACCACTACAAATTCCTTGACTGGGGACCAACTAGGGGTCTCAAATATAGAAAAAGGGCATACAGCTGATTGATGGCAAGAGAATATATTGCTATAATAGATCACCCATTGGTCCCTGGGAACTGAAATTGACCAGCCATTTCTTTCATTACGAATAGCACCACTAATGATATGCCAAAAGATGGTCGAATGACCTGAATGGGCAGAGGCGGCAAGTTTGTCCCACTATAGGGACGCATAATCTGAGAACTTTTTAGATCTAATTAGCTGTTTAAAATTCTTTTTTAAAAGAAAGAAATCTGGGACTAGAGATTGAACCTTACACTCCTATACAAATTATACCTTTGTGAAAGAATATTTTTAGCATGTCTATAGTCCGCATCAAACCATGGTTGATTACGTGTCAGAGGGCATTTAGAATTCTCTTCTGGCTGGTTTCCTAAGAGGCCTTGGAATAATTCAATAATCTTAGTGTACGACTTAATCATATCGTAAGAGGTCCTGGCCTTTATAGAGTCCCAAAGCTGGCCACAGGCAGAAGATTTTAGAACCATGGCCAATGAGTTAGCTAGAGCATCATTCCAGGGATGTCTGCGGTACCTGCGACAAGGAGAGTCCAATTGCTCAAAGCCGCCCTTGTCTTGAGTGCCTGGGGCAGCTGATTGTCATGGACCAATTATTAACGGGAAATGATTGGTGTCCAAGTTATGACTCACCTGAAATTGGTCCGCTAAGAAAGCAACTTCTGCTGATATGGCAATGTAATCAACTGTGCTCATACCCTGGTGGGAGAGAAAAGTATATTCTCCCTCCTGATCCATGATGGAGGAGCCATTCAGAATATAAAGGTCAAATTTAAAGAGAAAATCTGTGAATAATATGCCTGAATTATTAAGCACCTTATTCTTAGCTTGGTGATTAGTGAGAGGAAAAATACTTTCTCTACTAGCCAATGCTGAATAGCAGGCTAAGGCCTCATCACTTGGGCCGAGGCGAGCATTAAAGTCCCCTGTAAGTATAACTTGAGATGTCGAAGAATTTGCTAATAGATTACCAACAAATATTTCTAAACATGGCCAAAAATGTTTACTAAAGGTATTGGCATTGGCTGGAGGGATATACACAGAAATTATTACATATTTAAGATTCCGAAATTGGACCTCTACGCTCAGTGCTATGGGGGACAAAAGAGAGACATTAACAACCTCCAACTTGGAGGTATGAGACACCAGACAAACAATTCCTCCGGTCGGATGACCTTTAGAAACTGGTGGAATAGCAGGGAGATCATATCCCTTATATCCAGATAGCTCAATAGGTTCTAAAGACCAGGTTTCCTGCAATAATAAGATGTCGTCTTGTCTAATATAGGCTATAAATGAGGAGTCTAAAGCATGTGACCGCCACCCCGCAATATTCCAAGAACAGATTGTGAATTTTTGAGGGAGAGGCCATGATGATAATCAGCTGGGAGACACTTGGCCAGCATCTCTATCTATAGGCTTCTGAACTGGCGCTAGAAGGCGTAGAGAAGAGTTACGTGATTTATCTAACGGATATTCCTTGGGCCTAACATCGGGCCCCAAGGTAAGACTGACATTTGTTGGTAAAGGTAATGATATATCTGAAAGCAGCTTTGTTAATGTGGCTACAGTTGCACCACCAGTGATGGCTGGCAGAGGGTTCGCCCCAGAAGTATTAGCAAATGGTTCTAGATCCCCTAAGGGCGAATTCTCCACCACCAGCTCTCACTGGTTATTCGGTACAATAAAAGATCTTTTCTTTGGTTTAGGAGGTGCATTGTGAACCTGGGAATTACGCAAGGCAATATCATTTAATCTTTGATTTATTGGCTTTGGATTACAAACTGGTGCATCGGACCCTTGGGAGCCCTCATCATTTACAGATTGAAAATCCATTAGATCTTCCTCAATTACCTTATGTTGAGGTTGAGTAGGGATCTGTCTATGAGTGGCCATGTTTAACAGAGGGTGAGTGTTAGTAGAATTTAACACCTCATTGATCATTACCCCTCAGGAGTATAAGCGCCTAGATTTGGCAAATAGTCTTTTAACCTATTTCTCATTTTTAAAGACAGCAATTAAATGCTGAAAAGATGACCCATAAGACAAAATCCGGAAAGCTTGTATTTGCCACAAAGGAATATCAAAGTTCCGAATGTTGATCAAATGCTTCTGGATGAAAAATTTGGAGTGCCAGCTAGGAAAATAATCATTAGGAAGAGGAAAAATTCTTAAAGAAATAGCTTGGCTATTGATTTCATAAGGGGCATTACCCATATTAGTAATACTGGATAAAGAAGTATAATTGGTTGGCTGATGAGGAGTAGCTTGCACATTATTCAGGGAGGAACATCCCCTTTCTTGTGAAACCAGATTGTTATTAGGCACATTCGAAGAGCAAAAAGCTTGGCTGGATAAACAAGTACTAATCTTCCCTGTCCTTATATCCTTAGAAAATTCAGTTAGGATAGACAGCTGTAATTTCTGTTGGTGTAATACAGCATTAACACTTGTCAGCTGTTTTATTAGTTTCTTTAACAAATCCCCTATCAGAAAGCACTGAGATCCCATCAGCTCAACCAAATCAGTTCCTGGAGCAAAAGCATCCAAGGAAAAATTAACTGCGGAGCTCGCACCTGAGTTGGGGGGGAAAAGGTCATAAGAGCTTGCTCTATTGGAGTCTATAGAGACATTTAACTTATGCAGGGGGTCAGATGCTGCTGGAGTGGAAGCTACCTCCTCACTATCAGGATTAGCTACAGCTAAGAACTCATCCATCTTAATCTGTTTAGCTTTTAACTTTTGATCCAGCTGATCAGAAGGACCCTGCCTCCTTTTCCGGGTCACTGTATGGGTCAGAAATTAGCCGGCTTATCAGTATAAATTCAGCCGAGATATGTAATAATCAGTAATCTGGCCCTGCAGGAAGACCACAGGAGGGCAATAACCGAGCCCTTCAAAGGGCCTTCCTTGGCATCCAGAACCACTAATCCAGAATCCTATCAAGCAAATTCCCCATTAAATAATTATCAATCCGTTTAACAAAATAGCCAATAGGATATACCCACAAGGCACTACAATTCCTCGGGGCAATGCCAAGATAATTAGAGGCTACTAGGGATAGGAAGACAAACACCTTCCAAGCCCTTTGACAATAATTAACTATGTTATTGAACTCTATACCGATATCAAATGTCTACCCCGGGCCAGAGCTCACAGCTAGACAGAACCATATGAGATGGAATCTAGCTAGGACAAAAACTAGCCATAGAACCTAAGTACAGTAAAAATACTACCCCTTCTCAGGGTATTCCACGAGGCTTAGTCCCTGAAGAAACAGTATAATCCTTCCCCTTCACAAGATTTATATACGAGATACATGGCCCTTGAAGGGAGTATAGTCCTACCCCTTCACGGGGTTTGTAAGCGGGATACTTGGCCCCTAGTGCAGAATATAGTCCTACCCTTCATGGGGTTTGTAGGTGGAATACTTGACCCCTGGCGAAAAAGATGGTCCTTCCCCTTCGCAGGGTTAACAGTCGGGAAGCTCAGTCCCCGGAGCGGAGAACTAAGTCCACCCCTCGCAGGGATCGCTAACAAGGGGTCGAGCTCCTACAAGGATGCTACAGAAAAATGTCTTGCCACCCCAGCAAATTTCTTGCCACCCCAGCGCCCTTGCGTGCGCAGCTCTTAGGCGCGCCGCCTGCGGCACACACCAGCAGCGCTGCTGTGACTGAGGGCGACCCGGAAGTCCAAGCGCCCAGGGCACCATGGCACCATGCACAGGCCCTGCCGATACACTGCCCAGCTGCGCAAGTCCCAGGAATCAACTGCCCCAGTACCGGCACAAGTTTTAGCGCTGCTCCTAGGTCCTACCGACAGGCCCGTGTAGATAGGGAGTCTCTTTGTTATGTCTCCCACTGGAACTTGAACTGGGTCCACATCTGGCGGGCTAGGAACAGACACATGCGGTTCAATGCTGAACCAGAGCGGGCAAACCGGGCCAGCATTGTCTATTAAGACCCCATGTCATTGCTTTAACACTCAGGATCTCTTCGAGACAGGGGAGGAGTCCTTTTGTCCACCACTGGTGTTCCACTCTTCGGGCATTAGTCCATAGTGACTTAGAGGAAGAGCTAAAATAAGAATTGCAGGAAAAGGCAGGGCAATGTAATTACCTGAACTAAAACTTGGGAAGGAAAGGCAAGGCCCATGTCCCTACTTGTAGGAAAAGTAAAATGAGTTCTTTTAAGTTTACAGGGGACTGGTTGTCTCTCCTATCTGAAAAATGACACTTGCAGCACAAGAGTGACACATAATATTGACACACTGACTGAAAAGCAAAAGCACTGCCTGCTGAATAACTGGTGTAAGTGATGGCCATGGAATTATTCCCTGCTACTCCCAATTCAGATGGCACTCGCTATGCATAATGGGGTGAAAACAGGCAATAGCCTGCATTAGCCGACATTAGCCCACGCTTCACCTGCCTGTCTGTTAGGTGGTCATCAGATGTTCACCCACGTCCGCCACAGGATGGCTGGCTGGTTGGTTGGTTGATTGATACTCAATATGTTGCCCGGAGAAGGTGGTTGACACAGCGTGCGCTAAGGCTGCTCAGCCAAGCTAATCTGGGCTAATGTGCACCCTCCTGTTTGTTAGGTCCTGCGCATGGCCACAATGTCGGCAAGGATTGGGCCTAGGAGCAGTGGTCACTAGCCCCCTGCCAGCTGATGGCATGAGCTGGGAGTGAGCAGATGCCCCTGGCTGCCTGCCAGCTGATGTCACGGCCAGGAGAAGCTGCTGCCGGCAGAGAGGGAGGGAGGGACTGAGGGAGGTCACCTTTTTCTGGGGGTGATGGGTCCCAGAGCCGAGTCCAGCTCCACACAGTCCCGCCCTCCCTCCTTGTTTCCTGCCCCACTTGGCAGCGGGACCTGTTCCTGGGGCAACTGTTGTGGCAAACCCAGGCATGCATGCAGACACAGAACGAGAGAGTTGGAAGGGACCTCGGAGGTCATGTAGTCCAACCTCCTGCTCTATGCAGGAAATCCACAGCTACAGCATCTCTGACAGATGGCCATCCAACCCATTTGAAAACATCCAGTGGAGAGCTCACCATCTCCCTAGGCAATTTGTCCCACTGCTGAACCGCTCTTACTGTTAGAGCTGAAACTACCCGGCAAAGCGAGCAAACCCATCAAATCTGAACTATCCGACCTGAAACAAACGAAGTTAAAAAACAAACCATGAGCAGTCTGATCTTCAATTTATTACCTATTTTTGCAATTTTGGTTGGTTTAGAGTTCTTCCTAATGTTTAACTGAAATCTGCTTTCTTGTAATTTGAGCCCATTATTTCTAGTCTTGCCTTCAGGGGCAAGAAAGAACAAGTCTTTAACATCCTCTCTGTCACAGTCCTTCAGGTATTTATTTATTTATTTATTTATTTATATTTTATCAATTTATACCCCGCCCCTCGTGTAAAACAGCTCGGGGCAGCTAACAATTTTAAAAGAATAAAAAATACAATAATATAAATTTAAAACAGTCATAATAATATAAACAATTAGAACAGGGCTAGGACAAAATAAACAATAAATAAGGGTAGGATGGAGATAAAAACCCTAACCCCTCCTCCCCCAAGGCCTGGGCAAACAGCCAGGTTTTACAAACTCGCTGGAATGTCAACAGGCTTGGAGCCAGGCGAGCTTCCTCCGGAAGGGAATTCCAAAGACGCGGCCCGGCCACCTAGAATGCCCTCTCCATTGTGGCCCCCCGCTTAACACGGGTGACCTCCAAGAAGGCACCCCCGGCAGACCGAAGGAGCCGCTCTGGGTGCGGAGGGCGAGGTGGTCCCTGAGGTACGAGGGGCCCAGACCGTGAAGAGCCTTATAATTCAATACCAATACCTTGAACCTGGCTCGGCACGCTATTGGCAACCAGTGCAGAGTCCAGAGCACAGGTTTTATGTGCTCCCAACGACCCGTCCCCGACAAGCCGGGCCACCGCATTCTGCACTAGCTGCAGCCTCCGAACCAGGAACAAGGGAAGTCACACGTAGAGCGCATTGCAGTAGTCCAGCCTCGAGGTGACAAAGGCATGGATGAGGGAGGCCAGGTCCGGGCCGGAACATATGGACACAGGTAGTGGAAGACTGATATCATGTCTCCCCTTAGTTTTTTCTTCTCTAGGCTAAACATACCCAGCTCCTTCAACCTTTCCTCATAGGACTTTGTTTCCAGAACACTGACCATCTTTGTTGCCCTCCTCTGAACCTGTTCCACTTTGTTGATGTCCTTCTTAAAGTGCAGTGCCCAGAACTGGACACAATACTCCAGATGACGTCTGATCAGAGCATGTATGCCCCCCGACAGGATTGCTCTGGCCCGGAGTCTAGGAGTGAGCTGTTGCTGCCAGCCATTTTTCACAAGTCTGATCCTGCTGCTGGTGGTCAGTGGCAACTACTTTTGGACCCAAGTCCTGCCTGTGTATTTGGTTCCTCAGCCCGACATGAGGGAAGTGCGTGTGTTCTGCTCTCCGCACTGGCCTAATGGGTGGCGGCCGCATTGCTGCTCCATGGGTTGGGAAGGGGATCCAGCTGGCTGCTGTCTTGTATGGAATGAACAGGAGTTATAAGGTTTGTTGGAATACTGGAAGAAGCCAAACCATGAAGGTAAATATACTTGTTTAGGTAATTCTACACTGCCACCTGGATACCAAACTCAAATTTGTGGCTATGAGGGCCACAACTTGTGAACTGGACCTGTGCCTGTCCTGGCTGGTAAAAGCCAGCCGGGAAATGCTGGGGCTGTTGCTAGCGGGGGTGGCCAATGCCTCCCTTGTGGAGGGCAGGGTCCCAGGGTGCCTAAAGGAGACTCTCAAGAAACCGACTCCTTCACCAGCTATAGGCCGGCTTTAACCTTCCCTTCGCCAGCTATAGGCCAGCTCTAACCTTTCTCCCTGGGGGTCCTCCTGGACGGACGGCCTTAACAGTAGGGACTTACCCAAGCGGTGTCCTACAGGTTTCTGAATTTAAAGGGAGGGAGACATGAAGAGATACTGCCACTGTTCCTCCAACTCTTATAGAACAGCTTGCAGTACCCTTCTTCCAAAAGCTGCTTCAGCAGATTCCTGTAAGGGCAATTTATAGTGCCTCATAAAAGTGTGTAGGGAGGACCATGTCGCTGCCCTACATATTTCTCCATACGACGCCACATGTCTGAATGCTTGCGACGTTGCAGCCCCCCTTAGAGAGTGGGCAAAAATACCCTTTGGAGGTACCTTATCCCGTGCTGAATATGCTTCTTTTATGCATAGGGATAACCATTTTGCTATCTTAGCCTTAGAGGCCTTTTTTCCCTTATTCTGTACCCCGTAGGATACAAATAATGCCGAGGATCGTCTAAAGGGGGCTGTGCGTTTTAGATATGTTCTAAGGGCCCTGGTAACGTCTAGAGTGTGCCAAATTTTTTCTCTCGGATGCACAGGGTTCGGACAAAAGGAAGGAAGAATTATTTCCTGATCCCTGTGGAACGCTGTATTCACTTTGGGGATAAAGGAAGGGTCTAGTTTGAGGCAGACGGAGGATTCCCTAAACTCACAAAGGTGAGGTTCTATAGATAGTTGTCCTAGCTCTAAAATCCTCCTAGCTGTTGTAATCCCTATTAAGAAAGCCGTCTTTAGGGACAAATAAAACAGCGATACCTTGTCTAGAGGTTCAAAAGGAACGCCAGTCAGGGCCTTTAACGTTAGATTCAAGTCCCATGTGGGGAAACGATGTTTCACCGGAGGAGAAATAATTTTAGCAGCTTTAAGAAAACGAACAATGTGAGGGTGCCTGCTTATTCTTTCTCCCCTTACTGTGCCTATTACACTCCCTATGGCTGCCATTTGTCTATTCAAGGTGTTGGGCTTTAGGCCTCTGTCTAGGCCCACCTGTAAGAATTCCAAAATTGTTTTAACGGATGCCTTGTCTGGTCTCAGACCCTTCCCCTGGCACCAGCCCGCGAAGCGTGCCCATGTGCCTTGGTAAATACGCAAGGTTGCCGGACGCCTAGACTGGAGCATAGTATTTTGGACTTTTTGAGAGTAGCCTAGCTGACTAGGGACTTCCCTCTCAATCTCCACGCTGTTAGATTTAGTCCTGACGGGTCCCTGTGGAGGATTGGTCCCTGTGACAGTATGTCCGGTCTGTAC
>QEPC01012375.1:1349364-1417554 GCA_003113815.1 Sphenodon punctatus
TGCAGAGAATGCTCATAGCAGTGAGATATCCGAAAGGACACTGCAGAGAATGCTCATAGCAGTGAGATATCCGAAAGGACACTGCAGAGAATGCTCATAGCAGTGAGATATCGGAAGGGACATTTCTTGCAGTTTACTTCTCTAGAGCTAGTTTAGTGAATTTGGATGGTGAGCATTTGTGACAAGCCGGCTCCTGAGCCATCTTATGGGCCTTGCACAGCCTTGAAGGGCAGAGGTATATTATACTAGATAGAGCTCCTTATTGAGCAATAAAAAGTGTCCACCTCAGCTCACTGTAGCATTAACACTGCTCACACAATAATATATTTGTGTAATTATGTCCTTTCCTTCTCCTTTCACATTCAACTCTGAGTCTAAAATTGAACATAAATACTTTTACCACTAGTGCTGAATTAATGTGTTCCCGCTTTATGGGGAGATATTTTTTGCAGTGACTCGTACCAATTGGAGTATTAATCTTCTCACTTTATGTTTAACAGCTAATTTTATTCAGCCTGGGTAGCTCAGCAAAGAACTGCCAAATTAGTGCTGCCTCCCTAACTGATACTTGAGACCAAAAGGTAGGAAAGAGGCCCTGTTAATGATAAGGAATATGACAAACTGTTGCTAGGAACAAAGTCTATATAATCAGTCTCTTTGTGCTGCAGTCCTGTTGCTCCTTAAATCTTTGTGTGTTTTATAATAGTCTCAGCTAGAAACTGGCAAAATAAAGGAGTGACTCAATCAGAGGAAACGCTTTTTATAGCTTGAAAGATGCCAACTGGAACAGAGTGTATGGGAAGTATTCAGCCACAATCCCACCAACTTTCAGTGTACTCCTAGATCTATCAGGTGCTTTTGAAAATCTCCCTGCAGTGCTCAGTTACTGGAAATATGAACGAAACAAAGGTATTCAGTATCATTTAAAGCCTCCAGATGGGTTTCATCCTAAACTATATTTTGACCTACATTGTAAAAGTGTTTGTAGCTGCAAAGGCTTACTTTGCAGGTGCATCTGTTTCCACATGCAGGAAATAGCCAAGTTTAGGGTGTGAAATGGTTTGGATAACAGGTACTGTTAGGACACACAACCTGGGAGGAAGTTTCTATTTGATATTACAGGAAGAAATATTTTTTTACCCCCAAATACATTTTGCATTTTTCCTTTCTGTCTGAAGCAGCAAAGTTGTCTAAATGTAGGTGTAGGACTGCTGAGATGTTCTCGTGCCTGGGTACTTTAATGACACGTTGGGTGCCTGGCTGGCAGGGCCTGCGCACATGCTCAGGGTCTAACTGATCACCATATTTGGAGGTGGAAAAAATTATTTATTTTATTTCTTCCAATTTTTACCCCACCTTTCCCATTAAGGCTCAGGGTGGCTTACATAATATAAAACCAATATAAAAACAGCTCTAAAATCCCCAGAATGCCCTCCAATGCCTTCCCTAACCCCTCCACCCAATTCCATCCCACTCTATCCCTGCCTGCCAAATACATGGCCAAACAAAAAGGTCTTGCATCACTTCATTACTGGCCGGGGTAAGCCCTTTAAACCAGCAAGCTGACTCATCTTACATTTGAGTTGCTTTCCTCCAATGACACGGGCTTGGTGATGCTGTTCACAAACTTGTTCACGTGCTCAAAGTGCTTTGTCATCTCTGTTGCCAAAACCATGTCAATAATTGCCTGACGAAGTGTTCGATAGTGGTTCCTGAAAAAAGAGCAATCATTTGAACAGTGAACAATCACCCGTATGGCTGCCAGTGTCAATGTTCGGATCTTTACAACTGCACACAAAGGGCACTGTCGAAGGAAATGTAAACATTCGAATATGCGTCCACAGTGACTGTGTTTGTGGTTCATGCAAACATGGGTCTATGTCTGTAGGGCTGTCACCAGATTCAAATGTTAATTTTGATATGTTTCTTGTGAAAATCGAGAATTGTTACCGAGATCTTGCGACGATTTCAGTAATGGTTCAAGTCAGCCAAAGATTTTTTTCGATTTACTGTTTACCATGGATTTATTATTTACCACTTACTGTGACTTACCGTTTACTGTGATTTACCACGTACCATATACCAAATGGCCACCACAGCTACTCTGCACCTGCGCAGCCCTCTTCCAAGACGGCGCCGGCAGTGTTGCTGCCATTTTGCACATGCACATTACCAGAATGAACGCAGTACATGGTAAGCAGTATACAGTAAATTGGTACACAGTAAATTATGGTAAACAGTAATCATAGAAATATTCTCAACTGAGAAAGTGTCGAGATCTGGGAGTTATCTCGATTATCAATTCTAGCTAAAAACAAGTTGAGAAACATGATTCTCAGCTTGGTGAGGTGGAAGAAGCTTAGTACAACTTGATAGAACATAATCGTCTTTTTCTATTGCCATCAAGTTATTTTTACATTAAAAATGACATTTTTACATTTTTGAAATTTTAAAAAAAGTATGTTTAGAAGTCAATTCTTTCAGATTTTTTTTTCAGTTTTTTTTTTTTAGCTTTTTAAACCAACAATCAACATATCTCAGCCCCAGCCTATAGATATTTTATGTGACCCAAAACCCCATTCAAGTTACTGTTTTAAATGCTATAACCTTAAAAAGAGAATTTTTGGAAAGTATCTGTTTGAACTAAGCAGGAGCAGAAAGTTATACAAACACTCATAAGAACTTAAGGACATGAGTAATTCCATATTGGGTCAGACCAATGGTCCATCAAGTAGGTTTTGGGAATGTAATCTCTTACTGTTGAGGGCTGAATCGACAGGGAATGGATTGCCCATTGTGATCTGTCAGGTACTTCTCCCAAGAGAAAGTGATGCTGGGCTTGATGGACCGTTGGTCTGACCAAGTACAGCACTACTTATGATCTTATGTTCATCCTATCTCCAACAGTGGCCAATCTCAGTCGCTTGGGAGAAGTACCCAACAGGAGATCCATTCCCTGTTGTTCACTCCCAGCTCTGAATAGTAAGAAGTTACGTCCCCTAAACCTACTTGGCTAATAGCCGTTAATGGACCTACTCTCCAAGAACTTATCAAATCTTTTTTTAAACCCAACTATACTACTGGCCTTGACCACGGCACATCCTCTGGCAACAAATTCCACAAGTTAATTGTGTGTTGAGTTTTCATTTCTTTCATTTGTTTTAAATCTACCACCAGTTAGTTTCATGGAGTGTCCCCTAGTTCCAGTGCTATCTGAGAGGGTAAATAACTGTTCCATATTTACTTGTTCCACACCACGCATGATTTTATAAACTTCTATCATATCCCCTCTCAGTCATCTCTTCTCCAGGTTGAAGAGCCCTAACCTATCAAACCTCTCTTTATACAGGAGCCATTGCATACCCTTTATCATTTTTGTTGCCCTCCTCTGTACCTTTTCTAGTTCTACTGTGGGTGATTTCAGAAGTAAAGCGTTCCAATTCACCACAGTGAATCCCACCCCGGTGTGAACGGATTCACCGCGGGCTGTGGTGACACGTGCAACCCCAACAGAAGTGACAGGATTGTGACCACCGCCCGGGGGCAATCAGAGAGAACATGGGCCGGGGGAACACAACAGACATGCAGTGGAGACGTGGACTGCAGTTCGAGTTCCAGAATGCACCGCGGCTGGGGTCAATTCCTTAAACCGCGGCTGCGGGTTTCCGTTCAGAAGTTACTTTTCATTCACCCCTGTCGGGGTGACCATTCACCACACTTCTGGACTTCCTCCCACCCCAACCTCATGAAGCGTGGTTAGCTTCACCCCGGGCCGCATTTGATTGTGGTGAACATCTGGATGCGAGCAAACAGACATGCACGGCGCTTTCACCACCACCCCCGTGTTTGACTGAGGTTGACTGTGGTGGACCTTCACCACATCACTTCTGAAATCACCCTGTATCTTTTTGAGATGGGGCAACCAGAACTGCACACAATATTAAAGGTGCAGTCACACCACAGATTTATACAGAGGCATTATAATCTCTATCCCTTTCCAAATAACTCTTAACACCCTGTTTGCTTTTTCAGCCACTGCTACACGCTGAGCTGGGAATTTTAATATACTGCCCACAATGGCCGCAATCCCATGGTCTGTGGATCTCCGTGTACAAGCTGCCTGTGTGCATGTGGTTTGCGCACGGCACAATGAGTCACCAATGTGGATGCACGCGGATCTTGTACGGCTGCTTGTGCGCATGTCTCCGCGTGGGATCCACAGACCATGGGATCGGGGCCAATGACTCCAAGATCCTTTTCCTGAGTGGCAACTCCTAATTTAGAACCCAGCATTGTATACATATAGTTTGCATTATTTTCCCCATGTGCATCACTTTGCACTTGTCAACATTAAATTTCGTCTGCCGCTCACAGAATTGTTTTAAAAAATAAATAAGTTAGGTTGAATATTCACCTATTCTCTTTAGTTGCCTTTTCTCTTTAGTGGAGACAATGCAGTTGGTCCAATAAAAGATACTTTATTGGAACAACTTCTATTGGGGAGAGTATTTTGGGTCACACAGGGCCTTTCCTCAAACATGTAAAAAGTCAGAACTGTGGAATAAGCAAGCATAGGACAGATCCATTTGTCTCTGTCTATCAACCATGTATATAGACATACCTGTCTTGCATTTGCTCAGTTTACAGTTCTAAAATACCTTTGTTTCCGAACATAATTCCATTGGAATGATGACACGGGGAGGATAAAAAAAGGTATGTTTTTAAAAACTGGTTGTATTTTAAGACCCCTGGAGGGGAGGTGGTTAGGTTCATATAGAGCACCCACCCTCAGCCTTCAGGGGAGGACGGCGTATAAATTGTAATATACAAAACAGACAAACAAGCAAGCTTTAAATGACGTGGCATTTTCAGCATTTGAAGGCAGTTCTTGAGCTCCTGAAAACAAGATGAAAAATATCCGAAGAAGCTTACCTGTCAATGTTCTTGAAAATGTTGCATTTGTTGTCTTTTGCTGTGAGCTGGAATGCCAGTGCTGTGTGATGACTTTCCAATACGGCAGTGTCATTGTAAAGGATGGCTAATTCACTGCCTGCATTGCACAAGAAAGAGTTGGTCCGTCCTGGGTGATCTACATCATGGACTGTAGCAGCTATTAATGCAGCCACTTCATCTAAATGGTCAAGGCTTCCCTAGAAGAAAGAGGAGCACTCTTTTACTGTGCATCAATCAGAATAAAACCCTGTCATTTTCAGTACACAGTAAAAGGTTTGTGTCCAAGTTAGCTGTTCAAGGCAGGTTCTTTGTGTGAAAGCATTGTCCAATGACGTAAGTCGCAAAGCTCCCACTGGCTTCAACAGACAGGATTCCATCTTTGGTCTTTCTGTAACAGCTTCCCACTTACTCTCCTCTCCCTTTCCCAAACCTACTTGCCACTTGTGCTAAATCAGTGTGGTTCTGCTCCATAGACATCTATTTGAATGTTACTTAATCTATTCTCCTTGTAGATCACACTCCTGCCAGACAGCCATTTGTTCAGTATATGTGATGGGGACAGCTTTCCATGAATGAATAATCTGCTGGGTTTTATGGTGCAATGACCCAGGTGTCAAAGTGAAGAACTGCCAGTGGCAAAGGTACCTTAACTCTCTCCTTGCCCAGAAAGAACGCCGTAGCGTGCAGGACATCAGCTGCATGTGTTGAATTGTGGTACGAGTTGGAGGAGTGGTAGTTGGCTTCAATCACCTGGAACCAGGCTCGCAGTGTTGCTTCTGAACAATTTAAGAATTCACAAACCCCAAACCGGGCACACACTTTTAAACCCAAATATACTAAAGGCCTGGAAAAGATTTAAGGAGATAAATACAGTGAAAGACAACAAATTAGAAAAACAGATACTATGACTTGAATTCATCACATCTCCTGATTGGGGAACTTTCCAATTATTAAATTAATGTGTAAATAGAAAACATTTTATCATTTTTAAACATTAGTTTATCTTATGCTTAAAAAGTTCTTCTCAGGCATAAGATGGTTTCCTTTTTACTATAGATTCTGGTGTCCTGTTAGGCTTAATACAATTTTCCTATGAAGACTGTTGCAGAGTGGTTTGGCAATACTTCTTGTTGCTTCCCACACAATCATATAGACAGCAGTGACTGCTCACCAGATGCATTTCTTATGTCTGTTTGGAAGAATAGAACCATTTGGGGGGAAGGGGCAAGGGAGTCCCATATGCTGCTCATCTCCTGAATTGCTGTATTGATGCATCTTCTATTGTGTCCTGGGCTGCCTCAGCCTATGCCACAGTGCAGACCAGTTCCAGAACTCCATCCCAGGAAGATTTGTTTCCAATTTGACCAAGCGCATTCACCATGTGCAAAGGATCCTTTGAGGAGCAGCTGATAAAAAGTACTCAGTGGGACATTGAGGATGTAAAAGCACCGGACAATTCAGAACAAAACATTTATTTGGAAAGGAAGTTTGAAAAGGCAGGGAGACAAGATATTGGGGAAAGAATCTAGAAGGCTTGGGGAGGATGAGAGGGAGGAAGAAATCAGCCGAGAAGATATGGTTTCTATGTGTCCCCTTATCATGGCTTTTATTAACAAGCGGACTTCATTGTGGAATCAGGACACTAAAATGTGGGAATTATGTATGGAACTTTCCCTCCTCTCTGTTCCAGGGTCAAGGTCATCTATAGTGTAGTATAGTTGTCTTTATTAGAATCCTGTACATAATAGTACGGGGTCTAGTCCATGTTCAAACCAGACCACTGAACAGCAGCCTGATCCAGGCTTGAGAGGAGACTGGACTGGAGATGAATACAATTTTCTAATTCTTATACACTAAAGATGTGCAGCGGCCTCCCTGCATGCTCTAGCAGAGGTGGTGTCGGGGGTGGTGTTGCGGTCCCTAAAGACAATAGTCTTGGAGGACCTCAGCATTCATGCTGACACCAACCTTGGGGGAGCTGAGCATGAGTTCATGGCCGCTATGTCAACCATGGGCCAGTCCCAGGTGGTTATCAGCCCGACACATCAGGGAGGACACACCTTGGACTGTGCGTTTTGCACCGGCTTTGAGGCAGGTGTTCTGTTAGTGGGGGAGATATCAGCTGTGCCCTTGTCATGGACGGACCATTGCCTCCTGCAGACCTTGCTCCTAGTGCACGTCTACCCCCGGAAAGGTGTTGAGCCAATTCGGATGGTTCGCCCCCGGAGGATGATGGAACCGGAACGGTTCGAGAATGCTCTGGGGGAAATATCCTCTGACCTTGACGACCATCTCATCGATGACCTCGTTGTGCTGTGGAATACCTTGCTGACGGAGGCCATTGATCAGACGGCTCCTAGGTATCCGCTGCCCAGGCAACAGCTCCGCAGACCTCCTTGGTTCTCCGAGGAGCTGTGGTTGCTGAAGCGAGATGGGCAGCGGTTGGAGCGACGGTAGCGTCGTTTGAGTGCTGAAGCCGATAGATTGCAGCATAGAGCCAGTTTATGAGCCTATGCTGTGGCTATGTGTGCAGCAAAGAGGGAGTTCTTTGCTGCTCTCATGGCGTCCGCAAAATCCCATCCAGCAGAGCTGTTCCGGGTTGTGCGGGGGCTGGTCAGTCAGGGCTCCCTCAACCTTTGAGTGGAGTCATCTACTACCTGCGGTGACATGTTTTTTGATTATTTTGTGGACAAAATTGCTTGTATTCACCATGATTTTGATGCGGCATTTATTACAGTAGGGGAACCAGAGGTTATAGAAGCCCGTCACGTCTGGTTTACTGGGATCAGTTTCAGTCGATGACACCCGCTGATGCGGTGGATGTTTTTGGGCTGGTCAGGGCCACTTCTTATGAATTAGATCCTTGCCCGACCTGGCTGGTTAAGATCTTCCGGGAGACAATGGGGCCGTTGCTGACTAGGATGGTCAACACCTCCCTGCAGGAGGGCAGAGTGCCGGGCTGTCTCAAGGAGGCAGTGGTGCAGCCTCTGCTCAAGAAACCATTGCTTAACGTTGACTCCCCTGCCAGCTATCAGCCTGTCTCTGAACGGGTAGTGGCTCGGCAGCTGCAGGGGCATCTTGATCGCATTAGTTTTCTTGATCCCTCTCAGTCCAGCTTACGTCTGGGGTATGGCACCGAGACTGCGCTTGTGGCTTTGATAGATGACCTGCATCGAGATATGGATCGGGGTCATTCGACCCTTCTGATCCTGTTAGATCTGTCAGCTGCATTTGATACCGTTTCTCATGAGATGTTGGTGATGCGCCTGCGGGACTGTGCAGGAGTGGGCGGGACTGTTCTTGAATGGTTCTGCTCGTTCCTGACCGGAAGAACCCAGAAGGTGGTTCTTGGGGACTGCTTTTCATCATACCGAGACCTCTCATGTGGAGTTCCGCAGGGTTCTGTTTTGTCCCCTGTCCTGTTTAACGTGTATATGCAGCCGCTTGGCTAGGTTATTAGGGGGTTCGGTGTCATCATATGCTGATGATACCCAACTGTACCTCTCTTTTTCAACAGACCCAGGCCCGGCAGTCTCGGTGCATACTTAATGTCTGGTGGCTCTGGGGGATTGGATGAGGGCTAATCAACTACGGCTGAATCCTGACAAGACGAAGATGATGCTAGTGGGTAAAGTGATGGAACTGGCGGCTCTCATCATTTATGGGGTCTGTCCTCCATTGACCTCCCAGGTACGGAGCCATGGGGTGCTCCTCAATGCGCAGCTCTGCCTGGATCTCCAGGTGGAGGCTGTGGCGAGGAGTGCTTTCCGCCAGTTGCATCTGGTGCAACGGCTTCGACCATTTGTTTCGGACTCTGACCTGGCCACAGTCATCTATGCTTTCATCACCTCTCAATTAGACTACTGTAATGCACTCTACGTGGGGCTACCCATGACTGCAGTTGGCGCAGAATGCAGCGGCCTATCTCCTGGGACTGGGCCGCCAGGAGCATATTACACCAGTGCTCCGTTCTCTGCACTGGCTGCCGGTGGTTTTCCGGGCCCGATTCAAGGTGTTGGTTTTAACCTATAAAGTCCTAAACGGCCTGGGCCCTGCCTACCTGCAAGACCGTCTCATTCCCCATGTCCTGGATCAGCCCCTGTGGTCGTCCAGCGATGCCCTGCTCGAGGTCCCCCAAGTTTCTCGGGTGCCCACACAGGGGAGGGCATTCTCGGTGGCTGCGCCTATGGAACTCCCTTCCGGTGGAGGCCTGGCTGGGTCCGGACCTCCCCTCCTTTCGGAGAAATTGTAAGACCTGGCTGTTCCACTAGGTGTTTGGCGGGGGAGAGGGGTGATGAGTGTGTGTGTGTTTTCTTTGTTTCATCCTTTTTATAATCTGTTTTTAATTGTTTTAATTGTTTTTGACTGTTGTAAGCCGCCCCGAGCTGCCTGTGGCAGGAGGGGCGGGGTAATAAGTTTCTAAAATAAATAATTAAAATAAATAAAGATCACATAGCCACAATCAAACCTTGTTTATCTGACTCCAGTATGTAAACAGGCAGGTATCCAGACTGAATTTTATTTACCATGATGATTAATGGAACTAATCACGCCCATATTAGGGCAAGGCTAGCTAAGGTGGTCAAGAACAGTTTAGGGAGTTCCCTTATTTTACAACAAGAAGCATGCAGATATGCTAACAAGCTTACATGAGCACAAAGATGACAGCACATGCAGTGAGGGACAGGCTCTCAAAATATACAGTGAATCTCACAAAGATCCTTGTGTTACAATTCTTTCAACAGTTTATTTATGCAGTAAATATATATAGAGAGAGAGAGTAGTCACATACCTTTTATTTGTTACAGCTTCCAATTCAAAGATATTAAAGTCCCAGCTTTCTTCATTATCAAGTAATTGTGCAATACAGGGTGGAACATCGTCAATAGTATTTGGCACTGGAAGGTGACTATGGCTCTGGTTCACGTCTGTCAGAATGGAATTAAATTAACTGTTGACTTCAAAGAGAGTTTACTCCATTTAAAGAATTCTTAATAGAAATTAACTCCTTCTAAAGACTCTGACCACAATCCATACACCACATACTCTGGAGTAGTCCCATTGAAGACCCTTCAAAGGTCTTCCCATTCAAGGGTCTTCAATGCGACTACTCCAGGGTATGTGGTGTGTGGAACACAGCCTCTATGTTTAGGAAAAGAACTTGAATTATTGTAGCTTTTTATATTTATGGCCGTTTTTGTACAGACGCCGCCATCTCCCCCCCCCCCCCGGGTGTGCAGGCGGGTGTGCGGTGGAAGGGCCATCCAGGTGAACGGCATGGCGGTGGGATGGGTGTCCGCCTGTGGAAGCATCACAGATGGTGGATGGAGGTGGGTGTGCACTCCAGGCACACCCATCTCCACCCATGGACGGAGTCATCCAAAAAAACAGAGGAGGCTCCATGGGTGGAGATGGGTGGGCGCCTGTGGAAAAGGGCACACACCTACCTCCACCCGCTGCCGGTGCATATCCATCCCCCCACCCACCGCGTCCATGCAAAAAGGGCCTGTATCTTTATAACCCATTTTGACATAAACCAAGAAAAATAAACAAATCCATTCACTGATGAATTTTTGTGGTTATAGTTAATATGGGTAGCAAGTTTCTCTTAATTTGTTTCCATCTTGGTTTTCTACATTCCCCCAGTAAGTAATTTCATTATTTCAACCTCAAACTAGTGACATTCTGACATTGACTCTCAAATTACATATGCAACCATTCCCAAAGGCAAAAAAATCACACTGCGTGTTAGGTTGGATGTCTAGGTCAGTTCTAACCAAAACAGGACACAGGCAAAGGGAAGTGGACATGAAACTTACTCTTAGAAAATATATACTCATTTCCTGACAGTCTCCTCAAGCCATCCTGAAATGAAGGAAAAAACTGTCAGTCATAAGAAACCATGGGTGCAGCCACACAAGCTGGGGAGGGCTCAATTCCCGGTGTGCCCCATGGCAGGAAAGTGCAGCTGCCACATTTTGGGCTGGCAGGGAGAACTGACCATACAGTCTGCTCTGCTGTAGCCATCACCAGCCCCTCTACATCCCAGGGTGGGCCGAGAAGCTGGCCACATGAGGCTGGACACCCAGATTCCTGCTGTGCTTCAGGATTGGGCCTGCTGCCACTAGGCAGATGTTTTATTTAATTTAATTTATTATTTATTTATTGTTTTATAGTTTTATTTATTTATATAAACGTTTATATCTTGACCCTCCTGCTAGAGGCAACTTGGGACAGCTAACAGTTACAACAGTAATATAAAAATATAATAATATAAATACAATATATATAATAAATACATATAAAACAATGCTAATATTAAAACTAACTGGGGGAGGTCAAAACAAAAATATACAAAAAACCAACCACCTTAACCCTCAACCCCCCTCCCTTTATCCATCTCCCTCACCAAAGGTCTGGCGGAACAGCCAGGTTTTGCATTGTCATCAAAAGGAGGAGAGGCCGGGACCACCTGGGCCTCTGCCAGGAGGGAGTTCCACAGCCTCTGTTAGGTCACCAAGAACGCCCTCTCCATAGTTGCCCTCCAGGATACCTGGGGGACTTCAAGAAAGGTGCTCCCGGCCGATTGCAAGGGTTGATACAGAGCCTGGGGAGTGAGGCGGTCCCACAGGTAGGTAGGGCTTAGGCAGTATAGTGCTTTATAAGCAAGCACCAGCACCCTGAATCAGGTGCGGAAGACTATAGCCAACCATTGCAGAGAACAGAGCACTAGTGTAATGTGCTCACGGCAACCTGTCCCCATGAGGAGAAGGGCTGCCGCGTTCTGCACCAGCTACAGCTTCTGAACCATCACCAAGAGTAGCCCCACGTAAAGCACGTTGAAGCAGTCCGGTCTTGAGGTGATGAAAGCATGGATGATGGTGGCCAGGTCAGAATCCGAGACATACGTCCGAAGTCGTTGCACCAGGTGTAATTGGTGAAATGCCCCCTTCACCACAGCTGTCACCTGGGCATCCAGGCGGAGCTGCGGGTCAAGGAGCACCTCTAGGGTCTGAACCTGAGGAACCAGCGGGGAGCGGACCCCATCAATGATGGGAACCACCACCACTTTGACCCTACCCACCAGCATCACCTCCGACTTGTCAGGATTCAGTTTCAGATGGCTCATCCTCATCCAGTCCACTACAGTCATCAAAACGCAGGTAAAGCACCGAGACTGCTGGGCCTGAGTCAGCTGAAAAGGAGAAGTAAAGTTGGGTGTCATCAGCATATTGATGACACCGCACACCAAACCCTCCGACGACCTCACCCAAAGGCTGCATGTACATGCTGAACAAGAGAGGGGACAAAACAGAGCCTTGTGGGAGCCCACACGTGAAGTCCTGGGGAGAAGATAAACAATCACTCAGTACCACACGTTGAGTTCTCCCAACCAGGAAGGAGCAGAACCATTCAAGAACAGTTCCGCCCACCCCAGCTCGGTCCCACAAGCGAGCCACCAACATCTCATGATCAACGGTATCAAATGCAGCCGAGAGATCTAACAGGATCAACAGGGTCGATTGACCCTGGTCCAACTCATGGTAGAGGTTGTCGACAAAAGCCACAAGTGGTCTCAGTGCCAAACCCCAGACGAAAACAGGACTGCAAGGGATCTAGAAAGCTGGTCCAGATGCTCCTGGAGCAGCAGAGCCACCACCCGTTCAATAACCTTCTCTAAAAAGGGAAGGTTAGAGACAGGTCAATAGCTTGCCAGGGAGTCAATATCCAAAGATGGTTTCTTGCGCACAGGCCGCATCACCGCCTCCTTGAGGCAGCTCAGCACTACACCCTCCCTCAGGGAGGTGCTGATCACCCCAGCCAGCAACAGTCCCAATGTCTCCCGACTGGTCATAACCAGCCAGGATGGGCATGGGTCAAGTTCACAGCAGGTGGCCCTAACCGTCCCAAGGACATCCCCAGCATCAGTGGGTGACACCCACTGGAACTGATCCCAAGAAAAAGGACAGGACGGGGCTTCTATTACCTCTGGTTCTCCCACTGCAGTAAGTGCAGCGGTGAAGTGCAGTGTGATGAATATGAGCGATTTTATCCACAAAAAAGTTGACGAAAGTATCACAGCGAGCACTGGAAAATTCCAGTTCCAGGTGGAGGGAGGCTGGACTGACCAGTTCCCTCACCACATGAAAAAGCTCAGTTGGATGCAACTTTGCAGATGCTATGAGAATAGCAAAGAACCTCTTCTTTGCTGCCCACACAATCACAGCATAGGTTCGTAAACTAACTCTATCGGTTAGTTTACTGCAATCGGTTGGCTTCAGTATGAGAATGGCGCCACCGCTGCTCCAGCCTCCATCCCTCCTGCTTCATCCACCGCAGGTCCTCCATAAACCAGGGAGACCTGCAGTGTCGACATTCAGAAAGCAGACACCTAGGAGCCTTTTGGTCGATGGCCTCTATCAGCAAGGTGTTCCAAAAAGCCACAAGGTCATCGAGTGAGCGGTCGTCAAGATCAGAGGGTAACTCCCCAAGAGCATTCTGGAACCTCTCTGGTTTCATACGTCTCTGGGGGCGAACCAACCAAACTGATTCCGCACCCTTACGGGGGCAGACATGTGCCAGGAGACTGGCCTGAAGGACGTAATGACCCATCAACGACATGGGTGATACAGATACTTCCCCCACCAACGACCCCCCCGTCCAAGGGCTGTGCAGGCCTGGGGAGAGGGGACTGGGGAGTGACTCAGGTACAGAGCATGTGTGTGAGAGAGGAGGGTGACAGCAATTTCGCCCATATTTTATCCCTCTCACACATGTTCAATTGTATCTAGGGTTGGAGGTAGAGGAGGGGCTGGGAAGCTTGCCAATGGATTCCAATGAAGGATTCCAACGAAGTAGACCATTTTGGGGGCAACAAAGCCATCGCCATAGCCATTCAGGGCAAGAAAAAGGGCAAGGGAAGGGCACTGGGGAAGGTGGGGAGCCAGTCTGCTTATTTAAAAGCATTGCAGCAGCACGTCCCCCCTTTCTGGTTTTATCAGATCAGGTAAGATGAAGAGCTACTCTTTATTACTTTTTTTGTGTGGACGGGAGCATCTATTAATGACTTCTGTTTTGGGGGCCCTTCCCAGCATGCATGTGTGTGAGCTAATCCTGCTTGATTATTCTTGGCTTTGCCACTTTTAAAGCTGACTAAAAATTGTTTTGGGAAGAGAAATCCTGGTTTGTTTCTTTAATCCCAATTGGTTTGATTGATTTGAGTTTTTAGTCACAAATGGTTTGGGATTTTAATCACAAATGGTTTGGTATTGGTTTGGAGGACAAATCTTGCTTTGGTTTTTAATTTGGTTTTTAAACAGACTTGAAGCCTTGAGCTGACTTTTTTTTTCCTAGCACTTGATCTACAGGAGAAAATGCTGATTTTCCCCTTTTGATTTCTACACACAGAGCTTTGCATTTTGCTCATCATTGCATGCCACCAGGTTTGTGTATTTTTTCTTTCTGCATATACTCTATGTTTTTCATTCATTGTGTGTTCTATTCCATTGGTCAAGTAAGCGTGAAATTTTAATGCTGGCCCTGCCCTCACCCCACCAACCTAAAATTCCACTGGCCATCCCTGTTTATTTGTAATTATATAAGCTTAAGATCTCAATGGACACTCAGAGGCTACTGAAGAATACGCAGTATGCAAATCCATAGAAATGATATTTGTTGGTCATACAGTATTTTATCCCAGTCCAGTGGCTTAGGCATAACTTTACTAAAATAATAACTATCATCACTTGTTTTGCATTTCACCTATGTTATTTGCATACTGACCCACTTTGGGCATCCAGAGAAATCTTCAGGAAGAGAATTTAAGATATTCTCATCACAAATGTTTCTACACCCCAAATTGGATTGCTCTGTTATTGATCTGAGTGATGTAACAGGACTAAAACTGAACATTATTAGAAGGTCAATGCTCAGTTTTACAGTTCTTGTTTAGTGACTATGTAGACTTCACCTATAATTGTCCTCTTTAACTCTAGCACAGTGTTCACAGTAATATTTTCTTAAAGCATTTAGGAAACGACTAATTCAGGACAAGTGATCAGGAAAAGTGGGTTTCCATCAGAACCCCTGCCACTTAGGCAAAAGGGTTAAAGTATCCAGCCAACTAAGAAGTAGCAATAGCAAGAATCTTGTTACTTGCTAGTGCCTTTTAGGAGAACCTCATTGACAGGATGAGAATGCAAGGAAACTAAGTAAAGCTGAATTGAAGGCACCTTGAAAGCACAGGCACAGTGGCTGCTGGATTCCCAATCAGTCAGATGGATACAGGAACTCTTACACCAATGATGGAAGACGTACATAGCCACAGCATTATATCAATCAATCAATTTATTTTCTTACTCACAGTCATCAGACCTCCAACAAGATCACTAGTGTGAGGATCTTCATCTTTGGTACCTAGTTGAGGGGAGTAAAGTTCTGTGGTCCGTAAGATCTCCAGAACTCTATCCAAGGCCTCTGCTACTGTGACGGGGCTGTTCTCCTGGGCAGTGTTGATTATGTTAATAACCTGTGTGGATAAAATGAGACCACTTAGAACAAAACAATAATGAAAGAGAACACCAAAAATCACAGCTGTCTCCCCTTTGCACCTTTACAAATTCTTAATCCACATGACACTACAGGAAGTGTGCTACTTCACTTTCATTGTGGACTTCGTACAGATCTACAATGAAGTTCCAGGTCACCCTATTATTAATTATAATAATAATTATTATTATTATTACTAATTATGCCAGCATATACCTGGTGCTGAACACTTGTGATTAGAAACCCAGTCCCTGCCCCAAGGAGCTTACAATCTAGAATGGACAACTGAGGGGAGACAAGAGAATGGGGAACATAGGGAGAGACAGGGATACGTTCATGAAATTGAAACGTTTCAGGTGCATGTTCTTATCTTAGTTACAAGGAGATGAGAGGGATTCTAAAGGATTAGATAGTATAAGGAGAAGCATGAACAAGCAATCTATACAGGTGAAGAACTAGTAGGGAAATCTTGAAGGAAGAGAGATCTGAATGTCAAGAGGGAGGGATATATACTAGTATCTGTGTATTATGTAAGCAAGACAGTAAAGGTGTTTTTTGGGCTAGATTTGGACTTCCCTTCCCCATACAGTTTTCTGCTGTTCTTTCTGTAACTTTAAACAGCTGACTGGGTGAAGCAAAAACTACTATGATGAGGAGCTGGAGGTCCAGAGGTTGAGTGCAGAGAGAAAGAGATGCAAATGTCTGGATCTTTTTAGTAAAAGGTGTTTGTGTGGCCAGAAGGCTTCTTGCTATCCTGTAAGGAAGCTGCAGTGCCAAGACAATATGGTATAGATGGGGCTTTTAACAGCCAGTAAATGATGTGCCACTTGGACTCCCTAAAAAAATTAAAAAAACTTAAGCAGACCCCAAGTGAGACACATTGGTAAGTTCACATAGGGCAGTTTATCACTCAGTCTGGAAAAGGGGATGCACCTGTTGGCTGATGATTAGCATAATAGTACCTCTGAGTCAGCCAAAAAAGGAAAGAAATTGCTTCTCTGTAAGAAAGCAGGCACCCCTCTGCCTTGTTGAGCTCTGAGAAAACAGGCTGGAGAGTACAGAGAAAAACTACGCTGGGTGAGGAGGATTTGCATTTTGTAATATATATGGACATTTGTGAGTGCCTAGTTTTGGAGCTCCTGGAATAAACACCATATTGACAGTTCTTGGAAGCAGTACTCATCTGTTTTCAGTCCAGGGCAGAGAAGCAGTAATGGGCCTGACCCTGCAAACATTACTCCAGAGGGAGCCAGTCACACGAAGCATGCGGATACTGAATGGCAAGAGAATACCAAGCTGTGAGGCACAGAACTCCCTTACCTTTGTGATAGGAGCTTCTATTGTCATAGAGTGGATTCTCGCCATTGATGAATACCGACGATTCTGTAAGCTGGGTGCTGCCATTAAATACAAACAAAAACAAAATTGGATGTCCTGATATTGCACTTCTCAAAGAATGTGTGTACAGATAAGTCAGCCCTCTGTGATAATGACATGCATTTTTGGAAGGAGAAGCAAATTAAATGTGCCAATTTTAGCATTTTAGCTTCTGACAGGCTGAGTAGGAAACTGTTGGCAGATACTGGCACCACTAGTGCTTAGGATTCAGTTGTCTACACTAAGTGGCAGTAAAGTCTGGGAATCCTCTTCTCCATCAGAAACTTGGAAGAAACTGTTTAGTACCAATAGAAATGCCACCTTCTGTCATCCCATATGTTTCTTTGACTTATTTTTCATTCAGTTTTCCCTATTGCTCCATCCATTTGCCAGTGCCTGAATTGACTTTGCTGGAAGCAATGCCTTATTTGTGACTTTGCAAGAACTACTGGCCATGGGGTGGAGGGCAGAGGGGAGTGTTGGACTTTCTCAGAGCCGACCTTACCGTGGGGTGGTTCGGGGCGGCCATCCCGGGCCCTGCTCCTGGGGGGGGGCCTGCGCTCAGGGGCCCCAGCTCCCAGCCACTGTCTATCTTGGCCAGGGAGTGAGGGAGAGGCAGAGACCCCACCTCTCCCTCACTCCCTGTCCCCCTCCGCTGCTGGTCTCAGCCAGGGAGTGAGAGAGAGGCAATTTCTGGTGGCAGTGGGCATGGCGGCAGATTCAATGTGCTGCTGCGGTGCCCAGACAGACCTGGAGCCGGCCTGGCACAGGGCCCAGGCCAGCGGTGGTAAGTGCCCTGAAAAATGGCTGGGCTTGGGGATGGGTGGAGGGGAGTGCTCCCTCCGCCCGTCCCCAAGCCCAGGCAGCAGCCCAGACCAAGCCAGGGAGCGCCCCTAGGCCCACCGGCAGCAAAGCCACCAACAGGAGAATGGGGTCCCACATTTCTCCCCCTCCCTGTGCCCCACAATCGCTAAGGCTGGCCCTGATCGTTCTCCTTCCTTTTGGATTCTCATTTCTGTTGTAATCAGCAGCAACTTTTTTTTTATATAGCGCCCCCCTGCCGTGGCACTCAAAGTGCTTTATATACAACAATTTAACACAACTTTTAATCCTCACAACAACCCTGTGAGGTGGTGTCATTAGGGTTGAAATGAAGATGACTTTGCAGAATTGCTCCTGTGAGCAAATATCCAAATTTGTCTTCATCATAGTTCTAAATTTGCAGCTTCATTTATACTGTTTCTTCATGGTTGGGATTTTACCTCAGTATTTCAGCCACTTTGGTATTTGGTACTTTGTTTATTTTGGCAGTTACTGATTATTTGGCCTGGGAAGAGAGATGGCTGAGATTCATAAACCATTTACTCTGGGAAAAGTGGTTTCTGGATGGTGGCTTATGTGAATCCCACATAGCAAATCTAGAACCGAAAATAGCAAATCTGAAGTAGTTTATACCAGAAATAACCTTTAATGGCTATTCAGAATTGCAAACAAAGTGGGAAGTGACTAACACTCTGCATTCACTTTGTTTAAATAGATACAAATACACAGAATCCATTATTTGCATCCAACTTAGTTATATCACTCTGCCCTGTTGCCTGTTGCTTTTCCTTCTTCCAGGAAGAGTCCGCTTGCAGATGAGGTGGCGGTGGGTGGGAGAGAAACTGCTGTGAGCCAAAATCACGGCAGGGTGATCATGTGAAGTTCCGCTCATGTGCGTGGGGTTTTTCATGTGTTTAGTCCATTTCTGAAAATCCAGCCTTGTCTCCTGTTGTCACTGAAATCATGGCGAAAATGGGCTAAACACTGCAGCACACGAGTGGAACTTCATGTGATCCTCCTGACATGATCTCAGCTCACAGGGGGGTTTCCCGCCCTGTCTCATGTGCAAGTGGCCTGACTCTCTCTCCTTCCTCTCTCATTTCTCAGACTCCAGGTTTTTCTGCTCTCAAAATGCTGCTTCTGTTTTGGTTGCTCATCTTTTCTTTCATCTCTCCCTCTGTCTGTGCTAGTTTGTACCCTGCCTCCTCAGTTTCTCTGGGTATTAACAAACGAAATGATAGCCCACACCAGATGGGTGTCCACCTGCCTGTTTATTAGGTGTTTGCCCTCAACTCACAGTGAGGTCCCAGAGCACATATGCAGGCTGATATACGTCCATGTGTCTGCGTCCTGTCAATTAGGTTGCATTCAGCATTGCACACATACAGGTCCACCAGCACCACAGAGTCACGAGTGAAGAACCTAGAGCATTTGAGAAGTGACCATTTCTAGCCCCTCTTCACTCTTGCTCTCGCTGGCACACATGCAACATCTGCCTTAAAAGCCCACCACATCATTTCTGTACAAGTGTTCTCTCAAGCTCATCCTGGTAGGCAGTACATGCCCAATGCTTGCTCTTTCCCAGCCACTGCATTCTCAGAAACGATTTGCAGAAGATTACCATTGCCGGGGCCCTGGCTAATACTGACAGCCAGGCAACAACCAGCACCGCTACCTCCACTGTTGAATTGCAGCCTCTTGCTGCCTACAGATCTGCCCACCAATGCTGCATTCTGTAGACTGAGGAAGAGACCAAGCCCTTCATTGCTCTATTGTGAGGGGAGGGAGGAGGGGGGGGCAGAAGATCCAATATGCCCCGGTGAAGTGTTACAGGAATGAGGCAGTGTTCCAGGAGATCTCGGTCCAAATGGCACAGCAGGGCACGAACAAGTGCCGGCAGCGGGCTAAGGACTTGAGGTGCACGTACAAGGAGATCAGGGACAATTGCGCCTCTGGCCACGGGAGGCAAGCATCACCCTATTACGAGCTCCTTGACCAGCTCCTCTGTGTGGATGGAGCCATCCTTGCACCCCACCTTTATAGCTGCGCCTTTGCGAGGGACCAGAAGTGGGTAGTTATGGCTCCCCCAGTGCCTGCTCCTGTTGTAACCACTTCTGCTGCAACCACTCCTGGTCTCACCGTGGAAGTCGTGACTGCTGGCAGAGATCCCTCCATGCCCATACCAACTCTGGAGTGAAAATGGGTCAGCACGGACACTGCGACTCTCATGGTGTATCTTTTCGAGCTTGAGAGCCAGTCCTTGTTCAAGGAGCCATCCAAGGTACTGGGCAAGGGCATGGAGGACCTGGATACCACCTTTGTAGAGGAGGTGGTGGTGGTGGTGGTGGTGGTGGTGGAGGAGAACAGTAAGTTAATGCACCTGGAAGGAAGGAATGTTTGTATTTTACACAGCAGCATGATAAAGGCTTCTGCTTATTGTTATCTAATTGTGTTTGTTATTGCTTACTATCTTGACAGGAACCAGGATAAAATGGAGGAGCAGCAGAAAAATCCCCAGGACACAGCTCTACAGGATGGAAATGGTAGATTTAGGAAGTGGGTGGGAAGGTACCATGCTGGGTCCATGGGCTAGCGGTGGTGCACTAAAATGACGGCCGGAGGGTGCAAATGGCGGTGGTTGATTTCTTTATGTTCTTCACTCCTCTAAAGTGATCGTGGGAGGAGGACTGCATGGTGCTGGGATCCCACTGCAGCAACCACCCCAGCAGCAGCATAGGCCAGGTATTCATTACTGCTTTCCTTTGGGTGGGCGGTGGGCTGAAAATTGAGCTGGTGAGGGCTGAAATACCAGGGCATTGGTGGGTGGGGCGGTCTGAACCAATGGCTTTCCTTGTTGCCTTGCTACAGATTTGCCAGTGCAACAGACGCAGATGGAAACCCCAGCCACAAGCACCCAGCAGAACGAGGACCTGCGGGTCCACAACTGGCAGCGCAGGGAGGATTTGGCAAGGGAGTTGCTTGAGGAGACCACACAGTGTGCGGACAAGATCTGGGACACCATAAATAGGATGGCCCGGGAGCATAGGCCACTGTTGCAACAGAATGCTTCAGAACGCAAAGCCTTTGATGCAGAGGCCTGGCTGGAATGCCTGTGGGTGGACAGACAATGGGCCTGCCTTTGGCAGCAGTTTGAGTGGTTGGACAGCATGATCAAAAAGGTAAGCAAGGAGATGAGTGAGGTGGGCACAGAAGCAAAGTAGCCCATCTCAGTCCATTCAGCTCCAGAACTCCCTGCTCAAGCATGTTGCTGCCATGACCATGAGCATCACTGCTCAGGGGCAGGTGTCATTTCCTAACCCCCATCAACAGTTCATGCCCCCACCCCCATGGAACCTGACTACCTGCCTGGTTCTCACAGCAATCCACCCCGCAGGGAAAGCACCTGAGCTGTTCCTGCACTGTGCTCATACCAGGGAACAGTTCTTGGGCCAGGCACATCTTCCGTCCATCACCCCCACACCCCATAAGCATTCCTGCACGCCTCCTTAAACACTCCTTCACAGCTGTATTCATGGGAGGAGGGTCAGGAAAATGTTCCCCCGCTAGTCCCACCACCCAACAAGCGTGCTGAGCTGCCCCTCAAAGTCATAGGCACAAGAAGTGTTAATTTTTTTAAATGAAGTTCTTTAAGTTTTGTTTATTTATTTGATAAATAAAGTACTTTAATTATTCATAATCCATGGTTCCTGTGCTTCTTCTGGGAAATAAGGGAAGTTGATCTCCAGTACTCCTTTAATAGCCTGAACGCTCTCTACATGAAGAGTGGGTGGTGCTGAGCTGCCAGTTAAAGTACCTTTGCTCCAAGGTGTGAGCAACGCTGCATGCCTTCATGAGCCAGGGCTTGATGGGCAGTCAGGGTCCCCAAGAACAACAGGCCTATTGAGCACCTCCTCAATGCATGTGGAGGGTCCAAAGTCTCCAGTGTGCATGCGACTAAAGAAGGGGGACTGACAGAAGATGCAGGCGTTGTGGTTCTTCCTGGACCACCAAGACAGCACATCCATGAACCGAGCACTATGACCAATTCCAGCCTGGAGAACCACAGAGAAGAACCTCTTCCAGTTTAGGTAGCTGTCGTTGTTATGAAGTGGGTAGATGATGGTGATATGGCTCCCATTCATCACCCCTATACAGTTCAGGAACCCCTCCCACATAAAGCCCTCCATTACTTTGCCAGGGTCAGCCAACTGCATCCCCCAGTCCAGCAGCATTTCCACAATGACTGTGCAAACCTCCACTGCATCACCGTGCTCTCTCCAGTCATGGTCTGAGGATCTCAGCTATCTACAGGATGAGGCGATGGGGCATCCTTAAGTCTGCGACCTTCTCAGTGTCTCCCCACGAAGACAACATATTCTCCCAGCAGTCTGTGCTTTTCTCCTTCACCCAGACCAGCCTCTCGGTGGGTACAGCCCTACACATGGCATTGGTGATTGAAACTGCATCTCCTGACAGGTACTTTATACACAAATCAGCTCCCTTTGCATGGCTTTAATCCTCCCCAGTGCAGTCCATTCTCACTCAAGGTACGCAAGCGCATGATGCCAAAGCAGGAGCCGCCTCCTCAGCATGGTGCGCCCCACAATCCTGGCCAGAGATCAAGTGAGAGCCTGTCTGTGCCTTGAAATCACATTATGCCAACAACAGCAGAAGGCTCGGATCTGTTGGATCACTCACAGGTTCTGTTCAGTAGCGGTAACAAAGGCCTGGAGCACAATAAAGAGCACAAGGAAGTTCTCGGCATGCATAAACTCTGCAGACCATGCACCAAATGCTTTGAAAAGTTTAAAGAGCTGGGCAATTGCCTAGCTAGGATTGGCTGCACACCGCACATGAGCAGCTATCGGCCACTATTGGTCATGTGTCCTCACAGGAATGGCTGCATGCTGAGTGTGAGCTGCTATTGGTTACAAGTCAGGGATGCGAACGAGATTGTGACTTTTCTGGATGCTTGTGCACTGCCAGAAGCAGGGCAGTCACTAATGGAGGCTGGACTTTCCCTGCTGTTTTTTCTCATCACTACCCTGATGACAGTGAGAGGATACCTGTGGGGCCACCGGGACTGCCTTGATTAGGGTCACACGTGACTCAGGGTACAGGGAATGAGAACCAACTGAAGGAGAGCTTGTTGCGCTATATGAGGTTTGGACAAGTGCGGAGTGTCCTCGTGAGCAGGTTTTCCCCCCACCCCCTGTTTGGTAATGCAGAAGAGGATAGAGAGGGTGTACAAGAGGCACATATTTGACTTGGGATTTCGGGAAAGGAGGGGTGTAATTATATTACGAGTGATATCCTCCCAGGTCAAAGAAGAGCGTTTTTAGCGCTCCGTCTCCAGCTTATGCCATCTACGGTGCTGGAGGGGCGATACCTCGGAACACCTTACTGTGATAGGTTTTGCCCCCTGTTGTGAATTAGCTATTGAGGACATCCCCCACTATCTGCTTTATTGCCCACAATATGAGAGCTTGCGCAGTGATTTATATCAGAAATTGAAAATCCAGGACAACTTTTCGGATGAGAGGAAAATTACAATTCTGCTATCAGATAAAAGTGGAAAAATCATTCAGGTGATGACACTCTGTGGGTTCCTAATGGAGAAACAGAGGAGGAAGGCACTTGTTAGAAAGAATGATGATTAGGAATATTTAAATTCCTGCTGATTCCTCCTAATGGGTTATAGTGGTTTGAATATTTTTTGGGTCTCTCTCAAAAGTTAGGAGGCTGACTGGAAAACTAGAAAAATTAAGTAATATTAATTTTGGTGATAGGTTGATAAGGTTTGGAATGAGGCAAGAAATTATGTAAACTAAGTAAGTAAGTCCAATCCATCCTGTCTTATGGCAAAGTATGCCCCTTGACTATATTAATATTAATACAGTCTTTAATGATGGGCAATGACAGTGAGAGAGCCCCCTTTGTGTGGTTTTTTGGTGTTCCTCTGCCTGATAGTGATGTGCAGCAACAGATTGTATCTTGAATGTTATGGAGGTTGGCTGTTTATTTATAAATGACTGTTTAAGACTTTATCTATTGTTATATTTTATTGTATATTTGATTATCTGAATTTTGGGTCGTCTTTGAACTTGTTTGTCATGGCTATGGCCAGTACAATAAATTAAATTATTATTATTATTATTATTAACTTTACTTGGGATTTTATGCAAACTGAGAGGGATTTCCAATACGACAGCAGGCAAGACCCCAATAGAACTGTGTGCTACTATCTGCTGGTACATCACTGCGAGCTGTGGATGCAAGAAACAGGGTGGTGACAACATGCAAAGATTGATTGCTTTTGCTTTCAATTTTCAGTCAGGCACTGAATAAAGTGTGCCATTTGATCAATATACTCAGTATTATGCGCATAGCAAAAAGTTATTTCCAGCCGCCAAGTGCTTGCAGGTATAAACCCAGGTATGAACCTCCACGGATGGGCAGTGATAGCAGGCAGTAGACTGTCTCCTCAAGTCAGAATAGCCTGGAAGAAATAAACAGCGTGGGAGGCTTCTTCTTCGCATGGTTCACTGCAGCTGAGAGTCATGACAGGGGACGGGATACTGAGAAAGGGGGAGGATGGGTGGAGCTCAGCAGGGAAGAACGCCTGTCTGTCTATTACGTTTGTCATGCTAAACCTATGAGTGGGAGCTGCCCAAACGCACAGGAAATACACGCAGGGGGCTGCCCGTTTATTAGGCTCTAGACGCTAAGCATGTGAGTGGGGGCTGCACAGATCGAACCTGGACTCCAGGGGGCTATTGTCTCGTTTGTTAACACCTTCTGCCAGACTGCAAATGGACAATCTTCTCCCTGAAAACTGTAGTTGATACAGCATAAAGAAGAATCACTGGCAACACCATCTTTCCATTCAGGTATGAGGCAAGCCACAACTGGGATATACAGTGCCGGTGCTACTCATGATTAGCTTCCTCCAAAAGACAGGATGAAAGCTCCATGCTCTCCTGCACAAGCCAGTGAAACTCAGCACATTCTGCATCTTTTAAAAGAGTGGTGGGGTTGCCATCATAGGCACTGGTGGTGTGAGGGAGGGAACAAGGTGGTGCTCTAGCGTCCCTTAGATTATGCCTTGGTCAAGGTTCCCCACACTGTGTCATTGGGTAAGGCCACACGAGACATGGCCAGCTGGATTCCCTGCCTGCCCCAGGGAGGGACACTGTAACTGCCACCCTTTGGGCTGGTGGGGAGTCCAAATGAGCAGTCCCCCCATGGGGAATTTGGGCGGGGAGGGTTGACGTCACAAGTTTTTCCACAGCACAGGTCAACCAAAGAGCTGTCCACATGGGGCAGGACTCCCGGATGAACAGGCCCCCAGGAGGAGCTGCCAAAAAACAGCTGATCTGGGGGGGCTCCTCCTGGCAAGATCAGGCCCCTGGGAGCTGCTGCCCAATCAGCTGTTTGGTGGCCTGGGTGAGTGCACTTCTCCAGGCCTGATCCTTAGACCTTGCCTTACAGTGGGCTGCACAGGTCAAACGGACGGGAAGCAGCCCCATACCCCCACATTAGCCCAGGTGAGGCAACAGTAGCCCATGATGCGTCGCTGGCCTTCTCCAGCCGACACATTGCATAGCAGCCAGGCGTCTATCCCGAGGCAGAAGTGGACAAACATCTGGCGGCTGCCATGCAGACGGTCAGGAGCATCGTGGGCTAATGGGCCTAATGTGGGATAATGTCTCGTGTGGCCTTCTCCATAAAATCATAGAGCTTTATCCATGAAATCAAAGGCACCCCAATGGTTATCTAGTCCAGCACCTCCCATTAAGCAAGAGCCACTGTAGCTATACCATCCATGTCTGTGAAACCTACTTTTAAAGGCCTCCAGCAATGAGGCTTCCCTTGGAATTTACTCCCCTGTTGAACTGTTCTGGCAGTTAGACAGAATTTTTCCCAATCTTTAGTCTAAATCTTTTCTCCTCTAAGCCCATTTCCTCTCATTCTATCTTTATTCTAGAACAATGGGTACCATTTTGTTTATTGCAGCCTTTTAGATATTTGAAAACTATAATCATGTCCCACCTTAATCTTTTTCCTAGGCTAACCATCCCAGTTCCTTCAACATCTCCTCCTAAGTCTTTCCTTCCATCTCCTTTATCATCATCAATCATCATCATCATCATTAATGATTACCTATGCAAAAAGCCTGCGGTTTAAGAAACTGGTTAAGGCGGCATTCCAAATTATACTCAAAATTCTAACGTGACAGTAAATTGTCACGTTAAGGCAAATTAATCTTTTTTTTTATGGCTTAACTGAAATTAAACTGCATACATTTCCCATTGCATATAAGTATCATTCAGTCACCATACCACACATATGCAGTTTCATTTCAGTTAAGCCATAAAAAAAAATTGCCTTAAACTCTAACGTGATAGTAAATTGTCACGTTAAGGCAAATTAATTAATTTTTTTTATGGTTTAACTGAAATTAAATTGCATATGTGTGGTATGGTGACTGAACGATACTACCAGGTTACCAGCAAGCAGCCGGCGCTGTAATTCCTCTTCCTCCCCCCTACTCCCCAGCGCAGGCTGTTGCCAAGGGGGACTCAGGCAGAAGAGGCAGGAGGGTAGGCTAGCGGCGGACGGGGGAAGAGGAGAAATGGTAATTCCTCCCCCCCACCCAAGCTATTGCCGAGGGGGGCTCACTTACTCCGGTTCTGCATCCCAGCTGCACCTCAGCTTCTGATGCTGTTTGGGGGATGCCACTGTTCCCCCGGTGCCTTTTTAAATCACCCATTGCGCCTTGTCAGCTGCCCCACTTGCTTCTCCCCCTCCTGCCCCAATACCCTTAAAGGGAAGACCACAGTCTTTAAAAAACATTTTTTCAAACCACTGATCTACACATAAATATTGGACACTCCCCTTCAATTGTACAACCCATTCAAGCACACATACACGGGGAATGAAGGTTGGAATCTTGATTAAAACATTTGGTCGCCAATCGGAAGTGTTTGCTATACAAACTCCCATTGAACAGCATAGGCGCTGTTCAATGAGACTTGCAGCCGCCTTAACTATAGAGCCACTACCGTGGCTCTATAATAAATCTCCTCTAAACGTGTCCAGTATCCTCCTTAAAAAGAGGCACAGAAAACTGATTGTAATACTCTAGATGAGGTCCGGTCAGGGCTAAGAAGGAAGGAACAATCTCTTCCCTTGTCTTGCAGACAATATTTCTGTTAATTCAATCCAAAACAGTCTCAGCCTTCTTAGCTGCTGCATCGCTTTGTTTGCTCATGTTAAGTCTCTCATCCACTGTGATCCCCAGGTCCTTTCCAGAAGTACTGTTGCCCAGCCAGTCATCTCCCATTTTGTACTTGTACTTTTAATGTGTCTCCTCCATACACCAGCTGAGGAGAAGCTTGGAGTTCAGTGCCTCCTCTCCTAGCCCCAAATGTGCAACACAATATTATCCATCGCTCTGTTACCCAAGTACTCTTAGACCCATTAGCCTGGACAATCAAGAGCTGACTGTAAACAGATAATGAAAGCACTAAGGGCATGTCACAGGCTACTTCCAAAAATCTTCAGTAGTTAGACAAGAATGTGGCTGTTGTGTGGTGATTTACTTGCCATGATCTTACTACAATTCTAATAATATTCTCAACCGACTGTTCTCTTACCATCGCTGCTTCGAGAGGTTATAGATTTGACATCGATTGATTCTTTCCTCCTGTTCTTGCATCTGAAGGAGTGAGATTCTATAAGAGGAAAAGAGAAGATTTATAAAATGAAGATAATCACATTGCTTTTCTATTGCTTCTTCCATCTGAGAATACCCATGTTCTTTACAAGTACTAAAGAATGTATCTTTGCAATCACACACACACACACTCACACGTGGCATGCAGTTGTTACTATTCCCTTCTGACAGATAAGGAAACTTGGGCATGGACGTAGGCAGCCTAAGGCCACCAACACAACCATTGTACTGAATGGGTCTTGAGCTCTAGTGAATGGAACTCTTTCACAACAAGGTTACCAGTGGTTTGCCAAGATCACATAGCTCCATTGACAAATGGACTAGAATATGTCCATTGACAAATGGACATATTGGTATGTACTGGCTGGGAGTCTGGACCCCTGGTTTCAAATGATGCTGTATACAAAGATAAAGGATAGCTTCCTAACCTGACAGAGAATTGTCTCCTGCATACTTTTCATCCCGATGAATCCTGTAGATCTGAGTTTATAACAAAAGAAAGTACAATTTAAACTTAAAACGGTCCAGTCCTACTAACAGTTAAGTAACACATAGTCCTATGAAGTGAATTGGACTGTGTGTACATAAGAGTCTTTAGGATCAGGCCCAAAGTACATAAGTATAAATATAAAGTTATACATACACCTACATATGTAAAAGAAGGTAATAAACCCACATAAGAACAGAAGAGATTTAATGACATACATTGATTCTTAACAAGCAATGCTATTCAATTACTTGCAAAATATCAAGTCTTAAAATATGATCAGATCTACAGATATTAGCATGAGAGCAGCACTAGGAATGCAGCATAGGAAGTTACAAATGCTTTAGCAGTTTCACTGATTAAAATTCCTCCTTGGTGTCTGTAACTATGAAATGTCAGACATTTTACTTCTCGAATAATTTATTTCCCACTTGGGAAATAACACAACATTTTCTATGTCAAAGTTACCTAGTGTGTAAATATCCCCCTGAACAAATGCATCTTCATGTGGAATAATTATAAAAGAAATCTAAACACAGGTAGCACACACAATCATTCAATCAAGACAAATGGTGCGAATACATCACTCTCTGTGGAACTCTGAAGTTCTGGGCTTGTCTTTTTATTTTTTCTTAACTCCAGTGTTTAAAATAACTGATTTGGACTAGGATATTTTTTTCTTTTTTGAAAATAATCTTATACAAACTTTTCTGTCTAAATCAGGTTTTAATAACTTAATTGTTTAAAGAAATAAGATGTCAAAGTAAATCAGAAAAGTTTTGTTTTTTCACAAGGTGGTTTGATTAGCTCTGCTTCTTGGAGGTGTGACTGGTCCCATGCATCTCAGTGACACATTAATACTGAAAGAAATCTTTGATCAGATTAATCTCAACATTGGGCTGATGTATATCAGGCAGGAATTTGTACACCAATGTATCTCCACTTTGCACTGATGCAACACTTTTATACATGGAATTTTCAGGGGCAGAATAAAAATGAACTCCGTATCAAACTTAATAACCCAGGGGAAACAATATTAATTACATTTTATTGAATTATATAAAAAACTCTGATCAACTTTCTGTGAAGATGCTTTTCAATTTCAGGCTTCACAACAAAAGTTCTATGGTTCCTCCTCCAGAAAGAGGGCTCTCGCTACAAAACCTAATAACCTTGCTTCAACTTTGACTGGTGTACACAGGCTTGTGCATTTCCTTGTGTTAAACCTATCTTTTCCACCAGAGAGTGCAGTTTTGCAATATCTGGATCACTTCTCAAATTCGTATTATTAAATAATTATCTTTATAAAGAGCTGTATGAATCTGCCCTACTAAATAAAAACATCCCACACCCAGGAGGCCAGCAATCTCAACAAAAAGTTCTTTTTGAAGATTCATTCAATATTCTTTAACACCTCACACTGTGGGAGCAATTGCGAGAGGTTCCCAGGTAAATTATAAAGAGTAGGGTCAATGGCAAAATTTACATTGGCTTCAGAAGAATCAGGACGACACCCTAGCTGGTTAAAACCACAATACTGTGAGGAAAAATAATTTTGTACTGAACAAAACAAGGTTTATCCATATTCATCTAAACATAGTAGCTTAATTTTGTTGTTTGATAAGAATTTGAGCATCCATGGGCAATTCTTCCAGACCCAGGTCTTTCAAGATGATTCTCAAAAGTTGGTCCTTAAACCTGTTCAGAGCCCTACTGAGGCCACACTGCAGTGGGGATCTGGAGGGCTCTGCTTGCATCACCAGGGCCTTGATTAACGCCTATTTGAATATATTATTATATTATATTATTACTGTTATTATATATACTTTTACCCCACCCCTCTAGCTTAAGGTGACTTGGGGCAGCTTACAATTAAATTAAAATACATTATTAATGAAAATATAAAATATAGAGTTATATAGAATATAGAGTTACTATGCATGGGGTGATTTCAGACGTTACGGGGCCCTTTGGCCCATTAGACAAAATGTTATAACTATGTTCTTCTTTATAGTATAAACTCATATGTTCCTTATTTTTTAAAAAATATGCCCCTGCTATTTTATGTTTTTTATACATGGACTCAAGTTTTAAAACACTTTTCTCTGCATATCTTTTCACTAGCAATGGCATGCTTGTTTTTCCATGGGTATTTTCAGACGTTACGAGATCACGGTGAACCACGGTGAATACCCACCTGTGGTCACCGTGTCTCGAACGTCTGTTTGGCGGCCGCCAGATGTTCGCCACGGTCAATACCCGCAAGGGGTCAATTTGAACCACGCTTCCCGGGCTAGCCGGGGGAATGTCCCGGGAAGCGTGGTCAAAAAGATCCCCAGCGGGGACCAAAAAAAAGTAACGTCTGGCGGGATCCCGGGCCATGGCGCTTCCGCCCCAACGCGGCGGCCGCATTGGCCCCGCCGCCCGCCCGTCTCCCCGGAGGGCGGGCGGCGGGGTGCGTGGAGGGGGCGGGGCCGTGCGGCTGCACGTTGCGCCGCGCGGCCCCGCCCCCTCCCACATTCCCCGCCGGGATCTCCCCGGCACGTCTGCTATGGCGTTACGGGGTGAACCCGGGGGGGAATGATTTCGGTGATTTCGGTACGGGGCCAAAGGGCCCCGTAAAGTCTGAAATCACCCCATATTGCTTATCAACTGTGTGTGCACACGATGTAGAAAAACTTCATCAGGCACATGAGGTTTTGAAACCTACTCAAAAACATTTGCAAACACTGCATTATTAGATATTTTATGCCACAGAGCATGTTGGTTTATTAACTATTTTTTAATTATTATTTTTTTACATTGGACTTTTATACCGCTCCTCTCGCTGATCGCATCTCGGGGTGGTTTACAACAAAGCAAAAATACAAAATATACAACAATATAACATCAATATTGAAAACATCAGTAGCCATAGGAATAAAACACAATTTCCCACCCCTCAATACCCCCCATCAATACATAATGTCAAAAAAGCCACTATACTAGAACACAATTTCCTACCCCCCCAATACCACCCCACCATCCATACCCCTCTCTCAGAGGTATTCCCCCGTGAGCTATTCCCACCCTCTCTCACCTGCTCTCACCAGGGGCAGATACCTACATCTAAAAAACCAGAACCCACTCTCCCCCTTCAGAACCTAGGCTATTAATCAAACAATCGTTCTACATACTACCCACCTTACCCCCTCCCCCCAGCAATGTCCATTCCTCCAAAAGAACATAGCCAGGCCTTCAACATCCCATAAACTGCCAAGTAAAACGGCACAGGTCCTTTTCCCTACCCCCTAGAAAGAAAGAGTGGGCAAGCCATCCCTACAAGTATTCAAGTCCCAGCCAGGCACATTTCCAGCAAATATTTTTGCATAAGGCTTCTCACGGCTTCTCAAGGGCTCACAATGAACTGATTAATGGAACAGACACATCAGCACTGCTTTCCACTGCAAAACGTTTGTCCACTTCTCAAGGCTTAACACACACCTTTTAATTCACATGATGTTAAAGACAATTTTGCCCTAATGGACAAATACAGTTGAGTTTAAAAACTAGTCGCCTGTAGTTCCCTGTAGGATGGACAGTTACCATGTTTTCTCACAGAATGCATTTCCTCAGCACCGGCAATGCCTAGGACAATAGTAGAGAACCTCCAGCCCATGGGCCATATCTGGCCTGCAACTGTTGTTTGTTTTTATTTGTCTCCTTTCCAATTTCTGGATCTGGTCTGTGAATCCAGTCTCTACCCTTATTTACTGAAAGACAGCTCAGGGAAAGAGAATGGAGATGAGGGCATGCACTTCCGGGTAGAGGGTGGATCCATGGTACAGATCCATGGTCTAGAACTTCTCTTTTCTCTCCCCATCCTGAGCAAACCTATGTCCCCAACTTCTACCCGGCTCATGGAGCTTGTGCTAATATTCAAAGTGGCCTGTAGGAGGGAAAAAGTTCCCTGCCACTGGCTAGGAGGTCCCTTGGGCACTATGGAGGGAACACTTGTTCTGCACTTACACAGCATGGGAAGAAGTGCCCTTCACTCCTCTTTCCTCCTACACCATGAATCCTTTGCTTCTTACACCAGTGCAGGACAAAGGATTTTGCTCACATGTTTTCATGGATGGGACCAAATTCTGTCCTACAGCCAGGGGCCCATGTTCACAGTGTTTTCCCAGTTGGCAGCAGTGTGGAAAATGCAGCAAGCATAGGTCCTTCTCTGCCTGTAGGTCTCCCATTTTCTTCATTCAATGGCCTACCCAGCCCATAGTGTATCAAAATACATTTGGATTACCAATACCATATGTAATTTGCCCCAGAGGATTATGTATAACCTGATTTTAAACATGGTCATCCTTTTCCTTTGCAAAACTGTATTTAACACTGTACTAGTTATATCATGTTCATTCTGTATGTCTTCTAATGTAATGCATTTTTCCAGTATAGACAATGCCTAGGAGAGGATATGAAGTGTCTTGGATATCCTTTGTTGCAGCAGACACTGATAAGTTGGACCCTATGTAATGTAGAACAGGAATGGTTGTTTACAAAAAGCTTTCCTAGAAATAAATGCAAACCCTCTCACACAATCAGCTAAGGCAGTGGTGGGGAACCTCTTCTCTCTCAGGGGCCACTTTGAAAATTAATACAAGTATGAGGGCAACATAGATGTTGGGGGGCAGAGTGCTTAAGGAATGTACCCAGGGAAGACCCAGATCATGGATCTGTGCCATGGATCTGTCCCATACCCTAGCATACATGCCCTCATATCTGCTCCCCCTCCCCTGAATTCAATTTTTCAGTGTTTGGGGGTAGGATCTGGGTCCAGGATCCAGTACTATGAACGGGATAAAAATTAGCCACAGGCTGCATTTGGCCCCTAGGTCAGAGGTTCCTCACCTCTGAACTAAGGATAAATTATCTGTAGGATTTCTCAAGCAAATTTGGCTTTCTTTATTATTTTATTTCACAGCATAGATTCCTAGACTTTTCAGACCAGTGGACCATCGTCAATCCTCAAAATTTCCTATGGACCACCAGGCACCTGCTGGAGATGTCCATGGCTTGGAGCATACTCATTGCAAGCTGGACGTGGCTGCACCACAGAGGTGGCCGAGGTCACTGTTGGTATCCCAGCCATCTCCAGGGGATGACCACAATACAATACACATGTACTGACCATACAGAGCATGTATGGTGGTGTTTTCTTCCAGCTCCCCCTCACTGCCAGAGATGGACATAACATGTGGAGATGGGGGGACTGAAGCCATAACCAGTTCCGCAGACCACTTATCATGACCTCATGGGTCTGCAATGGTCTATGAAACTCAGTTTGGGAACTGGTACTTTAGATGTGACACTGGGTGTAAACAGATGGACCGCAGCTCTGGGGGCAGCAGCACCAGCCTATTTCACCCCAAGCTGGTTGGTTCATCTAAAGGTGGTCCACCAGATCTTGAGGCAGCACCACTTATGGTGTTCCAGAACATCCTGGAGTGCTGCCAGGGGAGTGGGCTGGCCAAACCCAGACCAGCAGCCTGGAGTGGAGCTGCTGTACATCTGCTTGGCAGACAGATACTGCAGCTCCACTCCCGACCAACTGTTGGTCCGTTAATACCACGGAGTTACGGGTGCCAGCCTACAGCGTCAGGTGATCTGCCCACAGTTTTTAGGTGTGTGTGTGGGGCACCATGCACGTGGACCACGGCCAGGGGAACCCACTGGGTCCATCTAAAGCGGACCCAAACAGGGCTGGGAGCAGGTGGACATGGGGGTGCATCTTCGGAGCAGCTCTGGGTGTGTACTCTGTCCTCACGTCCATCTAAAAACACCCACTGTGTTAGCTAGCTGCACAGGGAAATGTGAGTGCGAAGGCCTGAGACATAGACAAGAGATATGCTATAAAAGGAATACAGTACCTGTTTGCTGTTGTCATTGGTGCAGCACAGCTTCTTGAGAGACACAAAGTGTCTAATTTTCCTAGCAATATAAATGAACCACTGTTATTAAATAAAATGGTTAAGATAAAAGTGAGGTGGTTACGCTAAACACATTACTGACGCTGTCTAAGGGCACTTTCCCACCTGTGGGAAAGGGTTGTTAGAAGATCGGGAGAGAGGACATACATGCCAATCAGGCACCTTTTTGATCAGGTCAGAATGCCAAGATGTGCCGGACTGCAGCTGTTATGCAAGTTTGCAAAGGCAATTGAGCAAGCTGGATTTCACAGCCCGGTCAACCACGGGTATTTTCAGATGTTACGAGATCACAGTCAACCACAGTGAACCACGTTCAATCCCGTGGCGGGGCCAAAGCACCCTGAACATCTGTTCGGCAACCAGCAACAACACAGGCCGGGAAGGGAGATTTAAAGGGCACACAGCAGCGNAAGCACCCTGAACATCTGTTCGGCAGCCGCCAGATGTTCACCACAGTCAATACCCACATGGGGTCAAAATCAACCACGCTTCCAGAGCTCCTCCCCGGACCATCTCCGAAAGCGTGGTCAAAGAGATTCCCGACGGGAACCAACGAAAAGTAACGTCTGGATGGCAACCACCGGCTGGAATCAAAGAAAATGATTCCCAGCCGGGGACGAAGCACGCAGCGTCGCTGCCAGGCAACCAGCAACAACACAGGCCGGGAAGGGAGATTTAAAGGGCACACAGCAGCGGCCGGGATGAGCCGCCCCGGCGCCTTCCAGGTGCTTTGACCATGGCCCGGCCCGGGATCACCGTAATGTCTGTTGCGCTGCCCCGACCCATGATCTGGTGGCCCGATTCCCTGCCAATGGTCCCGTCACGTCTGTTTGGGGCTTTTTTTGACCACGGGGGGTGGTTGTTCAGTTCACCCCTGCCGGGAATCCACTGTGGTGAATCGGGACTGCGTAACGTCTGAAATCACCCCACCTTTCCAAACGTGGATATCATCTGCAATCAGGCGCGTTCCGACCTCTCCTGATCTTCTAATGACTCTTTCCCACAGATGTGAATGTGCCCTAAAACAGAGATCCTGCTGACTGCATATGACCAAGCACACAAACCAAAGCATGAGCAGATTACCAGAAAAAAAAAGCATTCTTTCCATTTCATGGCCCCTATCTGCCTTTGGAGGCTCATGTTACTGACTCTTGGGGTGGGATACATGTATGTGTGAGGGCAGAACTGACCCTACATGCCTCATACTCTGATGCGTCGGTGGGTATGTGTAAGCACGTGCATACTAAGGATACAGTCACACATATTCCCCCATAGGGGGTGGGTGTTGTGTGAAAAAGGTTGCTGCACAAACCTTTTCACACAGCAACCCCCTTTTCCATCCCACCCCTCAACACACAAGGAAGCAGTCAGGCTTTGCACCATGTCAGTCTCCCCTGTTTGGAGGAGGATGTGTGAATGGGCCCTAAAAGAGTAATAGGAAGCTTTCCCCCAAATTCTTGATCCTCCTGAACTGTCTAGGAGCAGACTGGATAAAGTAAACATTTTAGACAATTATTTTTATTCTTTCACAGCAGCCTGCCCCCAAGATATTGATTAGAAGGTTTCTGTCTCAGCAATGCCTGTTACTATTACTACTGTTTACAATGTTTGTTACTATTACTACAGTTAGTACTGTTTTCTTTCCCCTCTCCCACAGAGTGTTACAGAACTCCTTGAGCTGAATTCTGTGCTGATGTACATAGAATACAACTCCACCAACATCAGTCAGCGAGGCTCTACGTCAGCACAGAATTGGTCATGTATTGTTTGGAACTCCGAATCTCTAAGCAACATGCAAGGAATAAGCAATAGCTTTACTGCACATTTATCTACATGAATCTGTTGTTCCTGAACATACTGGTGTTTTCATACCAAGCTCACCAGGGACATAAAACAGTCCGGCTGACAAAGTGCGGAAGCAAAATAGAGTGTGGCTTCTGGTTAACACACTTACCCTCCTTGACCAATCACAGGTGTTATCTTCACATGTTGTTGTATGCTATCTCCAGATTTCCTTCGTGCATAGTAAACTCCTTGCCATTCCTAAATAAATGGAGTGAAAGTCACTTTCAAGGATATTCAGGGTCAGAGTTAACTGTAATAAATTTTCACTATTTAAAAAAATCATAATAAGGGGCTAACGTTTTGTAATATCAAGCTTAACAGACATTTTACAGAAATGTGCTGGGAGAGTCAATCATGAAAAAGAATGTAACTTATTCTTTCTTCATTCCTCTTGCTAGTTTGTCTTTTTCCCTGCTGACCTCCCTTCTAGGCAGCATCTTGCCTCCACCCTCATCCTAATGCTAGTTCACCTGGATCGAAGAGACCCTACACAGCAGGGTATTAAAATTTAAAATTTTACAGCACATTCTAAAAACTATATTTAGAGCAGGATTCAAATCCTTCTACTTCACATTAACAATTTAAGTCCTTTTTACACGGGCCATGGTGCGGTGTGTGTGTGTGTTGGCGTGCACCGCGGTCCATGTGCAGTGGGGGGGGGGGTGAGGGTGTAGACGGGTGCACACCCATCTATACCCACTGCCCACCCATCAACATGCATGGAACAACCACCATTTTCGCCAGTTGCTCCGTGTGGGGGGGATGGGTGTAGACGGGTGTGTATGCATGTGCACAGGAGCGCGTATGCATGCACACCTCCCCCCCACTGTGGGATTTACACGGGCGGCACCCACACGTGAACATGCATGAAATCTGATGTTCATGCGTGGGTGCTGCCCATGTAAAAAGGGCCTCTATTTAAATCCGAAATTTTTACAGTTTTTCTTCAGACAGAAATCTTGTTTTCTACAACTTTGGGGTGTAAAAATAGTTGTTAACATTGTTAGAGGAAACATTTGTAAGTGATCCTGTTCCGAAATCCCCCAACGTCCCCATAACTATGAAAAGACTGACATTTACCATTAAAGGATTCCCTTCTCCCGTTCCCAGCATACGAGCATGCACACACAGATCTCGGTTTTTGTGACATAAACAACATTTTATTCTCATTATCCATCACAACGTAACAACCCCAGCAGAGACAGCCATACCAGACAGCTTCAGAGAACAAAAAGTTCCTCGTCTGGTTCCCTACATACCCAAGCTGCCCTTATATATTGCCTCCACCATCAGTACTCCCCCACTACCAGGGCTACCCACAGAGAGATACTGACCCTAGCTCTTTTCTGTCATCTCCCTCACCATGCAGATCACTGACACGTAAGAGCACTCTGCTGCCTGATGCATAGTGGGGCAGAACCTGGCAGTTTAGAGCTACTGAATGAATTGAGGTTTTTGAAGGGTTGGTCTGTGTTTGAGTACTGAAATCATGGGTTTGGAACCTGCATTCATGAAAGTGAAATTAGAGGGGAACTCCTGTTAGAATATGGCACACTTGGAACTGGTTAGTAGGAAATGCAATTGGGGCTTGGGCAAGTTGGGGTGGATGGACACAAGAGCAGCATTGTCACCTCCCTGGCCCTCATTCACCTGTCAGACACCAATCCAACCCTGATATAAAGAAGAGCAGCTTTGAGACGGTTCTGCTTTGCACTGGCCACCCATGGCTGCTAAAGGCCGTTATGGAATCTAGGAACATAACTAGGACTTGGCAGCACACTTTCCTCCAAGGATTGGGTGGTGTGAGTGTTCTTGCTGTGAGCTAGAAGACCAGATACCCTGATTCTCCAGCTCTTCTGTGGAGCAGGGGTGAAGATTTGGAATCATATTTGTAATATATCAGAAGAACTGAGACACACTGCATTTTTAATCTCAGAGGAAACATAACATGGTAGTTAGTCACCTACCTTTCCTTTTTTGATACACGTGTTGATTGTGTCTAATAGATCTGCACGGTTTTTATCACTTTTCGGTAGCTCCGTAAGCTCCTTTACTATAAGTTCTCCCTTGTGATATCCCATCATGCGTTCAAAGGCTGGGTTAACATACTGTCAAATTACAGGTACTTTGATTTTAGCACAGCATATGTAAAAGGAAAATAATTATAAAAGAGATGCACTCAACCTAAATATCAAAATGTTCTGTGCTGTTGAGAAAAATATCCCAGTGTGCACTGCCAATGACTATTTCTAAAACAAGGATGCCCATCATGGCAGCTGTAATTATCAGTATTGTTCAGTGTATAGTTTTATCAGACTAAAGATATTTCTCTACTCCCACTGAAAACTGCTAAACCACTCGGCTAAATATTACTCATGTAGATTTGCACAAAACAAACAAGATTTAAAAATATCATTGATGCATTTTCTTTATTTTTAATTCCAATTATTTGAATTAAAATAACAACTTTGTATTTCACAATAAATCATAACCCCAAATCCTCAGAATGGCCTTTAAATCATGTTCCTGATCAGTTAGGGCCTTTTAAAACTGCAGTCTATATTAATATGTACAGCTGTGCACAGTAATCAGTAGATAATCTTGTATTACTGAAATCTTTCCAAGCAGGCAATGACATTACCAGACAAATGTATAGCAAATCATATAGAACCTCTTGTGGTTTATTCCCTGTTGTAGGCTCTAAGAAATAATGCATTTTCCATACCTGGATAATATGATCTTCGCTTGTTATTTCTATAGCTTCGTGACAATGCTCTAGTGCTGTAAACACTGAATTACAAGCCCTGCAATTAACAAATAATTGACATTAGTATTCTTATTAATACACTGTTCACTCAGTAACTGTAACTACACAGTATGGGAGCACTGTGTATTTATCAGTGCACGATTCATACACAAAATTCCTTTTGGCAAAATCACACCACACAACCCTGTAATTATTTTCTCTGAAGATATAGTTTTCATACATTTCTGACACCTATGTGTTTATCATGCTATTTGTGGTGTATCATTTATCACAGGCACTGCAGCATTTTAACAATATGTTCCCACGTCTAAAACAATGGCATTCATAATAAATGCAATGAATAGTGGAGTGCTGCTACATCAGAACTGTAAAGCTTTATGACAGACAGTGAGCCTGGAAATCACTGTAGATGGCAGATGCAAAAACACCAGCTAAGTCAACAATGTCAAAGAGGGTATGGCACAACATAAGCAACAGAAATGGTTTTTACAGTACCTAAGATTCTAGACAGCAAATATGTCCTTTTTCTATGACTCAGGGCAGAAAACTCAATGTTTCCCCCCCCACCCCCCAGCATCACCTACTGTGATGTGGGAAATAGTAGTTTTTATCTCAGTTGCTCCCAAACTCCCTGGGCTATTATAGGGAAAGAAAACCCTCTCCTTTTACCTAGAAATAAATGACTGTATTTTCCAAAGAAAAAACCTATGGTTTCAAAAAATGTTAAAGGCTGTTTCCAAAACAAAAAACTTCCCTCTTAAACAACATTCCACAAAATACAAGTACATGTAAAGTAAGACTGGTAAATAGTAAAAAGAGTAATTAGTTTTGGTAATAAAGAAGGTAAATATGTTGTGTTAACAGTGTTGTCATGTTATGCAATATAGGTAAGTGTAAATAATTTCCATGCATTTTTGGTGTGTAGGTTTTGTTGTAATGTAGTTTAATTAATTTTTTAAATTGCATATGAAAATAATTTGCATGGTTTGGGAAGTGTACGTTAGGGGGAAATGTATTTTGTGGAATGTTGTTTAAGAGGGAAGTTTTTTGTTTTGGAAATGGTTTTAAATTTCAACATTATTTGAAACAGTAGGTTTTTTGTTTGGAAAATGTTGATGGTTTTTTGTGATGTGATTAATATAATAATATTAACACAGCAATCCTACTACCTAGAAGTTCAGGATGGGAAGGGTTCAGAAACAAGAGAGGTAGAATATAGCTAGGATGAGAAGGTCCAGATTGACAAAAAAGCTCAGCCAGTAATGCAGAATTTCTGTCCTTGTACACAGACACTTAGGACCCCTGAGGTCATTACGCCTCAACAAAGAAGCTGCTGTGGTTCAGTTAGACAGCATACAAATCATCATACCAGGCCAGGCAAGTGGCAGGCAACAAGAGGATGGGATGCTGCTGTGCCACCTTCTGTGCCAGATACTTGAGGCTCCGAGAGGGCAGTACCCAACTGATCATCCCCAAGCACACTGCCCAAGGACGAGCTAAGCTACCTGCACTGGGATCTCCGTGTACTGCCCCATGGCTAGTGCTTTCTGGCCTGTTTAATCTTCATGGGGTTAAGTATCTCACGACTTTCAGCAGGAGCAGCCTCTCCAAGTCGCAAGATACTTCTTGCGAAGGGCTGGGGAGCTGTCTGGGGGCAGAATTATGCTTTTGGGGGGCTCCCCTTACCCTCAAGCAGGGCAATGGGGAACAGGGGTGGCTTCCATCAGGCTTCCCCAGCTCCCTGGAGGTTTGTGAGCAAGTCAGGATCACTGGCTGTTAGTAGTCTCGTAACTTGGCTCTAGGAGCAGGTCATGTGACTTTATTCACGCTGCTTTTTTGCCAAAGCGGCAGCTTCTCCACGCACATGCGCTAGCCCGGCAGAAGTAAATTTTTAATCTTTAATCATTCTTTATTGACTGCACCGATCATGGTCAGACTTCAACAGCACTTACTCAACATCTCACACTACAAAACTGTGAAGTCTTGGGCTCAGCTCCAACGGGGGAGAGAGATATCAGTCAGAACAAATCCTCAGGAAACAGTGCGTTTTGACAAGCAGAAATTAACGTATACATTGTTATAACTTTTGATTTCCTGGCTTGATCATATTAGAAATTTGCACAGACATCAATCTCAAGGTTTATAACACAGTAAAATGTTCAGAACTGCAGTTGGTTTCTGAAATATACGAGCTTTAAATTCTGCCATTTATAACGGAGCATGGTCCTCTCTGTAACTTCCTAGCCACGATGTGCGACTAGAAAATATGATAACTAATGCAAGACTCCAGAAAACAGGATGCAGCCACTAGTACAGAAACACATCTAGGTGTTTGGAACTGTCTGGCTAATGCTAACTGACATTTCTTAAGCCTGCTTCAATAAACTATTTATTTTCCTATTTGATGTAGTCAGATGCAAGACCGTGTCTTATCGGTATGCCTCCCTATCTCATCTTTCTCACTTTAGAAGAATGAGTCTGAAGAACATATTCTGTGTTACATTTCTGAAACAAACAGGCTGATTCAATGAGTGTTTACTGGAAGAAACAGCGTATGAAATGAAGAAAAAAGTGAACAAATGAAAAATGTGAACGATGGAGATGTGGGTACTAATGAGACTTAGACACTGTTTCGTGATAAACTTATTCAATTACTGGGGGGCGGGGGGGGCGGGGGATCCTTCATTCTGAGAAATGTGCATGTACTTCTGTTGAGTCCGACCCTGGCACCAGCAAGACTAACACACATGTTAAGAAAAAAGTTTTTGTAGGACTATTTTGTGAGTGTAGCTACAAGAATGTTCGGTTTTCGAATACTGAAAACATGGTCATCTTACCTGGGTGCTACACAGCCAGATACTATGTGGAAACTGTCCCTATGACGCACAATGTTGGGTCAAATGAGTTAGTCAGGAAGGAAGGGAACAGACAATTGCAGATTCACAAAACAGTTTTTTTTTGCAGAAAGCAACTGTGCAGTAAAGCCATGTATAGTGCCCCAAACCTGCACTAGGACCATGAGGTGCATCAATACAGCCTGGTAACATGCATAAGAAATGTTAAAGTAGAGTTAGCATTACGTCTGTTTTCACCCAGAGCCTGTCAGGACTTGGTGCTGACAGGTCTAGAACTCAGGGCCTTAGGGCTTTCAGATAGCTATTGAGTCGGGAAGTTCCAAGCACAGGAGCTCAGAAATAACTGAAGACCCACCATCCCTTAGGAACTACCTGGCCCAAGGTCCTGATTGGCTAGTGGGGCCCTGCCCCTGATTGGTTGAAGGCCATATTTATACTTCCTGGGTCAAGGTCAGCATTCAGTACTGAGAATCCAAGCAGAGACTGAGACCTCTTGCACATGTGCAAATTTTCGTGTGAAATATTATTTCACGTGACTGCAGCAGTCACAGATTCCTGCGAGGATGCATGCCCATGTTATTTTCTTTCTGTTTGGGGGTGGGGGCAAAGTGAAGTTGCACGACCTTAGGGGATCCATTATTAAATTTAACAGATCCATGCACACATTAATTATTATTATTATTATAAGCATTTGTATAGCACCCGCTGTGTACCTGGAGCTTTACAGAACAATAAGAGAGACGCGGGAGGACTGTGGCAGGGCTGCAGGTGTTCACCCTGTACACAGGCTTTGAGAGCATCCCCTTTAAGAGCCAGAGGGCTGAGAAACCAGCAGAGTGGAGTGGCTGCTGGCAGGCTGAAAGAGAAGAACCCTGAAGTCCAAGATGAAATGGACCTGAAACTGACAAGCAGGCAGGGAGCAGCAGTGCAGTCAGACTGAAATTAACAAGGAGCAGCGGAACCTGCCAGAGACTGAGGCCAGGCTGGGAGCAAGTGAGCTCGCCTGGAAAGGTATTTTGGGGCCCCAGGGGGCTGTTGAACTGGGAGCTGGATGCCGGGGCCAGGATAGTGCCCTGTAACAAAGACTAGCCAGGCATCACAAATAACCTGAGCTTCTACACGTTCTAATTTTAGCGTAGGTTAAATTAACGTTAAATCCACCGTATGCACACATTCCAATTAAACGTAATACAGAACTCACATTACTGTCAGAGAAGGATTTCACTAGCTTGACATCCATGATGAAAATTACAGAAATTTTCATGACAAATGAGAAAAGGCGTATACACAAGTTATTAAATCTCCCGTAAGTTAAAAAATAACATGAAGTAGCGTAACGCATGCAAGCTCCCTCAGACTGCTCCTACTTTGGCCTCACCTTGCCTCCTCACCCTTCTGGACTGATTCTCTGACCATAGACCCTTGCTACGGACCTGACCCTACTCCTGAACTTAACACCCAGCAGTTACTTAGCACCCTGGCTTTTGACTCGTGCTTGCACTCTGACCTTGCTTCTGGCTTGTTTCTCTAAGTGTATTGCTTAGTAACATGAATCCCCAAGGGTTTACCCGAGCCAGACCCCAGCATCAGCCCTTCAGCACCACTGCCTTGAGAATGGGATCCTGTCAGAGCCAACCTTATCTAACACTTTGTCATCCCAGACAAAATGAATTTTGTCACCTCCCTTTCACCACCGAGCTATTTTATCAGTGACCCGTGTTCGCTGCATTTTCTCCACTGCGGCAATGGTTAAAATGCAGTGAATATGGATCCCCCTGTTTATCACAGAAATGCCTACTGGCAACATAAAGACCTTCCCTGCCCCCCTTTTCCTAAATCATATGGCCCCCTTTCAGCTTACCATCAATTGCCTTAGTTGTAAAGCCAACATATTAACTGGCATCAGATTTAAAACAAATAAGTGAAGGTATTTTTTTCACTCAGCACACAATTAACTTGTGGAATTTGCTGCCAGAGGAAGTGGTCAAGGCTGGTAGTGTAGCTAGTTTTATAAAGGGATTGGATAAGTTCTTGGAGGATACGTCCATTAATGGCTATCAGCCAAGTAGGTTTTGGGGACATAACCTCTTACTGTTGGGGGCTGGAACAACGGGGAATGTCAGACAGGATGCTGGGCTTGACGGACTATTGGTCTGGCTCAGTACAGCACTACGTATGTTCTTATACGCCATGAAAAGTCCAGACGCGCACACATAGACAGACAGACACAGCACAATGTACATGTACTGGCTGCAACTTCCCCTCAGCCAGGACATACACATTAGGGCCCTCCCCAGAACCAGCCTTTGGGCACTGGTTGACATAGAAGAACACCGCCTTGCACAAACTGCAACCTATCGAGTGACTGGGGAGGACCCTCAAAAAGTCGACTCTACTACTAATAATTTCTATAGCACTACTAGGCATACGCAGCACTTTACAGTCACAGTTTTTATCAAAGACAGTTCCCTACCCAGCGGGCTTACACTCTAAGATGGACAAGGATGAGGGGAACACACACATTCCCATTTTACAGATGGTGAATTGACTCTGAGGGTGTTTTCAGACATTACGCAATCACGGGCAACCACAGACAATCCTCTGTGGTGATGGATGGTCACGTAACGTGTGTTTGCTCGCCGCCAGATGTTCACCACGGTGAACCACCGGCGGTGAGCAAATTGACCACGCTTTTGAGGATGGTGCTGGCACCATCTCTGAAAGTGTGGTTAATTGAACCACAGCCCAGAATCGGCGGCTGGTAACATCTGTTACTGCTGCCGATTCTGGGCCGTGGTCCAGATCCTGGGACGGAATCAGGCGCAGCGGCCGCAGTGGCCACTGTGCCCGCCTGTCTCCCGGAGGGTGGGCGGCCTGGGGAACATGAGGGGGCGGGGCTGTGCGGAGGCTGATTCCCCAGCTAGCTCATCTGTTGACGGGGAATCAAAGGTGATTCCGTGCCGGGGCCAATGGGCGCCCTGTCACATCTGAAATCACCCTGAGAGGTATGACTTGCCCAAGGCCACCCAGTGAGTTCACTGGCTAGGGTCAGACTCAAACCCTGATCTTCCAGGTCTAAGTCCAGCACCTTAGCCACTACACCACACTGCTTCTCAGAATGAGTAGAAGGATCAGAATTCAGCCAAGCAGGAGAATTTATGGGGTTAACCCAGGACAGAATTTAGACTATGGCATTGAAAGGGAGACCAACAATTACTTTTTAAGGTTGGTTTTCCATGCTCCTTTGTTTATACTTTTTTGATGTTTGAAAATACAATATTGTAGTCATGCATTAAGAAGCTGTCAGTGACAGCTGCAGGTTTGGAAGCATATAGAGTCAAATTCAGAGGTGGTGCATAAAACAGGATAAATTTATACACTGAGAAGTGGTGGGAGCTTAAAAAGACTACACTGGTGTACATCAAGAAGCAGGAAAAAGGCACAGCTGAAATAGGGATTCATTTGTTTATTATATATACACACAGATAGATAGATAGACACTCTCTCTCTCTCTCTCTTCCAGCCCCTACAGTTGGCAGGAAAAGCCCTCTTGCAGGTTCCACCTGTTACCCTTGTCCACAGGAGGGGCGTGTGCAGGAGAGTGTTCTTGGTTGCTGTATTAAACTGCATATATATTAAACCCTGAACTCTGACTCTGCACCCAAACTGGCAGTTCCCAAGTCACGCCAAATATGTGCCCTAGGTCTCCAGATAGTAGAAATTCAAAGGAGAGGATATAAATTGCATCTCCGCAAACTGGGGCAGGTTAGGTTTAAATTGTAAGCAAGTCTGATGTTATGCCAAAAAGAAGCGATAACACATTGCTTTAATGTGCTGGCATTTATTTTGCTATTAGCAAGGCTTGGAAAACTAGAAAAAAACAAATAAAGAAGGAATAGCATGATTCTTTACGGACAATTGCGATGACAGGATATCAGAAGATCTGGTAGATTGATTACCTCCAAAGGCTGATACTATTGGCGTCAATGTTAATGTGGACTTTAAGCCTTCTTTGGCTGATGGTTTTATTTTAAATAAACCTGCAGAAACATATGATAATCAATTCAAGTCATGTTCCCTAAATTTGGGAACCTAATTGCCTGTATTAATTATTAATACTGTTCATGAAGTGGTGTTTAGGCACCAGTAATCTGCTATTCTGGCCAACCAAAATTCAACATATTAGGACATCCTGTTTTTTACGCATTAAACAAGGAGGCTGCAACACTTATAGGAAAAGAAGAAAATGGAAAACAGAACAGGAAATATGAGGACATGTTCAATATGTCAAGAATGAATGCCTAGTAAACCTACGTTTGTTTACAACTTTACATTCCCAAGTCAAATGTTAAAGGGCAAGATGTGAGCATCCAAGACAGCCAGGTAACTGCACAATTCTGTTGTGTGCATGTATGTGTTTTTTTTTTAAAAAATCAAAATTTTATTGTGTAGCTGTTGGCTTTTACAATATCCAAATAAAATAAAATAAAATAAAATAAAATGCATATTACAACCTAAATTGCAATATGTAAACAGTACAAATAATAAAATAACCGTAATTCCACAAATAGTACACCACATTCTACCCTCCACCCCCATTACCTGAATAATCCATAAGCATTTAACAAAAGAAATCTCCCGCTAAAACATCATGATACTGGTAAGGATTGCTGATGACATTGTATTAGCTCCTTTAGTAAAATACTAGTGGAAGAATAATCCTCCGTGCATAGGAAAGACAAGTTTGAGTTCTACCTACCCCTTGTTTTCACAGCTAAGCTGACCCTTGGGCTGCACATTACCCCTGTCCCAACCTGGGACATGTATGTTGCACATAGCCCTCATATAGGCTGTGTGGAAAACAAAAACTATAATAGAATGTAACTACCATGGGACAAATCTTGCAGTCATTACTCGAGTAAAACTCATTGAAATCAAAGTTTTATCCGGGCCAGGAATTAATAAAAACTGAGTAAAGATATCAGGATTTGAATCAGAGTTTATGGAAGAATCTCATAGACAGCAGGCAAACATGAGGATGGTGACCTAAACAACCTTCCTAGAATTTTATAATGTAACATTCAAACTTAGCAGTGCCTGCAATGTGCTTATAATATATGACTGATTCATATAAAAGCTCAATCACATTAATTGTACATTGGCATTTTTTTCATTATTCTAGGGGGATAAATATACAAACTGAGGGCCCCAGCCTGATTTAGAATGGGAATTTTTCCTTAGATAATAAGTAAAGCTGGATTGTGGTCTAGGTTCACTATAGGCAATATCAATGCAAATAGGGCACAAATATCAGAAGTGATGGTAATAGGTAACATGCAAGAGCTTTCCTCATCACAGAATGTAGTTCTTGAAACCATCAGTCAATAAGATGCATGCACAAGTAATTTCTCAGAGGAGAGTGCAGTTAAGCTTTAGATTATTACAGCCCAATCCTCAAAGCGCTCAGCAGACACAAGCCCCACTGCAATGAATGGGTCTTGTAGTGGCAAAGCAGTTTGAGCATCAGTGTTAGCCTGCAGTGACAGTGTTACTGAGCACAGAAAATTTTTATTTTTTCCATTACTGAAATCAAAACAGAGATGCATTGTATGAATATCCCTGACAGGAAGAAAAAGGATGGGAATAGATAAAGGAATACAGCAGGGGTGGGGAACCTTAGACCGTGGGGTGTGTATATGTGCGTGTCAAATGTAGCCCATGGTTAGCTTTTATTTGGCCCCTTTCCAGTACCTGGATCTGGCCCCTGGATCCAGTTCCCAGCTCAGAATAAGCGAGCAGAGATCAGGGTACGCAGTTGCACACAAGCATAGGGGACACCAATCCATTGCACAGATCCATGATCTGGACCCTCCTCTTCCTGAGCATGCCCCTTAAGCACTCCTGCCCCCCAACTTTAATGCAGCCCTCAAGCTTGTGGACCCTGGGAGGGGAAAAGTTTCTTCACCCTTGGAATACCGTATTGTAAGTTTTTTTTTAAAACTATCAGTAAAGAAATTGACAGTCTTTTTTCTTGTGCTTTTTACATACCGGAGTTTGAACTGTGATCGTACCTCTCCATGTTCTAGCTGAATCAGTTCATTGTAACAGGCAATTATGCTGCTATTCTCCACAAACCTCTGGAAAAGAAATTAGAGACAGTACAAGAAATAGGTCTGATTGCTTTTAAACTGATTGCTTTTAAACTCTTGTTTATACTTTTATGTCTAATGCTCAGTTCTTACCAAATTTTATTTACACCCTTTGTGACTAATGTTATAACAATATTTTCTACTGTATTAATTTTCTAATTGGCAAGACAACATGGCCTTGTAAATTTAGACAGTGAATGGGATAGTATGCACCGCGGTAGCTGTACAATTTCTCACATGGTTTGAGGAAGCCAGTTAAACAGATGACTGTAAAAAATAAATTATTATTATTTTATTATTTAGCGCCAGCAATGCACCTGGCACTGTACAGTCAGTAGTTACAGACAGATCCTTACCCCAAGAGACAAGGGAGGGAGAGGGAAACATCAGGAGAGAAAAGGACACATTATGAATGAGAGAAGCTGCAGATGCACATGCTTAACTTAGGCCCTTTTTACACGAGACTCAGTCATGCCTACGCAGATCATGAGTGGGTGCCGCACATGTGACTGCTGTGGCAGGTGGGTGGCCATGCGTGCTCCTGGGAAACACATATGTCCACCCACCTCCACCCATAGTCCACTCATGGTGCAATTGGCCAAAACGGCCATTACCCTGTGAGTGGGGATGCGTGCAGCCATGTACACCCCCCACCCCTGCAGTGCCCATGTTGCTGTGCGCACACCCATCCCCCCCTCCCCCCCGCCGCAGCCCGTTTAAGATTCTGAATGAAGGAGGGAGGATCTGAAACAAGGGAGGAGGATGCAATTTCACTTATGACGAGCCAGGGAAAGCCTGACGGAAGAGGTACATTTTCAGGAGATATTTGAAAGTTGGGAGGGAGGTTTCAGATCCTCCACTGAAATGAGGATCTGAAACAATTGCTTTGTAATGACAGGCACAGATCTTGACCCAAGAATACCTGATGGTCTAGAGAGTCAGCACCCAAACGGTTGAAGAACTGCAATAGTTTTCACAAAAAAAACAACTGAGCACTAAGAAAGTGTTCTGCATAGCCTCTATTTTGCCTAAAAGAATGACATGTCAGTATGGGAATTTTCATCTCAAGCTTTCAACAATAAAGAGTCTTCTGCAGTAGATGTTCTGTCCTAAAAGGTTATCAGCATTCTGATGTACTCACTCCTTTGTGTTTTAAAATATGTTAAATGACGCCATGTTGATAGAGACGTATGAATATTTTAATGCATTAGAGATGTATACAGAGTGTAACCAAAGATATTGTTCCAACAGTGCAATATTAATGGATATTAATATTGGTCTTGGGCTCCACATATCTGAAAAACTGCCTCCTCTTCTATTTCCCATTGTGGCCCCTCTGTCAGGAGCACCCTCTTGCAGGTATCTTCTGTACGTCAAGTCCACACTTTAAGGGCATGAAGAGAGACATTCTTGGTGGCTGCTCCACAGTTGTAGAACTCCCTTCCCCTACAGCTTTTCCAAAGCCCGAGTCTGAGCATTTTTCAGAGATGGATGTAAACCTTTTTATTTGTCAGAGCATTTGGTAGGCAGTGATAGGAGTCGGGAGGGTGGGGATTTAAATTGGTTTTATGTTTGTATATTTTATATTGTATTTAAAACATACAAACAAACAAAACAATTAAATCCGCACCCTATCTTCCCCTATCCCCATTACATAGGCTGGGGTTTAGGTCGGTGGGGGGTTAAAGTCACTGATTTTCCAGAACTCTACTGAAAACATTATTAAAAAAATAAATAAAAAGGTTGTGGAATTTTACATTATTTTAGAATATAGTTTAAGCTCACTTTTAAGTTCTATGATAGAAAAGGGTACAGAAATTGCTTTAGCAAATATCCTGCACCAATCACTGTTACAAAACAAAAAAGTAATAGTTTAGACAGGTCTGCAGAAAATACGTTGTTTTGCTGACAAAAGTACTCCACAAAGTGAAAACGAGGGTGATTTCAGATGTTACGGCCGGGCGCTTTCACCACGGGCTGTGGGGTGGTTCGGACCACGGCCGGGGGTGAAGGGGGGAGCCAACAGACGTTCCCCCCTTTGCCCCCGGCCGTGGGGACCGCCGAACCACGGCCCATGGTGAAAGCGCCCGGCCGTAATGTCTAAAGGGGAACCCCCTCCCGGAGGGGGCGGAGCTGCACAATGCAGCATGCAGCCGCATGCGCCCCCCCCCCCAGTGTTCCCCGGCCACCTGCCCTCCCCGAGACAGGCAGCCACAGTGGCCTATCCGGCCGCTGCTGCCACCTGCTGCCAGGACCCCGGAACGCGGTGGAGGTAAGGTAACAGACGTTACTTTTCCTTCATTGCATTCTGGATTCCCCCTAACCACGCTTCGTTCACCGCCGTGGTGCGGGAGAACAAAGCGTGGTTAGATTCACTGCGGGGGGGTGGCTGACTGAGGTGAACATCTGGATGCGCGCCAACAGACGTTCACCTCCGTTCACACACACACATACACACACACCTGCGGTTGACTGAGGTGATTTCAGACAAACGTAACTTCTGAAATCACCCTGACTTTCAAGAATTCTTTGGGTCCATTCATAATCTCACAGATATCAATGATAAAACTCTAAGAGCTTGATTGGCTACGGATTCAAACTCATTGCTATTACAGGATTTTTTAAAATATGAAAACACAGGCCGAGCAATTGTAGCTAGCAGCAAAGAAACCTTACTGTCAAACAGCATTTTGCTGAGAAGAAAAAGGAAAGAAGGGGAGGAAAAAAAAGTGATGTACAAGTATGACAATACCATACTAAACAGTAAGAGTAAATTAAGGCTTTGAAATTCTAAGTGAAATAATAAGATTAGAGAGGAGCTACATATATACAGAATGTGCTTTCCCAAAATTAAGTTTCTCTGCTGATGAGAAAATTATCTTAGTCTCTGTGCAATGCTGGGCTTTTCTTCGTTATTGGATTGGAAGCCTGGAGATATCTATTCAAGCATGAAAAAACTCTATGCTCCCCACTGTTTGTGATACTTGGAGGTAGATTTTTCATTACCTTTGACATATTCTGGAGTTGGAAGCAATACTGTCAAGAAAATGTGCAATCTAAGTAACGTCAAAAAAACATTCAATGGGACCCTATCGTAACAAGGTGATACATGAAGTTGATTCTTATCAACACAATGGTACTGTATGGATGACAGCATTGCAAATAATTAGGAAGATAAGGAGAAAATGGTTGTTGGCATTGATGTATTATGGAACTAGTGGATTACATTAACAGTAACAAAGGACCATGAAATGCTTCAGATAATAGTAATCTTTCAGAAAATTTGTCAAAACAAATTAATCTTCTGCTTTCTCAGTACCTTTCAAATTCTCCTCTGTTCTTCTTAAAGTCTCTCCCAATAGCCCTAAATATGCTACCTACACCTTGGGCCCAGCCACACAGGACTAAAATGGATGGGTCCATCTTGCTTTGCTCCCCTTTTCAGAAGGAAGGCATGGAAACTCAGCTCTTTCTTCCCTATACAAAAGCCAATACAGCTAAGGAAGCATTATTTGTTTCTGGCATATTGAGCAGAAGCAAATTGTCACCCACTCTGGTGTACAGAGGAATCACAGGAGGAATGCCTCCAAATGCCTCCAAGAGTTACTCTCTGGGGAGTGCAGTTTACACATTAGCACTTCTGCAGGACAGTGCCTTACCAAGGGTTTCAAAAAATTATGAGTCAGGCCTACAAAAACAATGAAGTTGGTTTAAAAATCATGGTTCTTCTTCGAGGACCTCTGCGATTCTCACTATTGGGATTCACTTCCTGCTCCGCAGGTACCGGAAAACCTTTTGTCAGCAGTTTCCAGGCAGAAGATAGCCTGGAAAAATCTAGAACAAGGTGAGGGCTCCGTCCCTCCCTCCCCCCTCCCACTCAAAAGAATGCATGTGTAACCCATACTATTATGGCTTAGTTGGACAGCAAGATTTGAAGAATTAAAATTATAAGCAAATTCTGTTGTTAATCAGTAGAGGGCAGTATTAGAGTAACCACCCTATCCCCCCCTTCCCCCCATCTCCTGGTTTGAGCATGCTCAGACTCAGCAATCGTGGCTGTTCTCAGCACATTCTAGAAGAATCCAGCATTGGGACTGGAAGAGTGTGGCTGTTGCAGAAGGGGTGGAAGAGGCCCTGGTCCAGGATTATTACTCACAAGCCAGAGTTGAATGTTTGTAGCTACAGTCTGCCGTTTTGGGACCCTCCTGACCATTTTCGACACTGCATAAGAAGCGGCATTAGGATCCTGCTGACTCTATCAAGGACAAGTGAGACCTTATGAAGAACAGAGTCTTGCCATGTGTTGTTTCTTTTCTTATAAATGCTGATGCGTGGTGTTTTTCTTATGTGCATTGATCTCTGTCTTCTTCAATGGTTTTGGAGAAAATAATGTATGTTCAGTCAAATGATTTTTTCTATTTTGTTATGTATACTAGTATTCATAATGCTTCATGAAATAATGTTCTATGAAATAATGTTGTGTTTTGAGAGAATGAAAGAGAGTTTATGGTTTATTTGTCCTGTAACTACTGGTGGAGGAAGTAATGCTGTCTGATTGAACCCACCTGCTATTCTTGAAATTATATACATTCTCTAATTTAGAAGTATAGTGGGTTACATGCGGGTTCCAGAGTGGGTTGCCTATAAAAGGGGGCGGAGTCCTTGCCGCCTCAGTTCCTTCCAAACGCGTCATGCTTGGAAGACCTCCGTGCTGTTCAGCACGAGTCAGCATTTACCACACAGAGGAGAACTTCTTCTCTGGTAAATCCTTGATATTTCTTCTGAAAGCACAGAAGAAAAGAAGAAATTGGATTGAGGTGCGGCCCTGTCCCACCCCGAGGGGCTCCCCCACCCCTCAGGAACCTCCTGCCGACTCTATAAAGCATGCCCAAACAATCTGGCTTCAAGCAGTGCGCCTCCTGCCCCACCACGTTCTTGGTGAGCGACACCCACGACCTCTGTCTTTCCTGCCTGGGAGAAGCGCATATCACAAGGACTTGCTCTCACTGTGCACTCCTCTCCTCCCGAGTGAAAAGAGCACGGGCTCTGAGGTTGCAGGAACTCCTCACCAGGAAAGCACTCCAAGGGGGTGAGGAAGGGCCGCTGTCCCACTTGGCTGGGCGCCGGGCCCCCATGGACCCACTGACCTCGTCGCAGGCTGCTTCTCCGTGCTCCATGGAGACGACGCCCGTGGCCCTGGTATCGCAACCCGTACCAGTGGTACCAGACGCAACCAGCACCGGTACCACCATCTGTACCGTCACTCCAGGCACCAAGGAGAGGCACTCCAAGCACCAGGGAGAGCACCGCAAGAAGAAGAAGCGGTCGCTCAGTGCCGACGCGACTGTCTCCCGGACCCTAGAGGTGCACACAGTTTTCTCGGAACCGGTTCCGACGCACCCAATAGGCCCGGCACAACCCGGGGCCCGAAGCCCACCAAGGAGCCGAAGCCCGGTACTGCAGCCAAGGGATCGGAGCCCGGTACCACTATCAAAGGTTAGAGGTCCGATTCCGCCTTCACAGATAACCCCAGTACAGCCTCCACCCCTGCCGCAACGTACAGAGGAACGCGAGGGATACTTCCGTGCTTCACCCTATACGCGTTTCCAGCGGGCTCATTGGTCCTGCTCTAGATCACCGAGACGGGGGCCCAGGGAAGCGGTTTTCATCTCGCAGAGGGAACATGTCGACCCCCATCTCTGCTTCCGCAGGGATCTACGTTCCCGATCCCCCTGCTCCTGTTGCTCCCCATACGGAGAGGCACGGTACCACCCGGAGGACTTTGGCTGGTACCAGGGGTATGAACACTGGGGCTCTCAGTACCGCTCTTGGAGCAGGTCCCCTTACCCCTCTACTAGGGACTTCCTTCTCCTAGAATGGGAGCAAGCTCGGTCTAGGCACCAATATAGACCTCCAGTACCACCGAGAATGCCACCGTCGGCAACGTTGTCCAGGTCTCCTGATTCACCGCAGGACCGCGCCTCCCAGTTGAAGCTGCAGCCGGACCAGTCTCGGGAGGAACATCGCAGAGCGGTACTGCTGGTACCAGCTGTACCGGAGCTGCAGATGGAGCCACAGTAGCGGAATAGAGTGGAGACAAGGTTAGACCCACCCACGGAGCCATCCCTTCTTAACGTGCTCCTGGGCATCCCACAGCCGCCTGGGGCTAATCCCATTGCAGCAACTACTCCTGCCATCCCTACTGACGTTGAGGTTCTCTCTGAGCGGTCGGCCTCCGTTTCCTCCTCATCCTCCCAAACTGATGAGGATGAGACTATCTCCCCACCACCCCCTGATACGATCTCTGACCCGAGTCTCACTTTTCCACCAAGGACAATAAGGCTTTTCAGGCCATGTTACGGTGCATGGTTGCTGCCCTCCCCAAGCTACCTACAAGGGTCATCAAAAAGGCCCAGTCAGGGCCGGTCTTCGGCATTCTAGGATCTGGGGATTCTGGCCAAATCATGATCCTCATGCTGGATCAACTCCTGGAACCCGGTAAGTCAGTTTGGGCCAAGCCCTCCTCCGCCCAGCCCACGAACAAGCTGGCGGACTCGTTGTATGCAATTCCCAGGGAGGGGGCAGCTATGTTCTACAAACACCTGGCCCCAAACTCCCTTGACATAGCAGCGACCTCTCTAAAATCTAGGGCTGGCAGTATACAAACATCCCCTGTAGATAGAGAAGGGAGGCGCCTAGATGTGCTGGGCAGAAAAGTTTTCTCCTCGGAGACACTCTCCCTGCGAGCTGCCAACTATGGGTCCGCTCTCTGCGGCTACCAGCACTGGTTGTAGTTGCAATTAGGTAGAGCCACTGACCCTGCCCAGATCCTTGCTTTGCAAAGAGAAGGCATGCAAATAGCACAGTTTCAGCTAACAGCAAACATGCACATTGCCAACTCTAACATAAGGGGTATGGCTTTGGCCATTACTTTCAGACGACATGCATGGCTTCGCTCCACTGCCCTTGCTCCTGAGAACAAGACTCGTATTGAGGACCTCCCCTTCAATGGGGAAGGGTTCTTTGCAACCTCTACTGACGATACCTTGAAAAAAGTCTAGGAAATGTGTCAGACTGCCGGGTCCGCAGGAGTAATCAGGTCTACTAAGAAAAGGCCTTTCTACCAGACCTCTGCCCCCTACTCTTATCAGGTCAGACAACGTCCTCATTTTCCCTACCAGGCCAACAGACGGTACTCCCCCCCCAATACCAACAATCCCAGCCCTCTGCGGCCCAACCTTGGAGGAAATTCTCTAAACAGAAAGGCAAAGGTAGATCCTCCTCCACCTCATTGGTGGGACCTCCATCCAAGCAGCGTTTTTAGAACACCTGGGATCAAGGGTGAACTTGAACGTCCCCCTACCTTTTGCAACCGTCTCCGACCCTTCTACGGATACAGGCGTTTTTAAATGTTTTAAGATACAGGCGCTTCTTGCCAAAGAGGCCATAGAGGAAGTCCCCCTCCTGAACAAAACTCAGGATTCTACTCTAGATACTTCCTTGTTCCCAAGAAGGACAAGGGGGGGGGGGGGGTTCAGGCCCATTTTAGACCTATGCCAGCTTAACAGGTTCATTACAAAATTTAAATTCCATATGACCTCCCTCCCTATCATCTTCCTCGGCCTTCAACAAAGTGACTGGTTGGCCTCTCTTGATCTTAAGGACGCATACTTCCATATTTCTATTAACGCTGCTCACAGAAGATACTTGCGTTTTCTTGTAGGAGACCGCCATTTCCAATACTCGGTCCTCCCGTTTGGCCTCTCTACAGCCCCAAGGATCTTCACCAAATGCGTGGCAGTGGTAGCGGCTCACTTAAGGACTATGAAGGTAAGGGTATTCCCATACCTGGACGATTGGCTTCTTGCAGCATCTTGCAGACGCACCCTTATAGACCATCTACACAAGACTCTACATCTCCTAAAAACTCTGGGGTTCATCATCAATTACGACAAGTCGCATTTGATACCCACTCAAAGACTCCAATTCATCGGTGCAGTGCTGGACACCGTACATTCAAGAGCTTACCTGCCTACAGAAAGGTACCTCGACATATTGTCCACGTTCTCGGCCATGTCGACCCGGACCACCAGACCAGACCGTTTTTTTTCTCTGTCTTCAGGGCCTCATGGCAGTCACCACGGTGGTGACACCGCCCGCCCGCCTCCACCCTTACAGCATTGGCTCATGAAGATCTATACCCCGGTCCGCCACCCTCTGTCCCTGAGAGTAACCATCCCACTAGAGACTCTCACAGATCTCCAACGGTGGACCGATCCAACCCACCTGCTGACCGGCATGCCATTCGACCCACCGCAACCGGAGACGTCCATTACTACCGACGCGTCACTCACAGGGTGGGGAGCCCATATGAATCACATAAAGGTCCATGGCCTCTGGTCCCAAGAGGAGACTATTCTGCACATCAATGTGCTGGAGCTCAAGGCAATCCGCTGGGCACTCAGAGCCTTAGTCAACCACATCAAGGGTCAAAATGTTCTGATCCTCACAGACAATACCACGGCGATGTGGTACATCAACAAGCAGGGCGGTGCCAGATCCACTCGCCTATCCATCGAGGCCCAGACAATTTGGGCCTGGTGCATCGAGCGAAACATTCACATTCATGCTATTCACCTACCGGGCCAGGACAAAATCATTGCAGATCACCTCAGCCGCAAGGGCTCCGATCAACACGAATGGATGCTCAAAGACAAGGTACTCAACGATATCTTCGACACATGGGGCACCCCTATAATAGACCTGTTTGCTACACAGGAGAATGCAAAGCTTCAAAGATTTTGCAGCAGGGCAGGCAGAGCTCCGGGGTCGATTTCCGATGCCTTCACCATCTCCTGGAGGGGGCCCTTTCTATACGCATTCCCTCCTATTTCCCTGCTCTACAGGTTTCTCCACAAGGCTCAGAGGGATCATGCTCACGTAATCCTCATAGCCCCATCCTGGCCTCACCAACCGTGGTTCCAGACCCTACAGAATCTGGCAGTGGACTCCATTCTCCTCCCACTACTACCCGACCTCCTCTCTCGCCAATAGGGCACAATCCTACATCACGACCTACGGGCGCTCCACCTCTCCGCCTGCTTGAGAGTCTTAATGCAAGATGCCCCTCCTGACGTCACTGAGGTTCTACTCAACTCCCGCAGACCATCAACGCGCACCTGCTATGCTGCAAAATGGACTGGTTTCTCGGCTTGGTGCAGGTCGCTTCCTTGCTCTATGACGTCCCTCTTTATCCTCCACATCTTCAGATATTTACTATACCTCCACGGCTCTGGACTTTCTATCGCTTCCCTCAAAGTACACCTAGCGGCTATCTCTTCTTGCCTGCAACCAGAGGGAGCAGACACTCTTCTCTCACCCTATCACTAGAACTTTCTGGAGGGGATTGGTTAACTTGTTTCCACCAGCTTCGCAACCCACCCCACAATGGGACCTTAATTTGGTCCTGATTAAGCTCATGGAACCTCCCTTCGAGCCTATGGCCACCTGTTCGTTGGAGCATCTGTCACTCAAGGCAGCCTTTTTGCTTGCCATCACCTCGGCCAGAAGAGTTTCGGAACTCTCCGCTCTCCGAGCATCCCCACCGTACACTCGCTTCCACTCTGATAAAGTGGACCTCAGGACAGACCCGTTGTTTGTTCCTAAGGTGGTTACCCCTTTTCACCTAAACCAGACAATCTCCCTGCCTGTCTTCTTTCCAAAACCTCATGCCTCACGAGCAGAGCAGACGCTGCATAGACTAGACGTCAAACGAGCTCTCACTTTCTACATTAATCGTACCCACCTAATCAGAGCATCAGACGCTCTGTTTATCTCGTATGGTGGACGGCGCATCGGTGTGCGTCTTACATCACAAAGATTATCTAAATGGATCCTCCTCTGCATCCAGACGTGCTACGAACTAGCGGGGAAGCCTTCCCGCTCTCCTCTTACAGCACACTCCACCAGGGCAGTGGCCTCCTCTCTAGCCAATCTCCGTGGGGTCCCTATTCTGGACATTTGAAAAGCTGCCACTTGGTCCTCAGTGCACACCTTCACCAAGCACTATTCTCTGGACCTGGCGGCCAGATTGGACTAGAATGTGGGAAGAGCAGTCCTGCAGTCTCTCTTTGACTGACCTCCTCGTCTCCCTCCTCCTTGAGGTAGGTTACTTTACTGCTACTCACTCTCCCAATAGTGAAAATCACGGAGATCCTCGAAGAAGAAATAGAGGTTACTTACCAGTAACTCTGTTCTTCGAGAGAGCTCTGCGTATTCTCACGTCCCGCCCAGCCTTCCCCTCTGTCTCAGAGGTACCTTCGATTAGGTCTTCCCGGGACGGGTTTGGAAGGAACTGAGGTGGCAAGGGTTCCGCCCCCTTTTATAGACTCCCGCTCTTGCGCAATCTGGAACCCATAGTTTCTTTCGTGAGGGAGAGAGGGAGGGAGCCCTCACCTTGTTCTAGATTTTTCCAGGCTATCTTCTGCCTGGAAACTGCTGACAAAAGGTTTTCTGGTACCCGCGGAGCAGGAAGTGAATCCCAATAGTGAGAATATGCAAAGCTCTCTTGAAGAACAGAGTTACTGGTAAGTACCCTCTATTTTTGAAAAATACAGTTTTGGTTCATTTTTGTTATCTTGGTTCCTGAGTCTACAGGGCATAGTGCAGTTAAATTTTCAAGCTCCCCTAGAGCTGGAGGAAACAAAAAAGAAAAGAAAAGAAAGGAAAAAGAAAAGAAAAGAAGCTAAGATTTTCACAATTTCAGCCGCTGGAAATTTCAGAAAATCCTGTGACATATCCTAAAATAATGAGCGTCGGCAACCCTGCTCCGATTACGACAGAGCCTGAAACCTTTGGAAAGACTACTAACTTTTAGGAAAATAAGGAAAACATGGGACAAAATGCTAATGGTAAAGAATGTGAATTTTATTTTAATGGATCGGTCATGCGGCAGCACCAAGCAGCTGCAGGATCACCTCCCCTAAAAAAATAATAATTTAACAACCAAGGCCGTGGTCCATAAACTTCTTACTAAGGTAGCCAGGGTAACCAAAATGAATCACCAGGATCCATAAACCACTCATTCTGGAGTAATCCTCATGAAACCTCATGATCCACAAACCTGGAGTTTGTGGATCACAGCCCAAATTTTCTAGAATGGCAATTAAAAGAACATTAAAAATGTGCTGACTTCTAGAAAATGTTGTAGCCGACGTATCAATTCACACATCAGAAGCTGGATTTACTTACTGAAGCAATGCAAAGACTTTTCTTGATTTTCATAGGTGTTGCATAGTCCAAAGTTACTAAATGGGTATTGTCAGCCAGCTAAACAGCATGGATACATCTGGTGGCTGGCATGCACGCTGTGGCTAGACAGGAGTTCAGTGCTGCCCTTTCAATAAAAGACACCCAACTGTACATCATTCTTCTTGCCATCTGTCACATGGAATCATGCCCAGGCCTGCAGGAATTTGCCTGCATCCCTGCTTCTCCTGAAAGCACGTTCCCCTTAGGCTATTTGCTTCTCAGACATTTCCAGTTTACAGAAGAGGAGAAATGTTTAATGAACTGTTGTTATTGTCTTATCAATATATCATAGAGTGAAAACAAATGAGACAGAAGCCCATGAGATACCTGCTCGTCAGTTCGGCTGCTGCCAGATGCTTGCCCATGTCCACCTCAGGACGTAAGAGCAGTCGCTACGGGATGCGTCGGGGTTAAACATGGCCCAGGCGAAGGCTTGCCCAGCTGCCCAGCTACCCTCCCATCTATTATGCTGTATCTAGCTCCGCTGCAGGGTGAGGTCTGCCAGAACCAGAAAGTTGCGGGTGAAAAGCCCAGAGTGGGCAATGGAGTGACTGCATCCCTCTGCCCAAGAGGGCCCTGGCACCCTTAAAGGGAACAGGCAGCAAAGTCAAAACTGCATTGGGTGTCTTCAGACTGCACAGCAGCACATGTCCAGTACCTGTCCTGCAATGGAGCAAGAGCCAGCCAAAGTGGAGAACATGCAGCAGGAGGACAGTTAGTCCAGCACAGTAAGTCAATGTACCCAGGAGGCACAGGAGGGTGGAGGGGTAAAGTAGCTGTCCCACAGTATACACAACCATGGTGTGTGCCCATCACTGTGTTCACAGGCATCTACCAGAACCGCCACTTCAGAGACACCTGGAGCACAGACCCCTGCTGCATTCAGAGAAGGCCCCCGAGCCACCCACTAGAAGGAGTCACCTGGACTGAGGAGGAGACAAGGGCATTCATCTGTCTGTGGGGAGATGAGTGGGTACAGTATGACATGTGCAAAAGCCATAGGAACAAGTGGGTGTTCCAGGGTATTGCCACCCGGATGGCAGAGCTTGGCTACCACGGGAAGCAGGTAAAGAACCTGTGGAGGGGCTACAAGAAGATCAAGAATAACAACTTCAAGTTCGACCACGACTGACAAATGAAGCAGTACATGATACTCCTGGACACCTTCCTCTGTATGGATGGGTTGATAGTAGTGCTGTGCCTTGTCAGCACCAGTCTCACTGAGGGCTGCTGTCGCATCGACACCCCTCTCCCACTGCCAGTCCATGTTGTACCTGCTCCTGCTGCAACCGTTACCCCTCCCCTGTAAGCTGTCGGTCTCCCAGTGTTGGAGCTTGATCGCGATCTGTTCCTATTCTGGTAAACAAACTTACTTTATTTGGGCATTCAACCTTGTGTTTGGCTCTCCATGTCTGACCCCCTTGGGAGCTGGCTATCGGGCCAAACTACAGGGGTTTTCCCAACACAGCAGATGGCTGTGGTACCTTTGGACACTGTGCCAGAGCCTTTGAAATGGTGACACATCATGCATAAGCACCTAACTGCCATCACCTGGCTGGCTGCACACCTAGCTACTGGTTGGGACTGTCCCTGCTGATTCTATCTCTGTCCTGAGCCAGGCGGTACCATTCTGTCCTGACACTGTGCTTGCTCATATGCAGTTTGTGGGAACCATGGGATCACGGCATCTCTCCCAGGTTGGGTGGAGAGGGGAGGAAGAGAGAGAAACGCCTGATGGAATTGTCCCTGCACAGTTGATTCTGTCCTGAGACAGGTCGTACCACCCTGTCCCGGCCCTGTGCTTGCTCATCTACAGCTTATGGGCACCATGGGATCACGGCATCTCTCCTGGGGGGAGAAGGGAAGAGGGAGCAGGACAGAACTCCGTGTAACAAACTAGTCAGGTGTGCAGCTTCCCAGGATACTCAAGGTCTCTGTCTCTGGAATGCTCTATGGGAGCTGTGCTCCCACTTGTTAGGTACTGATTCAGGTATTTCCTTATCTTGTGTATGGTAACACCTTTTCTTGTTTGCAAGCAGCCGTGGGAACGGTGGGACAGCTGCCCGCCTACCCAGGATCACCCGCAAGTTTGTTCTGCACTGCATGCTGACCTGGGGAGTGCTGGCTCCCATGGCCCTCACCAGGGCAGCCCAGGGATCTGGCTCACCCCCATCTTGTTTGGTTTCACCCATAGTTAACACTTTGTGACACAACAAATTGTGACTGAAATGAATGATTAACCAACCTTTCCAAATCTCAATATTGAAGAGTTTGGATGTTTACCCTGTCATCTTACTGAACTGTAGTTTCTACATACCCTATTAAAGCCTGCGTGAAGAAGGGGAAGGACAGAGGTTTCTTCTTGGTCAGCAGATCTACAGCAAAGCAGAACATGTCATCACACAAAAGACAAAAACTAGGATACTTCAATTTAACAGAGCTACTTAAACATACCGGAGTGTGACTAATGCAGCAAGAAATATTTACAGTAGTGGTTCTTACAGTTTGCTAACTATTCTCATGCAATTTGTCTGCAGATGGATCCTTTCCTAATGTGTGTGCTTAAGTTTTATCTATAGTACATTGCAGACTGAAGTATATAATGAGGGTATTATTGAAGACATTCAATAAGCCTACAGCAAATTGGCTAGAGATGTGGCAGATACACACAGCGGAACTTTTCAGACAGTGAGAAGAATATTAACGATTCAGAATATTCAGAGGCTAACGTCATGTTGGATTACACTGTGATTTACTAGTTAAGATGTTACAAGGAAACCAGCAACACTGGTTGCTGGGAGGGGGAGGGATGAAATTATCTATTATTAGGCAATTATTAGTTATGTTATATGCAGATGATTAAATTTGTACATGACTGCTTTGTAACAATAGCATGGCACATTGTTATTCAGTTTTAGTAATTTAATTAAATCCTTTGAAATTTCACGGACTCAGTATCATTGTTTTGTTCGCAGCTTTGCTAATACAGGCTGTTAGCATTATTCTCTCTTTTTCATTTCAGGCTACAAAACATCTATTTGATCTTTTCTGCTGAATGAACTAAGTAATAAAGTCCATTGCTTAGGGCAGAATTTTTTTTAGATACCAAATATCCTCAAGTGTTAGTTGCAGTTATTCAATGCCTTACCAGGAAAGGTCAAATGCCTTTAAGGAATGGTAACTCTCACAGAAATCAGTGGGAATTTTGCTTGAATGAGCCATGCACAAAACCAGAAGGTCTTCAGGCTATGATGACCCAATGAATTTAGAGCAGAGGTTCCCAAACCATTGGGTTGTGACCCCAAATAGGATTGTACCACCTGCAAAGGTGTCATGATCCTGACTGATATTTGATATACTTTTGCATGTCTTTGTCACTGGAGTGTCATTATATATGGGGATACACAGGCAAAAAGTTTGGGAGCCACAGATTTAGGGCCTGTCTTCTACCTAGCTTCAGAAGTGAAAAATGATTTCCCCCCGCCCCCATCTTATTTCTGTTCACCTATAGGTTTAAGGTATTATTTGGCAAAATATTCTCTCTAAAGCTTTCAACTGCAGCTTTCTATTTATTCCTGATATTTAGCAATTACGTCATGACACTCTTCAGGAGAGAAATGTATCAAATCAATGCAGTTTTAGAATACTTAGTTAAAATTATAATTTGAAACAACCCTTCCAAAAAACTCTCTAATAGCTTATTCCACAGGACCTAATGGATAAAGGAAAATTTGGGTCACTTACCTCTGTGAAGTTTCCTTCTCTCCTGGGGAGGCAGGCGGTCCTTAGTTGGGTTTAGCTCCTTCTCTCCAATCAGAGGCAGGATCAGGCTTTTGACTGACAGCCTGAGGCCATGGGAGGAGCTAACCCTGGCCTCAGACCCCAGATCTGTGAATACCAAAGCTCAGAAACTAAAAAACGAACTGATTAACAGCTAACTTTTATACTTTTAATGAAGAAACATAGAAATCTGCAATTCCTCTGTTAACTGCCAGGCAGCGGAAGAAAGATAAAACAGGGGGAAAGACAGAGGAAGGAAACCAGAGACAAAATGTTCCCCTCCCGCAACAGACTGTCTGTGCACCCCCTAGTTATCTGAAACAAAAGAGAGTAACTTACAGGGCCAGGAAGGGACTGCAAAAAGCAAAAAGAATAGAAGTCACTGAGAAAACAAAATTTTCACTTGGGCGGGTTGGACTTCCTGCTTCCCTGGGAGAAAAGAAGGAAAATTCACAGAGGTAAGTTACCCAAATTTCCCCCTCTCTCTCACCAGGGGAGGCAGGCGGTCCTTAGTTGGGAAATACCCAACCAGTAACTCCTTCTCCCAAACGGGTGGGATAAGTGAAAATCCAAACCATGCCCCAGTGGAACTGGTGAAGAGCAAATTAAGGAAGGCCTCTTTGCAGTACCCTCCTGCCAAAAGTTGCTCTGGTGGAGGCCCAAGTATGTAGGCGGTATGCTGGAACCCTCCGAGTGTTCCAGCATGCCGCCCTACGTATTTCCTCCAACGAGGCCCCTTGGAGGAGGGCTGTGTTGGTGGAAGCACCACGCAAAGAATGAGCGGTAATGCCTTGAGGAACCTGAAGCCCATTAAGACTTGTATGCTAAGGAGATGCAACCCCTTAGCCATCTAGCAATGGTGGCCAAAGAAACCTTTTTACCTCTGGCCCCTTGTTTGAAAGCTATGAATAGAGCTAAATCTACCCTAAAATCTTTGTCCTTTCAAGGTAAACCTTTAGGGGTCTCCAAAAATCAAGCTTATGCCATAACACCTCACAAGGGTGTTGAGGGTTCGGGCAAAAGGAAGGTAATTCGATGACTTGGTCTCAGTGGAAGGACATATTTACTTTCATAAGAAAAGCAGGGTGAAGCCAGAGGGAGACCTTGTCATTGTCGAACTTTCATAGTTCGGGATCAACTGACATAGCCCCAAGCTCAGAGACCCATCTTGTGGAGGTAATGGCCACCAAAGAAGGCGACCTTAAAGGACAAGATACGTAATGGAACTCTCATAAGCAGCTCAGAGGACCTTGTAAGGCGTCCAGAATGGTATTCAACCTCCATGTGGGAAATCTATGTTTGACAGGCGGAGCGACAGAGGCTGCAACCTTGAGAAGGCATCTCACCTGGGAATGGGACAAGAGTGCTTCCCCTCTCTGAGCTGTGAGGACAGAAGAAAGAGCTAAGCAAGCCATGTCGATGAGGTTTATTGACCCCCAGCCCTTTTTCCAGGACCTCCTTGAGAAAAGCCAAGACATCTGGGATCTCTGCAGCAATAGGAACTACGTTATTCTCATCAGCCCATCTCTGGAAAGCCAACCAAGTGGTGTTATATATATGGTTGGTAGAAGGCCTGCAAACTGCTAGAAGGGTCTGTCAACATATTCAAACTTCTTGAATTGCTCCCTTTCAATAACCAGGCAGTCAACCTTAGGTTTTCCAGGCCCTGATAGAGGATGGGGCCCTGATGTAGCAGGTCCTTGCAGAGGAGTAACCTCATTCTTGGTTCTATCTGAAGGCCCTTGATTGCTGGGAACCACTGTCTCCGTGGCCACCTTGGGGCTATAAGGATTACTTTGGCTTCCCAGACCCTGATGGCTCTGAGCACCTTTGGAAGAGGAGATATTGGTGGGAATGTGTAAAGGAGATCCAGGGGCCACAGTAAGTAGAGAGCATCAACACCCTCCACTTCCTGGTTGTGATGACATGCAAAGTAACTGCTGACCTGGTGATTGAGAGGCGAATAGGCTGATGATTGAGAGACCCCACACTGTTATGATGTGATGGAAGGCTTCATGATGTAGGGACCATAGTTTGTCTGCTCAGCCAGTCGGCCTGTGTGTTAAGAATCCCCTTGACATGAAGCACAGACAGGGAGAGAATTCTGCCCATTTGAATAACTGATCTGCTTCTAGTCTCAGGGTGGCTGATTTCATGCCTCCCTGCCTGTTGACCTACGTCATGGCCGTCGTACTGTTGGTGCAAACTACCACGTGACAGCTCTTCAGTTGTTGGTGAAAGTGACAGAGGGCCAAACAGATGGCCCTGAGCTCTAATCTGTTGAGGTGAAACATTGTCTCGTTCGCAGACCACATCCCCTACGCCGGGAGCCCCTCGCACTGGTGCTTTTGCTCGTCCCTGGATTAAGGGAGCTCGACAAAAAAAATCTTTGGCCAGGTCTCGAACTCAATCGAGTTAACAGCATTGAATGGTGTCCCTTATTCACCTCTCAGTGGCAGTTCGTCACCTCTGATCGTAGAAGTTTGGAAGTCTTGCCCCAATCCAAACGGTGGCAGCAGGTGGGACACTCCTGCACTGAGAGTCATGCTGTGGTTGCGGTGGATCGGTCACGTTTGGTTGGATGTCTGGTGAAGGATCTGGCTGCTGGCCACCTCTATGCCCATGTGATCTGTGAGAATAGTAGCCCCCTCTCAGATAGGACTGGCAAAAATGAAAATTTTGTCTGGGTTGGGATCTTTGTCTCATGTCCTTCTTTGGCGGGTTGACTGGAAATCCCTTCTTTTTTTCCAGTTTGTCGGTCATGGTGTTAGCCATGGGCTCGCAGAACAGTTTACCACCTATGAAGGGGGCTGATGTGAGGACCATCTTAGTCTGTAAATCGGCTTTCCAAGGTTGAAGTCAAATTGCTCTGCGGGCGGCCACACTGTTAGTCATAGCCCTTGCTCCCAGCTGTGCAGAATGTAAAGCTGCATCTACTGTAAAAGAGGCTGCTGATACAATCTGTTTTAGGCCATCCTTTAACTCTTTTGATTCAGTAATGGTCAATAAATCTTTTCCCCACAGCACGATGGCTTGAGCAAAGGCAGAGGCTGTAGCAGCAGCTCTGCACTCCACTGCAGCCTCAAAGTCATGGCGTAAAAATGCCTCTACCTTCCAGTCTAGCGGGTCTCTGGGAGATCCCGCTCTGTCCTTTTGGAAGCACAGAGGCCTTTGCCAAGTCGGAAGCCCCAGCATCTACCTTAGGAAGGACAAAGCTGCCTGACTGGGATTCCAGACGGGAGTAGAACTTTTTAGTCAAAGAGTGAATGCCCCTGGTCTTTGTAGACTGCTGCCACTCTGAATTTAGAATCTTTAAATACAAAGAGGGCAAGTCAAGGGAAGGAGGGAGGCATCTGGGATATCTCTGGGCAACACCAGGCCATGTGTTCCTCAATCTGAAGCGAGGGAGGAGGCAGGGGTAGAAAGAGTCCTATCCTGGCTGCCACTCTGGCTAAAGTAGACTCATAAAGGTCTGACTGAAAAATTCTCGCCCCTGCTCTAGAGACAGGGTTCCCTGTGTCGTAATTTGGCGATTTTTCCTCCTCCTTATTATCAGTAATTGACTCGGTGTCAGCTTGAAATTGCGCTCTGAAATTGCAACTCTCTGTCATTGGCGCTTTCCCTGGTGACTGGGGTAGCAGACCTGCGAACCAGGGGGGAAGGCGCTCTGGACCTCTCCTCACTGTGGTCTCATAAAGAGGGTGCAGGACTAAACCCTGCATGGTGTTGGCCCCACAAGTGAGCAAGCCCCTGAGGCCCTCTAAGGATCAGCTCCTGACCAAGCCATTGCAAGACCTGGGGGGAGGGGAGGGGGCTGAGGACCCTGGCCCAAAGGCCCCTCTCCTATTTGCGGGCACCAACCTGCCCCCAAACCTCTCCCTCCCTGTGGACACCAGCCTGCATGGGACACATACTGGCCCCTGGGGTCCTGGCTGGAACAAGGAGAACGGGAGCAGGAGGGAGAATGGTGCCTTTTGCATCGCCTCTTGCCATGTCTATAGCGGCCTGAAGAGGCAGAGGAGGAGGCTGAGGAAGCGCTCCTACCATGGCATCTGTGCGTGTGGGGCCCTTTGCCTGCTAGTGCTGGAGCCACGGTGAAGCTGCCTAGAGGGCCCTGCTGCCATACCTCCCTCTATCCTCTGAGGAGGAGGAACTGGAGGCGGACCGGCTTTGAGACCAGTCTTGGGGAGTCATTCAGGCATCGCCCCAAAGGGCTGCAATGCCTAGGAGATGGGGGCACCCTGGGGCAGGTACTCATGGAGACAGCTGAGGTAATTTCAAGATGGCAGCCACTCCCAGAAGTCACGGGAATAGGCAAAAGTGCCGGGGGCCCAGTGTTGTCCACGGAGGAGGCACGTGCAGGATCCTGGCCCAAGGGGAGCGAGGAGCTAGTTTCCTTGTCCCAACACCGCTTCCTAGGCTGCGGCTGGGATCCTGAGGGCCTGGAAAGCCCTTCACCTTCTCTGGCTTCTATGTTCAAGGGGAAGGCACCAGCAATGGAAAGGCTCAACCTACCAGTCTCATACTGCCTTCCCTAAAAGGGTGGGGGGAGGGGAGTTCTGGGGGGAGGAAGCTGCTCCTCGGGCCACAAGAAATTCCCTCTAAAGAAAAGAGAGAGCGCAGGGTGCTTCCCCCCTACTCTAAAATTGAGGTAAAAGTACGAAGGAAAGAAAAAGTCAAAAGAAAGCCTAATTTCTTCTCCTGAGGGAGAAGAAAAACTATCCTGCTGCTCTGCTGAAGGCAGGAACAGATCTGGGGTCTGAGACCAGGGTTAGCTCCTCCCCTGGCCTCGGGCTGTCAGTCAAAAGCCTGATCCTGCCTCTGATTGGAAAGAAGGAGCTAAACCCAACTAAGGACCGCCTGCTCCCCTGGTGAGAGAGAATGAGACTGCCTATAGTTACTGGCTATGCACACACATTTAAAGAAAAACCTTTCAGAAGGACATAACAAAAAACAACAAGAACAACAACAAAGAAAACACCACAACTTACATGTGTGGAATAACAGCAAGAATTACAGTATGTTCTGATGGCTTAGTGGCACGGATTGATCTGAAAGCAGAGAATTCCTGCATCATATTAGGTGAAGTCATATTTTAACAGCATAATTGAATTTCTTCACATTTTAAACAACAAATAATAAATCATGCCCCAGCTATTTAAATTATAACAAAGATTTGTGTGCCTTATCTATTACTATTGGGTGTCTGAGGAGACCAGGCTTATGTTTCCTCTGTTCTATTATTATTATTATTATTATTATAAGCATTTATATAGCACCAGCGATGTACCTGGCACTTTACAGAGAATAAGATAGACACGGTCCCTGCCCGAGAGCTTTCAATCTAAAGACATGGGGAGGGGAGACAGGGAAGGGGGAACAGAGGGAGAGACAAGGGATGCAACATTCATGAGGATGCGAGAACTCAGGTACATGTTCTTGGCTTGGTTACAGTACATTGGAAGTTTGCAGATAACAGGTGGGGGATAATCCTGGGTGGAGATGATTAGCAGGAGTTAGGAAGGGCGGACCGGAAGAGGTGGGTTTTGAGGAGGGACTTGAAGGTGTGGAGGGTGGGGGCAAGGCGGA
>QEPC01012375.1:1418591-1446326 GCA_003113815.1 Sphenodon punctatus
AGTGGTCAACAGTGTCGAAGGCAGCAGAGAGATCAAGGAGGACAAGAATAGAGTAAAGGCGATTGGATTTAGCCACAAGAAGATCGTTGGTGATCTTAGCCAGAGCAGTTTCGGTGGAGTGAAGGGGGCGGAAGCCAGATTTGGAGGGGTGTGTGTGTCAAGGGAGGAGTTGGCGGAGAGGAGGTCGAGGCAACGGGAGTAGACAACCCGTTCAAGGAGTTTGGAAGCAAAAGGGAGGAGCGAGACAGGACGGTAATTAGAGGGTTCAGAGGGATCCAGAGTGGACTTTTTGAGGCTGGGGGAGACAGTGGCGTGTTTAAAGGCAGAGGGGAAGGAGCCGGTAGAGAGGGAGAGGTTGATGATGTGCAGGAGGGGAGGAGCGACAGTGGAAGCAATGGAGGTGAGGAGGCGGGAAGGAATGGGGTCCAGGGGGCAAGTGGAGGGGTTGGAGGAGGAGAGCAGACTTGGAGCTGTCTGAATAGTAAGTTAATATGCAACTTACTTAAGCCTGCCCCCACCAAAAAACCCCAAACCTTTCCCCCCCAAAACCAAACAAAAAACCAACACTCATTTTACTTTGTGAAAGGAGCAGAATGTAATATGGTGTAAAATGTAGGAAAGGCTTCAAAAGCTAGCATGTTATCCCAGAATTCTTATTATAATAAGTTGCATACTCTGAAGCATCTTTGACAGCCAGCATCACACATATAAAGTATTACATTCAATTTCAAAACGTTTTCATTTCTTTAAACTTATTGTCATATTCTGCAATCTTACTGTGATGTGAGGTTTGTTAGAAACATGAGGCTCATTAGATTACCTGCAGATGGCTTCTGCATCAAAGTATCTCGAGTGTCTATGATCTATGACAACAAGTTCATGGTGCTTATCAAGGAAACATTCAAGTGCTGACTCCGGTGTTCGGGCGATGTTACACCTATATCCAGCTCTGTCACAAGCCCACCAGAACCCATCACTCTGGTTATCTTCTTTTGCAAAGATCAACAAAACCTGCAAAATATAAAAAGCATCAGCCTAACATACAAGATCATTCTCTTCATGGTAAATCTTTTATAAAAGTATCTTCTACAATTTAAAAGATTAGTATCGTAGTATCCAAAATAAGAGAATTTGGCTACAGAATTTTGGAACAGACATTTTAAAGTTATCACATTACCTATGGTCATGTAATCTGGGTACAGTACAATAAAGGTCAATAAACGGAGGCCTCCACGCAGTTGCCATTTTAGGGGATGCAATTTTGCCTCTGTTATTAAATTTGGGTGCATATCCTATCTCTAAAATGTCTGCTGTAGGATTTGATCCTGTAATTAATTTTGGCAACAAGTTACACAAAAAAGGGTTGAGTTCAGCACTGAAGTCTGGCCTATTCCTTTCTAGCCACGGCACAGCTGCATCAAGAGAATCCCAGGATCAAGCAGTGAATGTAACATGGGACTATGAATTAGAGCTTCCTGGAGTCCTGAATTCTAGGCCCTTTCCTAAGAACACGCCTATGTGCAGGACAGTATGTTAACACATGAGACGCTGCCCCACTTTCACCCACCATTAGCCCCGGATTCACCTGCTCATGTGTCATGGAGGTGTCTGATGTTTGCTCCAGGGCCGCTCCACATAGGCCACTTTTACAGGGACGGCACTCACCCATGAACACCCGGAAACACACATTGGATGGGTGGGAGAGCGTCCCTGTAAAAGTCCACGAATGGGTGGGCGCGAGTGCACGACCCACCCGCCAACACTCACAGAGCAGCCGGGAGGGAGCCGGCACCCTCCATGGGTGGAGATGGGTGGAGGTGGATGTTCAACACCCAAGCATCTGTGAAAAAGCAAAAACACCCACACCCACGTGGATGGGACCGGTGAGACCGCTGTGCACCGGCGCAAAGGGTCACGCATGTGCCCCCATGCAGACACGCCCACCAGGGGTGACGCCAGACATCCGGTCGAGAGCCCATAAAGGAGAGCGGAACCATGACACGCGTGTGCAGGCTTCCACAACAGCCTCGAGGAAAGCAACTGACAAGACCAAGGGAGCCAACGCCGCTCCACGCACGGGACGGGTGAGCACGGGGACCCAGAAGCGTCCAGGGGGTGCCCCAACCAGCCAGTGCGGGGGGGGGGGCCTGCCAAGGAGGTACAGGGGGGTGGCCCGGCCAGCCAGTGCAGGGGGAGGGCCACGCCAAAGAAGTACAGGGGGGTGGCCCAGCCAGGTGATGCAGGGGGGGTGCCCTGGACAGGAGGTATGGGGGCAGCCAGGCAGTGAAGGGTGTGTGCCCTGGACAGGAGTTACGGGGGGTGTCCTGGCCAGGCGGCCAAGGGGGGGGACACACCAAGGCTAACCACAGTACATGCCTCCCGGCACAGGGTCAAGGACCCACAACGACCCTGGCACCGACTGAGGACCCCGAGCCTGGCACATCTACAGGGCATGGCCAGAGGAGCAGCAGCAACAGTGAGATGAGAGGGAGGAAACCCCCCAACCCGGGAGGGCCACGCCCCAGCCCCGGCATAGGGAACACAGGGCAGGCTGCAGCCCCATAACCCGTGTCCCCGTCCCCCTAGGACAGCACCCTGACAACAGAGCACCGCACCACTGGGCCGAGGAGGGGCCCCCGAACAGCCAGGTGAGCAGAAGGTCATCCCAGGGGGGAGATGGGAGGGGAGGCCTAATGGGGGTGCAGATGGGGACAGCGGGACCATAAGTAACCCCAGTGCAATACCCCCAACAGGAGACGACCATCTCCACAGCTACCACAGCCAGAGGGTGGGCCCCATGCCGCCAAGCCGGAGGGCCCTCCACACGCGGGTCCCAAAAGGGGAAGCCCTGGTCCAAGCAGGAGATCAGGAACTTCATACGCGTGGGGGGGGTCTGAAAGGGTCCAGCACAACCTGGTGCGCGGGTACAAGACCAGACAGGTCTATGAAGCCATCGCCCAGGAGATGCAGCGGCAGGGGTACAATAGGTATGTCACCCAGTGCATGCAGCAGGTAAAGGACTTGAGGTCCGGATATAAACATATCAAGGACAACAATCTCAAGTCCGGCCATGCCATGCGCACAGCCGAGTTCCAGGAGGAGCTGAACAAGTTCCTCTACATGGACGGGGACATCACGGCCTCCCGCACACACGGCACCGCCTTTGCCAGGGGCAGACGGAAAGCCAACACACAACCCCCCGACGGACCCCACGGACCGGGGGGGGGGGAGCTGCCCCCAGCGAGGCCAGCCAGGAAGCAGGAGGGCAGAGCCCCATCCCACCAGGGGAGGAGGCGCCCCGAGGATCTGATCACAGTACCACCACCCTCCACACACGCCCGCAAAAGCCACAGGCCGCCCGGCCACGGGGAAGGGGGGCACGCATGGAGCAAGCGGAGACCCGGGACAACCCCAAGGAGGCGGAGGAACAGGATCCAGGTACGATTGGACCAGAGGGCCCGGAGGGGGGAGGAGGCCCAGACAGAGTCACAGCAACCGGGGCCGGGGTGCCGGTAAACAGTAACGGGTCCCCTTTCCCACTGCAGCCCAAGGTTTCCTGGAGGTACACCAGGTGGAGGTCGCAAAGGAGAAGGTGGACGAGGCGGGGCATGCAGCACCCCCGCTACCTGATGAGGCGCTCTTCCAGGGCAGGGCACACCATCCACGGGGCCACAGGGGGGCACGGTGTGGAGGTACAGGGTGGGGAGGGGGACCCCCAGTGGCGCCCGCCTTCACCCACCACTAGTGCTCTACAGGGGTCTGGGTGAAGGGGGCAGGTAGGAGGGGCGGTTGGTTCCACAGCAGCTCCCACGTAACACAGGGTGGACACGGGCCCCACCGGCAGGGAGGCACGGCCAGGGGGTCATCCCAGAAGAGGGCAGGGCAGGAGGATCCCACAGGGGAGGGAAGAGTGGAGCATCCACAATAGGGGGGCCGCCCCCCCGTGACACCCGGAGAACCGCGGTATGGGGCAGTGGTGCGCACTGGCCAGCAGTACCAACACAGCATGCAACCTCCCATTCACAGAACAGCGACCCGCTCGTGCGAGGGGTGCAGCTGCCAAGCATGGAGAGGAACTGGGAGATCAGGCCAGGAAATGGCAGCGGAGGGAGGACCTGGGCAGGGAGCTGCTCGAGGAATCACGAGAGTTAGCTGAGGTGCACTCCCAGGAGCTCGCGCTTACTAGGGAGCTCATCAGAGGGGAGGGGGAAAGGGACTGGGAGATCATGACGGCCATGATGGCCCGGTCCCACACCGAGCACCTCTGGGACAGGCGTCAGGCTGCCGCCCTCCAACGTGAGCAGCGGTGCGCCTGTGACAGGCTGGAGGGTCACGCCGAATGCCTCATGGACCTCATGGGGGAGGTGATGAAGGCCCTGCGGCGGGACCCCCAGCACGACAGGCCCTGCCATGCCGCGATGGAGGATTGGCAGTCGACCAACACCACGACGCTCGCCCACTGGTGCAGGTCCCCCGCCCCCCGCACTTCTGCCACCCATGGTTCCCCCAGCAGCATCCCTTCCCGGGCCTGATCCATGGGTTCCCCCTCCCCCACATAGGGCACATTGACCCTCCGATGGGCCCACCCTTCCAGTCCGCACCTCTCCCGGTCCCCCCCCCCAGCTGCATGCCTGACCCCTCCACCGGGAAGCGACACCCCCACCCCAGGACCCGGCACCCCAGGACAACCAACTGCCCATGGCTGTTGTCCCACCCCATTCGGTAAGGCCACGGCACCCCAGGCCCTGGGGGGTGGGGGCGGGACCCCAAGGGGGGCCGGACGGGGAAGAGGGGGAACAGCAACAGGCACGGTCCCTGAAGGGACCTAACGGTACAACCCACACCGAGCACACCCTCTACATGAGACGTGGAGCAACTGCCAATGACCAAAGCACTTGTAACAGCACAGCAATGCAGTACCGAAATGTACATGGTTCAAAATACCATTGTTGGGTCCGTACAAGTGCTCGGTTCGGTTGGGGTTGCTCCACGGAGAGTGCTCAGCCCCTGTGGGGATTTAGAGGGCCCCCAGGGCGCACACAGGACACCCAGTGGGCCGGGCCCTGGTGTGGGAAGTGTATAAGTGCACTTGAGGAATGCTCACCCCATGCTTGTTTCATCTCACAGGGACCTGAGTGGAGGCTGGTGTGGTGCAGCCTGTGGAAGACAGGGAGCCCGGGCCATCCAGTCGGCGATCACTGCAATCAGCTGCAGCGAGGGCTCGCTTTGCCTGCAAGCCCTGGTGGTGCGGCCAGGAGGGGGCATGGGCACCTCAGATGTTAACCCCCCCATCCCAATGAACATATATCCCCCTAATAAACAGGTTGGATCATAACCTTCATTTTGTGTTCTCTGTCCCGGTACAGGTGGCCGGGGGTGGGTGGGTGGGCCGAAGGCGGGCACCTGCAGGGTAAGGCCGCTGTCCAGTCCCTGCCTAGCCTTTGGCGCCGAGGGGCAGCCCAGCGAGGCAGCAGTCAGTTTGGGTGTCTGGAACAGGTGCATTCCCACCGTGCACAGGAGGGCTGGCGACTTCCAGGACAGTGAGGAGCCCTAGCACCCCGCAGCTGTCAGCGAGGGGAGGGCTCATGCATCCAGCCAACCCACAGGACCAGTTCCCACGACCCCCTGGCCCACACATAGCACAGAGGCACGGTTGCAGTTAAAGGGGACTACCCAAGTTTATTGACGGGGTGCACAGCGTTATGGACTGGGGTGTGGGTCGGGCACGACCCTGTCCTCGGCCGCGTGGGCAACAATGCAATGGCAGAGGGTGTCCCTGTTCTCTTCAGAGATGCAGTGGAACGCCCCGCCCTGGGCATGTTGATACAGGGGCACATGGCCTGCCCTCTGTACAGGTGGTGGGTTGTCCAGGGTAGCGCCTCCAGTCTCACACACATTATGTAGGATGCATGCTGCCAGGACAAGGATGGGGGTGTGGTCCAGGTCGAATTGGCTCCTGTTCATCAAGAGGCCCCAGCGCATCTTCAGGAGCCCAAAGATCTGCTCCACCACGCTGCATGCTGACGCCAGGCGCTCATTGAACAGGCAGTGGTCAGGGCTGCACATCACTGGATAGGCCCTCATGAGCCACGGACTGAGCGGGTAGGCAGGGTCCCCATCACAATGGGGGCTATGGGAACGCCCTCTATCACATGGTAATGGTTGGGGACGATCTCCCCATCAAACATGCGTGCGTAGAATGGGGACACGTGCCGTATTCGCGCATCATGGTCCGCCCAGACTGGCCCATGTACACGTCAACGAACAGGCCCCTGTGATCCACGACAGCCTGCAGATTGATGAAGAAGGCCTGCTTCCTATTCATGTAGTCAATCTTTGCATGGAGGGGCCGTACGATGGGGATGTGGGTGCTATTGATGGCCCCAATGCAATGGGGGAACCCCAGCTCCTCAAAGCCGCGTATCACCTCCTCGGGATCGCGGAGCTGAATGACCCGCTCGAGGAGGAGCTCCACGATCAGGTGACACACATCATGGAGGGCCCTGTTCACGGTGGCTGTCCCCACCCCGAACTGCTCCCCCACGCTCCTGTGGTAATCAGAGGTGGCCAGTTGCCACACCACCATGGCCACTTGCATCCCTGGCGGCAGCGGGAAGCGCATGTTGGTCTCCATCCTCTGTAGTTGGGGGTTCAGGAACTCCCCTAACCGGGTCAGGAGGGAGCGGGTCATATGGAAGTGTTCTGTCCACTCCTCATCCGTCCAGGTGGCCAGCATGTTCTCCCACCAGTTGTTGGTGCAGGAATGCGTCCAGTGCCATCGCAGGGTCAGTAGGGTCATGCGGCAGCCGTAAACGTTGAGGGACCACCGGGCCAGGATGAGCTGGCCTTGCTGGGACACCGCTGTGCCTGACAGAGGGCATGGCGCCGAACGACTGTCCACCACGCCCATCGCACAGTCGCCACCCTCCTCAGGTTCGCTGCCCTCCTACGCCGTGCCACCTGGAGAACGGAACCACAACCTGGCAGGAGGAGCAGGGCCATCTTCTGGAGCACCATGTGCAGCAGCAGGAAGGAAGCACCCAGGATCTTCAGCAGCACGTCCCTGAGCTGTGGGGGCTTGTCCTCCGGCAGCATGGTTGTGTGGCTCCCCACTCCCGGGAACCCCTGATGGCGAGTGTCCTGGCCTGTAAATGCACCTCTGTGTGGCCTGTACCCCCGGCCCCCACTCCCCTTGTCTCCCTAGTCCACCTCTGTATCCTCCGAGCTCTGTGTTACCGTTCTCTGCTCAACCCCATGCAACTGCCTCTACACACCATGCCCAACCACCTGCACTGGGTCGCTTATGTACTGTGTAGCCCCATGTTAGCCAGCCACCGATTGGTGCTGGACAAGGGGTATGCTGGCGCCGCCACCGGGTGCCCGGCCCGGCTGATCATCCCCTGGATTTGCGCCGGCCGGCTGGCCGCCAGGGAGAATGGGACTGCACGCACCCCAGGCTTCCGCTGCATCCACACCTGCTCGACATCCATTCCTGCCATGGGCTGCCTTTGCATGCTGCATCTGTGCTCAGTGGGGATACTGTGCCTGGCTCGGTTGCTTGGCCTGGCGCTCTGCCCAGCCATGTCCTCGTTCATCTGTCATCACCTGTGCTGGATCCCATCAGTCCGATGTGTGGGTTGCGGAGTCCCAGCTCCAGCAGGCCAGCCTATCTCAGGCATACAAGGTCACTCGTGGCCGAGGGGAGCCTCTCACCCTGTGCTCATCCCAGTCACTGCAGCCCTCCATCTACCACCTGTTGCTTCACCGGAGCGGGCCCCACTGCTGTCATGGCTGGTCGTTGTGCGGGGCCCTCGGGCGGGGATGGAGACTGGGAAGGGTGGTCGCCCTGTGCAGACATGCTGTTGGGAGCCCTCTAGCTGAGCCTTGATGTTCAGCTGTTGGTGGGAGACCCCATCGGTGGCAGATGGCTTTCGGCTCCTGTCGTGGTACATGTGGACGATGGGACATCAGGTTGAGGCCCCAGCATGCCGGGGCGTGCCCTTGAGCTCGGCTTCACCCTCCTGCACCAACCACCTTGGGGGCATCCACTCGCCGTTGTCATGCCGTGGACCACTGAGGAGGTAACGGCCATTCGCCTGCTGACATTGCGACCCGGGTATGGCCTCACCTTGCAGTGCGGGGGGTCCCCGTTGCTGCCCTGTACACCGGCACCCTCCTGCGTGCCCGCGGCATCCCGCGCGTGCCCTCGGACACGGGGGCCCTCCTCTGGGACTTGGGCTTGCTGTCCCCCGATGTTGGTGGTCCACTCCTGACCGGGGACCCTACCGCTGTGGAGCTCGCCGCACTTCGATCAGTGAGGGACCTTCCAGCTGTGCAGGATGCAGCCGCCACTGCGGATCAGCTCCTTCCCCACTTCCTAGTGGATGCTCATTTGCGCCCCCGGGGATTCCGATGGGGCCTGTTCGCCTGGGAGGGTCTCGCAACGGGGACTCTGTCCCCAGAGCACTCACCGGACATTCCTTGAGCTGTGCTGCCCCGCCACCCGCTCCCTGCCAACCTGCTGCCCGTGAACGTGCATTGCCTGCCCCCCCCCCCATGCCGCCGCTCGGCCTCTGCGTTGCCATCTGCTTCCCTGCCGCCGGCCTCATTGTTCGCCGTATCCCATCGCCTCCTCCAGGTGACCGCGGCTCCATCCCGCTGGAGCTTCCCTTGTGCCCTCGCCCGCTGGCTGTGGGTTTACCTGTGCCCTGCTGTTGTGGTACTCTTGCCCAGCTGTGGTTCCACCTGCACTCCCATGCACTGCCTCTCATTGCTTGGGGGACCCCGTTCCCACATCGCTAATAAAATGCTGTCCTGTGATGACCTGTCCTGCCTTGCTTCCCTACCTGTGTTGCCACCTGGGTGCCCCCTTCCCTTGCCCCCTTCTGTGTGGTTGTGTACTGGGGGCGTGCTTGGCGTGTACTGGTGGACACCTAGCCTGTGGGGTGGAAACCAGTTGTGTGGTGTATGTTCCCCTGGGGGCTTCCCCGCTGGGTGCTTATGCCTGGCCGTGCGGCTGCGCTACCGGTGGTATCGGTGGTGGGCAGGCGGGCACCACCTGGGCTCCCCTGTTGGTGCGGCCTGTTACCTTCAGTTTTGACCTATGTGAGATACGTTTAACAGATTGACTATAGTCTGAACATATTGGCTTTAGTTTGGACATAAAGGCCTGGACATATTTGGTCTTCCGGTAACTTTTCCCCTGCTTAACTTTTAACCTTGTTAGTTAATGCTTAGGAAAATATGAGTAAGCTCATATTTAGGGAAGTAGAGGCATACACTCAAGGGAACATCTTTGTTGCACAAATGGGTTGCAAGATTGAGGTTTAAAACAGTTTATAAAAACAGGATGTTTCATGGGTGGAGGTAATGACTTTAGTTCCCCAATATCTTAACCACAAACGTTGTCATACATTTATAATTTTATGCAGGCATCAACCCTTTTCAACCATGCTATTGGCAGTTAATAATATATGAATTACTTAGCCTGAGTGTGACGTCAGTTTTCTTATAAAAGAGTAAGTCACCAAGGAAATGTTACCTTAGACGCCATGAACACTCTCGTGGTGCTCTTTGGTCACCATGGTGATCCTCTGGTCACATGATCTTCCTTCATCTTTCTTAAGCCTGTATGCCTGGGTAACTATGCTAGTTTTAAGTTTATTATTTTAACCTTTGTACTTTTAATACTTAAAACAATCTTAAGTTTAACTTTAATTCTATCCATGTAACATGTACCTTGAAATACTTTTATATAAACCACTTATTAAGGGTTTATTCTGTTTTGGGGTCTTGTCCCATAGAAAATGTTTTTCTATGTTTTCATAAATATTTTCAATTATATTCTTATTACTAATTATGTGTTTCTCTTTATTTATGTAGTCATTTTAATCTCTCTGGGTATTAACATAATTTAGCTGTGTGTCCAGGTTTTGAACCTACGTAATTATTAATTAATTATCAATTAGGAAATGGATCCAAATAAATCAATATTACCTTAAAACCTGGCAACAGGCCCCAGCCCTGCCCCTCCCCTCTGCACCCCTCAGCTGTCACCCCCTGTTGGTGCTGTCCGTATGCAGCTGTGGCGATGGATAGGCGGCAGCAACATGGGTGCTGGGCGGTTGAGCGTGAGTAGGGTATGTGTAGGCCTCGGCCTTTGACCCTCCGATCCCCCTGGTGCAGGGGTGCCCTTCCGAATGCTTGCTGTCAGCGTGTGGGGTGTGCCCCTCCCATGGCCCGTTGGTGCAGCCATTCCACATCACCCTGTCCCTTCTGTCCTCCAGCTACCTTTGTTGTGCTGCTGGCGATCTTGCACCTTGGGGGGATGGTCCTGCAGGTGGAGCGGGCATAATGGGACCTGCGGGCGGCCGGCTGGCTCTTCGATGCCATACGTGAGTGTGCTGCTGGCTTGCTGGGCCCTGTCCCTGTGTACCTCCGTGGGGAGTGCTGTTCATTGGGGCCTGGGGCCTGCTCTGATGGCTGTCTCCTCTCCCTCTGTCCCATCCAGTGCAAGTCATGATTTCGGAGAGAACCCCGGGAGCAGGAGGAGGTGTTGAGCTCCTCCTGCATGTCCTGGACCGGCTGCACCAGCTTGACCGCACGCAGGCTGGGCGCTGGCCCTATTGACCGGGTGTTGTCCCGGGCCTGCCACTGCCGGCACTGCCACCCCCTTCTGTTGCCCCGTCCCCCTGCTCTGCCCTGGTGTTGTCCCCTGTTGCTGGTTCCTATTTTTATTAAATGTTTTTGTGCTCCTTCCCTGAGTGTGTGTGTTATGCTTTGTGTTGACCTCTCCTCTTGTCCGGGCACCTCTGGGGGGTGTTGCGAGGTTGCCTGGGTGCTTTTCCCCTCCTTGCCCCCCGTGGGCCTGTCCCTGTGTGCTTCTGTTGCCTGATGTGTGTTTGGTACTCTGCTGGCGGGGGGGAAGAGGGGGCGGGCATGGCGCCGGGCTGTCTGGGCTCTGTGCCGGGGCTGCACAGAGACAGCTCCTTTGTAGCAGTTGTCATTCCTGCTTCCTCCTGCCCCGCCCATGCGGGTCCTGGTGGCCATTTGCCCTGAGTCGGCCATCTTGTGCCATCGCTGTGCCAGATGGGGCTTTTCCGGGGTTCCCGGTCCTGGCTGTCCATGTACTTCCATGGGTGTTAGCTGGGTGCCTCCCGGGATGGGTGTTTGGCCACTGGGTGTTTGCCGGCGCCTTCCCTTCCCACAGCCCCCTGCAGTGCTATCCGTGTAACAGTCTCCATGCTCGGTGCCGCCAGGTGTTCACAGGGTGTGCTCTCCCACCCATCCACACCCATCTCCATACATTGGCGCTGCTGTGCCGTCCGTGTAAAAACGGCCAGTGTCATCACCAGAAATGTAGAGCATACCATGCAAGGAAGTCTGGATAAATCTGGGGCAATGCCAGGGCTGCTTCCCATGTGTTGTGAGGGGCCATGAAGTGCCCAGCCACCCCGTTCCCCCCCAATCTGTTGGGGTACATGTGCGTTCAGTACCACAGGTTGTGACCAGCAGCCTAGGGCACTCACAACTCTATGGTGAAGGTTGGGGGAGCGCAGACAGACTGCAGCAGGGAGGAATGCCTGTCTGGTTGGTATGATCTTGCATCAAGCCTGCAGATGGTGGCAGTTGGAGGGACCCACAGAGTGATCATGGGCTCCAGGGGCCTCACCTCTTGTGTGAAAACATCTAGTAAAGCAACAAACTCATTTCAAAATATTAAATATAATGCAGTTTCAAAACGTTTTTGAAAAAAGCATGGGCTTCCCATCCTACACAAGGAAAATGCAGCTACTTACTTAAAGAGGAAAAAAAAGTCAAGATTGTTTGCAAAATAACAGCATATTTCAGGGGCAGGTCATTAAGCACCATGGTTAAAATAACAGAAATTCAGTAGAATCCACAATGAAGATTGGATACAGTGGCGTAACAAGTCTTTGACTGGACCAGGCTCAGATCCCAACTATGAGTCCCTATCAGGAACCTTCAGGGGCAGAATCTTCCTATACTCACTCCCCATTGTTCATTCAACAGAGTGGCGGAAAAATTCAGAGTGCTAACATGTAAAATGTGCAAACTCAGGATTTGACTGCAAATACTGTTGAGCTGTTTGGGGAAATAAGCATGCTCAAACACTGCCTCAGAAGTCTACATACTTTCCCCCTTTACTGCATACTCAGTAAAGACTACCATCATATCTTCAGAAATATCTGTAATTAATAAAAGTATTAGCCAAGCCAACACATATCATTATTCTGATATGTTTAGGCTGTGGTATATGAATGTCAGGAAAAGCAATTACTGAAAGAATCCGGATGTTATCTGACTTAAAAAAATTATAGCTTTGCAAAACACTCTCTTTTACCATTCTAACCCTACCAAACTCATTCTCTACCATGCATGTTTATGTACCCCATCTTGTACAAGCCCAGTTATCTCAAATATCTCCTGCTTCCCTATTAAGTTCTCTGACCATACCACCGTCACCATACCACCCATAATCTCTGCCCCAGCCTCACTTTCTTCAGCATTTCCCATAGCTTCCCAGATCTCCTAATCTCTCCAAATTGCACCCTTGCTTCTGAAAGTGATCACCTCAAGGAAAAGGTGAGTGCTTCCATCTCATTCCAATTCAGTCCTTGGGCTCTGTGCTGAATCTGTCAGCAAGAGTATCAATAAGAAACGGGACAGGAGGTTCTGTAATATGGGGAGTTCTCACCTGAGACCACAAACTCCTCTTACAAAAACCAATAAATAGCAACCAGTCACCACTACTGACTCAGGCTATTTTTTCTTCAGGGTCTAAGAGTTGAAAAGTTCCATATGCCATTATCAGTCCCTCTGGACAAGCCACTCTCCAACTTCTGTGTTATTATTTAACAGTGAGAAACTGTCTGCATAAATTTCACGATGAGGGGCACCACAAACACAGCATGCCGTGCCCACTTCTCCTCCCTTAAGTGTGCCACAAAAAGAGGGTGTTTTCACAAGAGAGGAGAGGCCCAAAGCCCGTCATTATTCCGTGGGCACCCCCTGCAGTGGCCACCCACAGGCTCTGTGCGGGACCACACCAAACAGGCAAGCATTCCTCCCCGCTGCGGTCCACCTGCGCTCCCCCCACCCTCCAGAACTGCAGTCATTCCATGGGTGTTCTAGGCTGCTGACTGCAACTCTATGGTGCTGAATGAGCATGCACCCCCAACAGATGAGGGGTATAGGGTGGCCGTATGGGTGCCCTGTAGCCTCCCCCCAACACAGAGGAGGTGGCCGGGGGGCAGCGTGTTGCCCTGAAGTTGCCTGCACAGCATGCCCCACCATTTCCAGTGATGACGCCATGTGGAGTGGAATGGCCCCGGGGTGAACATCTGGCAGCCCCACAACACACAAGCAAGCAAGTACAGTGCTAATGGGGGCAAAAGTGGGACATTTTGTGTGTTGGGGAGGGAGATGTGTAGGGTGGGATGGGGTTGGAGGTGGGGTGGGGGTTGGTTCCGCTCTTTTAATTATTTTTAATATAAATTTTACGTATTTGATTTTAATTTGTTGTATGCCACCCCAAGCTGCCTGTGGCAGGAGGAGCGGGGTAATAAGTTTTTTAAATAATATAATAATAAATAAATTATTGAGCTGCCGGTGGGAGGAGGGGCGGGGTAATAAGTTTTTAAAATAAATAACAATTAAAAAATAATTATTGAATTGTTTTATATTTCCGAATCTTGTTGTGAGCTGCCCCGAGCTGCTGTTGTGAGCAGGAGGGAGCGGGCTAAAAATGGCTCTAAATAAATAAATAAAAAACACACCCATAGTTAAATTGTATTGTGTCAATAGGAAGAACAAGAGCATGAGGCAAACAATGATATAATATCCAACAAGTGTAGAACACTTGGCCCTAGGGATGGGAATTTCGGTTTCGGATAAAACTGAAAGTACCCGAAAATGGCCATTTTGGATTAATCCGAAATTTCGGTTCTTTTTCAGTTTCAGTACTATTGGATTGTTTGCATTTATTTTTGTACCGGATATTTAGCATTGCGGTTTGTCCCCCATTGAAAAACCACAATGTTAAAAATCCAGTACAAAAATCAATGCAAAAGATCTAATAGCACCGAAACTGAAAAAGAACCAAAATTCATGAGAACCGAAACCAAAGTTGACCAAAACTGAAATTTTGCCCAGAGTCCCATCCCTACTTGGCCCCCATGCTGCAACTCTTTACCTATATGAGTTATCAATGCATGTATGCGCCTTAACCCCAAGACAAATTGAGTATGTAAAGACCATTCTTATGAATAATGGCTGCAGATGTGAAGCCACTGATATGTGCTGATGTAACATTTTTTGTAAATAATTCATGCTTTTTAATGAGTTTTTTAAAAAGGGGGGGGGAAATTCTCACCATTACTTTATATTGCTGATCATCAGTTTTTAAATTATGCTACTAGTAACAAGGTCATCTAGCCACTGTCCTCAACAATTTACACGCATTTACTAGAACAATCAATCACTAACCTTGCCATGCTGTGGTATAGATGTAAAAACTTATTCAGAGAAAATACAGTACTAGAAGGAAAGGGTCCAGTCATTCCAAAGTTTGCCCGAAAGTTGCTTAAACTACAAAGGCACAACTGCAATGCCATAAAAAGTCAGAAAAATAGGAAAACCTTGCATATTTTCTTAGGCCCTGAGTTTCTAATGGACTTCAGTGGGAAAACCTGTTAGTAAATTAAGCAGGATTTGGCCAATGTGAAAGGTCAGCAGAATTTCATCTGTGTTACTGTGTGTAGTCATAGTGACATCATGTGAAATTCAACACTCTCAGTCTAGAGGCTAGCCAAGGTGGACCTACTTTTCTCTTATTTGAAGCTTTCTGGATCACTGAATTGAATTCCAAACAATATGTGATTAATGTTATTGTGGCAGCATTGTGTTTCACTGGATTAATCTAGTAAGAAAGTTACATGCTAATTGTACATACTTTGATATGTTGCATAATAGTAATCTGCCGGAAAGTGTCTCAAACAACTAGAAACAGAGGTGGATTTGCATGTGTTTGCATCACAATACAACAGTACCTTTAACTGAGCTCTTCAAAGTGATGGTCTGCATAGACCCTCACTCTTGGTAGGTGACTGCTGTGATTGTGATAGCAGCACTTAATCCTTGTAGCAAGCCTTAGTCATTGGAGCCATTTGCATTCCACCTCGTATGGTATTTTCACATGGACGCGCGGGTGCACACTCCCAGAGCAAGTCTGGGGGTGTAACCCCTGTGTCTGCTCACTTGCAGCAGCACCTGGATCCGTTTTAAATGGACCCGGCATCTGCGTGGTGTCCTCCCCCACACCATATGTTGTGGGTGGATCACCCACAATGCTATGGCGTTGCCTGGGCAACTCTGGGCTGAGAGCAGGTCTGCAACAGCCATCCACCAAGAGTGAAAGCAGACATGATGCTAGCTCCACTTTAACACTGCTTTAACATTTCTTATGCATGTTGCAGGGCTGCAGAGGGCACCAATACAGCCCTGCAACATGCATAAGAAATATTAAAGCAGTGTTAAAGTGGAGCTAGCATTATGTCCGTTTTCACCCCAAGTAGACAGACAGCAGCCCCGCCTCTGGCTGCTGCCCCAGTTTTGGGCTGCCCGCTCTGCTGATGGTGCTCTGGGATGTTCTGGAGCATCATCAGTAGGGCAGTAGGGCAGCCCCAGAGCAGAGACAGCCTGCTCCATCTCTGCTCTGCCTGCACATCTGGCGGGCTGCCTTTAAACGGATGGCCCACCCGGGGGTGAGGCGACACTAATGTTCAAATGCTCAGGCGTGAGGTCATCTAAAGACAAAGCTCACCCTGCTCTTCACTTCTAAATACTCATGCATCCAGATAAAACCACTCCAGCTGCTCACCATGAACCTTGTGTTTCTTCTACAATTATTAGGTTTATTTTGTTCCTAGTTATATTACTACAGTGGAGTCCGTATAAATTTGCAGTGCTGTGTGAATTAATATTGTCTCTGTTACTAGCAAACACCTTCCTTTGGAAATGAGAGAGCACACCATCTGGTTAACAGTGTTTTCACTTCTGGGGGGCTTGTTTTGGTTTGCTTTTTAAACCATTTCCAAACACCTTCCTTTGGAAATGAGATCTCACACATCTGGTTAACAGTGGGTATTTTCAGACGTGATGGGGCCAGTATTGGCCCCGTCACAGAATCACCTATTGATCCCCGCCGGGATCAAAACGGCACGGCCAACAGACGTGCCGGCTGATCCCGGCGGGGAATCGGGAGAGGGCGGGGCTGCGCGGCTCAACGTGCGGCCGCACAGCCCCACTCCCCCATGCTCCCTAGGCCGCCCGCCCTCTGGGAGACGGGTGGGCGCCGCTGCCAATGTGGCCACAGCGCCCGCCCGCCCGCCCCCCGGGGCATTGACCATGGCCCAGCATCAGCGGCGGGCATGGCCACTGATTCCGGGCCATAGTCAGGGGACAGACGTTACGATCCCACGCTCAACCACGGTGAATTCCCTGTGGTTGAGCGTGGGAACATCACGTCCGTTGGCCCGAACGCGAGCTTCCCGCCGGGTGTTCACCCCCGTGAATCATGGGCGGGAATCTCTTTGACCACGTAAACAGCGATGGTCCGGGCAGGACAGCCATTTGCGTGGTCAAAGAGATTCCTGCCCGTGATTCACGGGGGTGAACATCTGGCGGGAATCTCTTGTCAGGCCAACAGACGTTACGGTCCCTTGCTCACCATGTGGGAATTCACCGTGGTTGAGCGTGGGATCGTAACGTCTGAAAATACCCAGTGTTTTCACTTCTGGGAGGGTTGTTTTGGTTTGCTTTTAAACCAGTTTTTAGCTACTTTTTGAGCACCTTTGAGTAATTTTGTCCTAATTTAGGTATTTCAGTATTCCCAGGTTCTTGTCTTGTTAAAAGTAGGTTAAGAATTTGGGTTGCTTTAAAACTTCCTAATTGCAATGACAATGATTAATTTTGTGCCTAATAATCTGCTCTAAATCAGTGCGTAGAGACAAAGTAGAGTAGAGATATCTTTTATTGGACCAACTTAGGTTTTATTGGACCAACTTAAGTTGGTCCAATAAAAGATATCTCTACACTACTTTGTCTCTACGACCTATTTTTGGGACCAACACGCAAACACACTCTCTCTCTAAATCAGTGCCACAGAAGAAGCCAAGGCTACATGGATAGTGTGTAATATTTGGAGAGCTGGCAACAGGGTCATGATCATCTTATTTTTACCCAAATCTACTTGTGTCAATGAAAGATGTTAAAGTTCCTGCCACAAGTGCACTCAATTCCATATATGCAAATTTGCAGCCTTTCATATACCAAAATGTCCACATCCGACCCACTCAAGCTGCAGCAATGCTCACCCATCCTAAGAAGGTGCTCTAGAAAAAGGGATTTTAGTTAACAGAATTTATAATTGAAATGGTTTGCTCTGTTACAGTACCTTGGTTAAGTCACATCACTATAAAAATAATAAAAAGTTACCTCCCACAGGAGTTGTGTAATTTAATTAAAGTATGTTAAATCCTATGAGATCCTGTCCTAAACAATACAAACTGCAATGCACTATTACTATCGTTGCTTGCCAAAGTTTTGTGTGGGATCTTTATTGTAAAAGCCCAAAATTTAAGATAACTGGCAGACAAGTTCCATAGTATATATATCTAACAGCATGATAGAGGGTAACAGTTCCAAGTAAACTGGACTGCCATGGAAGAGTTTGAATCAAAGTGGGTATTTTATTTATTATTTTGGTGGAGAATTGGATACTTTTAGTCCAATACAACTGCCATAGTTATACAGCTGGATGGATTCTTTTCGATGAACCATTTTTCAGTTTTCATACTGCATTTATCAGTATGAGGATTATTTCTACAGTTGGCAACACCAAGGTGTGCCAGCTCATTGTGTTATCAGTTTGATAAGCAGTGACCACACAGCCCTGGTTGACTAGCTCTTGACAAAATTTTGTAAGCACTGTGGCACAGGGGAGTTTTAAGGAGGGACCAGAAGGAGCGTAATGTTGTGGCTTTTGAGATATTTTCCTGCATACAAGAGGCAACATAGGATAGAGTGCAAACGTGCTTGTTAGGACACTGACAAATGGGCAACCAAGTTTATATCACCGATGCAGCAAAAGAAATTATCTGTGGCAAGACAAAATTACAAATCATAAGGTCAGGCAGACAAAAATGCAGCCATTGTCCAGACATAGGCCCTTTTCACATGGGTGTTCATGCATGGATGCGTCTCATTAGAACCATGCTGTGGCTGGGGGGATGGGTGTGTATGCGTGCGTGCTCCCACACATGCACACCCATCCCCCAAGCACGGAAGCACCAGAGAAAATGGCGATGCTTCCATGTGTGGGTGATGGGGAGCTTGGTGTGCGCCCATTAGAACTTCCTGCCTACCCAGCGCACATGGACCGCGGCGTACACCGACACACACACATCGCACAGCAGTCCATGTGAAAAGGGCCATATTTGGATGCTTTCAGCAGCACAAACTCCCTGTGTCAGTCTGTCCTAAATGAAAAAAATGCAACATTTCTAGTTTTAGATAACAGAGGATGTAGAAACAGAACAAGCAAACTAGACAGACCCATTATGGAAAGTCTGATAAATTTTAACAAGTTATTCGAACAATTTTTTTCCCAAACAAAGTAGACCAACTTCTAGAAATTTTACGTAGCAGCAAAGTACTGGCTGATGTTGTTTCTACTGTATAAAATAGGTAATGGTCAATGGGCACGTGGAACAAAAAATGAATGGTTAGTCTTTTTTAAAAAAATAAATAAATTCAAAAGGCTTTATTGAGTTGCACAAGTCAAGTACAAAAAGCCACACATTGGTATAACACTAGGAATCCCTAGGTACAGAGCGGGACTCATTAACAAATACAATTCTTGACTCAGCCAGTCATTATGTACTTTTAAACATTTCCCAATTCCACACATTCCCGTTACAAATAACAATGCAAGTAATAAGAAAACAAAACAAAACACAGACCAAAAAAAAGGGGGGCTGTCTATTAAATGTGCTATGTTCTCAAAGCATTTTCCATACGCATCCACCTAAACTTCGTTCAATAGAATCGGGTCCACAATGTCATCTTGTGTGCCCAAGTTCCTCAAACAATTGTAACCCTAACCAAGTACTATAGAATTCTTCCAGGTCACCTCTAGCATCTGCCAATACCTTTTCCATAGTCATGATGAATATCATTCTCCTGTTGTTGTTGGTTTTTCGTTTTTCCAGTTTTGAGCAATGATATTTTGTCCAGTCATGAATAACTGGGTGCAAGATTTTTTATGAGCCTCCATCAGGGGTATTTTAGGGAAGAGACCGAACAGGGCTATTTCAGGGCGGAAAGGCACCACCAGACCTGTAGCATCCCTGACAAAGGCCCAGACCTTAGACAAAAATTCCTGTATATAAATGCAGCCCCATAGGCAATGCAGCAGGTCACCTCTCTCCTTACAACCAAAACAAAAACTTGTTTTGTGATACTGCATACACAGCTAGTCTGAAAACAATTTATCCCACAAGAAGTTATAGCTTAATATTTTACCTAGAAAGAATTACAGGGAATTAATATATACCAATGGCATTACAATACAACCTCATTATAAATATGTGTTGTTATAGCACTAATTAGGTTACAGCAAAGTGAAAACAAACAAGACTGTTTGCCCCTGAAGGCAAACAAGACACTTGCTCCTGAAGGCAAGACGAGAAATAATGGACTGAAATTACAAAAAAGCAGATTTCGGTTAAACATTAAGAACAACTTCCTAACGGTAAGAGCTGTTTGACAGTGGAACAAATTGCCTAGGGAGGTCATGGGCTCGCCTTGGCTGTCCAGCCTCTGCTTGAAAATCTCCAGCAATCTGTCGGGGATGCTGTAGCTACGGATTTCCTACACTGAGCAGGGGGTTGGACTAAATGACCTCTGATGTCCCTTCTAACTCTATGATTCTATGAGTGGGTCTGGAGGAGCGTGCTCACTCAGGTCACTGGGGACTTGGAGAAGCACACTCACTTGGCCTAGGTGCATGTGCCAAACAGCTGATTGGGGGGGGGACTGGAGGAGCATGTTCACCCCAGTTGCCAAACAGCTGGTCAGGGGGGCCTGGAGAAGCATGCTCACCTTGCCTACCAAACAGCTGATGGGGGTGGGTGCAGAGGCGCACACTCACGCAGGCCAAATGTACACACCAAACAGTTGATCAGGGGTGGGGTACCAGCTATGCTCAGCTGCTCGGCGCGTGCACCCAGGCCAGGTGAGCGCTCTCCTCTGGACCCCTCTGATCAGCTGTATGGCAGCAGCTCCTCCCAGGTCTGGGAGTCCTGTCCCATGTGGGTGGCTCCTCTGCCAATCCGTGGCATAGAGGGGCTTGTGATGGCAACCCCTTCACCCAGATTCCCTGGGGAGGAGGGGGGGCTGCTTGTTTGAACTGCCCTCCCCAACGACCCTATGCATGGCACCTTCAGTGGCCTATCCCCAGGGCGGCTAGGGTATCCGGTTCACCCGTCTTGTTTGTTTTCACCCCAGTGCAAACAGCCTCTTAAGGGTAATTTCAGACATTACGGGATCACAGTCAACCACACTGAATCACAGTGGATTCGGTGTGGTGGCTGTGATCGCGCAAACATCTGTGTGAGCTCTGCCAGATGTTCACTACAGTGAATTCCTGGCGGGGTTCACAGCTAACCACGATTCTGGAGGTGAGACCGGCCTCACCTCCGAATCGTGGTTAGCTGGACCACGATCAGGAACGGAGCGAAGGTAACAGACCACGGTATGGGATCCCTGATCCCAGACCACCAGACCACGGTACGGGTCCCGTACTGGACCACGGGTCCCGTACCAGACCACGGTAAGGGATCAGGCACAGTGGCCTAATTGGCCGCTGCGCCCGCCCGTCTCCCCGAGGGCGGGTGGCTGGTGGAGCGTGGGGGGGGGGAGCGGCCGCACATCGCACCATGCAGCCCCGCCCCTTCCCACGCAGCCCCTCCCCGATCCCCCTCAGAAATCAGGCCAGCACATTTACAGGACGGCTGGTCTGAACATGGACCGGGATCCGAGACAGATCCCGGTCCAGGGTTAGGGGGGCGGGGCGGGCCGGGAGGCCCATCACGTCTGAAATTACCCAAAATGTCACCTCACAAAACTGGACCCTGTGTTCCCCCCATTGCTGGCAATGCGGAAAACACAATGAACACAAGTTCCTGCAAATTAGGGTTGTGCATCTGGGTTTGGGATAAAAGACAAACAAGCATATAAAAGCCCTTTTGGGCTTCCATATTAGAAACACCCTGTAATTTTCAGGTGTGTGTTAGCGTGCTTTGTGCCTTTCAATTTCCACTTCTAGTTTGAGGTTTTTAATTGTTGGTCTCTCAAATCAGTGTTTACTGTAGGGTCACCACCTGCACATCTGTGCATGCACACAAACACAAAGGGTTACACCCCTTTAGAACATTCAGGCTACACACAGAGGCTGCAACTCTAACCAACAGCAGCAGGTCCCAAAAATCTGGGACACCAAACACAAAAATTGGCAATGAAGCAAGAATAGAAATCAGAAATACAAAATTTGCCACTCTTGCATATCCCTAATGCAAACAGATTTACATGTACAAAGAACCCTCATGTTTACATGGATTTGGTTATAACGCTGTGTGGCAATGCCTCTGAACTACAGTGTTATAATGAGGTTGCTCTGTACTTGTATAGAAACTAACTCATATTCTATAGAGTTTTTAAACTATATATCTGTAGTACTGTAGATTATTATCTCTTTAATAAAGCTGCCAAGGAAGGAGAATTGTAAAAAAAGATAATCTTCAAAAGCACTTTGTTTTTAATCTCTCTCTCTTCCCTCCTCCTTCTTGCTAGATGGATGCTCATTCAAAGTATACTACAACAGCCCACATAACAGGAATATTTAAAATAATGGGTATTCTGCTAAAGATACAAATGGGGAAACCCACACATAAATGTGGAGAGTACGATGTTACTTGTTAAATATTTTCTTCTCTGTCACTTCTTAGTGCAAACTACTGAAGTCTAAGAATGTGTTGTTGTTTTTTAAAAAAAGGTTCCACACATTTATGTTAAAATTCCATGTAAAAACAAAGGATGTTCTATTGCTGAAGCTGGGTGCAGTTCCAAAGGAATAAGAGAACATGAAGGAACTTCATTAGAGCAAATGAATTATTTCGACTAGGCATTCAATATAAGTTTCAAGATTTTATGGTAAACCTGCAAATATAATTCAGCTTATCCTGAAGGCATAAATTCTTCTATAAATGCTCTATTTACTGGTGATTTTATGACGTGCTTCTCACTGCAACGTAGAATGCTGGATGGGTAAAATGCAGAAATAAGTAACAAAAAGCAAAAATAAAACTGAAACTAAATTGAACCTTTTATTTTTACATCATTGTCACTGAATGAGAAAATAAAACTTCCAGTAATTTCTTCCTACTAATTAATAGGATGTTTTATATAACATCTTGTATCATCTGGAACCCCTAAGCAGAGACAGCAAGCTACCTTTCTACTGGAATGACAATAAATTATAAAGAGATAGTAATAAGTTTAGGTGAGACTCAGGGCGCAATACTCCATCCATTAAAGTAAATGGCTCAGCTCCAATTAACTTTAATGGTAGAGTATTGCATCCCGTCTCTATTTTGAGCCGAAACTAAATCAATATTGCTGGAGCTTATTTGATTTTTTTCTACTTGTGACTTGCCAAAACAAGTTCATTTTGTCCCTTTTTGTTATTCTCTTGCAAAAGGCCTGATTCAATGGTCTCTTGTAACCTCAGTAAAGAGCCATTTATAAAACGGCTTCAGATGTGAAGATTCTGTGAAGATGGCTGTAGGTTACGTAGTTGACATTACAGCAATTATTTTATTATGGCTTTCTTTGAGTGGTTTGAACATTACTGCATATTAGCACATCTAATATGAACTGGCTTCTGCTCAAGATAGTAGGCAAATGACAGCAGACATTTTGTGCTTTTGAAAATTTGGTCTTCAATGTGACCAAAAAGTTCATAATTTTAAGTTAATTATTCTGGCACTCTCAGTCCTGCTCATCTGACAGTCACAAAACTCAATTCAATTTTGGAGCTTGAGAAATTTCCAGTAGTGACAGACTCTCTTAGTCATCATGCTGGGCACTGTAAAATATTGTAGCATTAAATCGACTGTTCCAGTGGATAACAGGGTCAAAAAGTAAGGATGTTGATTTGCTGTGACTGCCCATAAAAGTTATGCTTTATTATTTTCTGCATAAATTGTAAATAAGGCTGCTTGTCAACGTTTAGGAAGGGGATGGGGATTGCTGCGAGTTTAACTCATTTTAGCACAGTCACCTGAAATTCCTGGCCATGGGCATGGGGGTTTTAACATTATTTTTCCATTCTCCCATTAAATTAATAATGTGATACAGGGCTGGATTTTGAACCCTGCATCACGTTATTGAATTTAATGGGGGAATGGAAAATTAACGCTAAAGCCCCCATGCACATGACTGGGGATTTCACGTGACTGCACTAACATGAGTTAAACTCATGGCGGTCCCTGCCCCTTTCTGAACCTTGACAAGCATCCTAAGAGAGTTTTATAGATGTTGCCAGATGACTAGTGTAATGCAACTGCTTTCTTCAAATTTCAGCCACTACATTAAACATATGGGTACAGTAAGCTTCATCACAGACTGCTGAGCATAATGGTTTTCAGGATTCTGTTCCATGCTTCTATCCTATCAAATAACAAGAGGTACCAACCATACAATATGCTTCCTCACCCTTCTTGAATACGCCATCAATAACACTTTTGATTCATATTTTCTTACTACAGATTGTCCAAAGGTGAAGCCTTAAATCAAAACCCCTCTGAATTTGGTTTTGGCTCTAGGCTGGATCCATCGTCAGAAAGGACCTGCAAGATTTTAGCAGTAGCAGAAATTACTGCGTGCTGCTTTTCCAGCCAATTCTCAGATGTGAATTCATTATCTTCATTGGCTTATGTAATTGGCTGAAGTTTCTCTGTAGAAGAATATCTCGAGTAATCAGTAGTCACATTACAGTCAGGGACCGCGTCTAGTTCTATGTTCTGTGCAGCACCAGGCCACACGACTGGCGCTATAGAAATGTTTATAATAATAATAATAATAATAAAAAAAAGTCCTCTAAGTACTAAAATAAACCTGTTGGATTATGCTTGCACCATGATGTTCTGGCTGTCTTGCTCTAACATACCTTAAAAATAAGCATGTTAATTTAGCCACATTGACGTGTGTTCTATTGCCATGGGTCTGGCTACTGGGACATAATTTTTTTAATTATATATATTTGCACAGTTTTTACATCCCAGGCATGATTCAAACTGGCCCAGAATTTAATTTTTCAGTTTCTTGAACCTTTGTGCCAACAGCAGCAGCAAAAAAACTATTTAGTCCCAACCACCACTAATCAAGTAGATTCCAAGGTATCTTATGAATACAACGTGTTATATAAAAGGTCCCCATCCTTCAATCCTTTCTTGGAAAAAAACAACAACTCCCATTGGCTCCTGAGTTTTGCCTGAGTTGAAAGACTATAAGGACTGAGACTTTAGTTACTTTGCATTTCAGTGCCGAGCTAGCAGTATCATCAAATTGAAACAGAGTCCTACCTGAATAGGATCTTGTGTCAGTCTCATGGACCCAATTTGTATCTCTGCAGTTGAAGCCTGCTAAATGAGAGCAATGCATAAGAATATTTTAGTCTCAAACCATGTTACTGGCGAGGACAATACAGCAATAATGCAAACAATACAGTACAAACAATAGTAAGATTTCTATAAAAGTTCTTGAGATAAGAGGAGTGCATCACTAACAAGAGTCAGTGTAGTCCCTAGTAGATAAGGTGTGAGACCAGGGTTCAAATCCCATTTTAGCCATGAACTCCCTTTGTGGCCTTGAGCAAGTCACTATCTCTCAGCCTCAGTTCCTCATCTGTAAAATGGGAATAATAATGATCTACCTCACAGGGTTGTGGTGAGGGTGGACTAGAAAAAGATTGTAAAGCCCTCTGAACACTGAAAATACTATATTAATAATATTAGCAATAACAATTTTGTGAACTTTAATATGTATTTGGTTCCCTGATCAAAATACCTCTGGTTTACAATAGTAGTCAAGGCTCTTGTAAATTCAATCATGCGCTAAAAAGCATGGAAATGGCAAGTTAAGGCTCCTGCCTTAACTTGCGAGCCATGTTAGAAGTAAAGACATTGTACAGTAGGGGCGGGACTACCGGTTTTTCCGGTATCCGATAATGCCGGTACGGCATTGTCGGATTCAACCCGGTAATCCGGACTGGTTACCGGATTCCAGGTACCGGATTTTTTTTTTACATTACGGCCATTTAAATGAATGGCCGCAATGTAAATAAACCCCACCAAAACCCCGCGTTTCCCTCCCCGAGTCCAGGCTGCGCGGGTGGAAGGGGGGACACCCCCCACCCACCCTGCCCAGCCTGGATTTTTTTTTTAAAATCCCCTTAAGTGACTCTCCGTTGCCGGCAACCCAGAGCCCCCCAGCACCAGCGGCCGCGGCGTCCCAGCAGCAGCCGGTAAGTATTAGACCTGATCCCTGGGGGGGGGGGTGGTTAAACACCCCCACCCCAGGGATCACTCTACTTTCAACAAGTTCCCAGGATCCTACCTTCCAGTTCAGCTCCGGGTGGCGGCGGCGGCGGTCCGGCGGCCTCAGCGCCGGCTGTGGCTGCCGGCTTCAGACGTTTCTGGGGAAACCCGGAAGTTCCCCGGAAGGCCTACAGTGTCTGAAGCCGGCAGCCACAGCCGGCGCTGAGGCCGCCGGACTGCCGCCGCCACGCGGAGCTGAACTGGAAGGTAGGATCCTGGGAACTTGTTGGAAGTAGGGTAATCCCTGGGGTGGGGGTGTTTAACACACACCCCCCAGGGATCAGGTCTAATACTTACCGGCTGCTGCTGGGACGCCGCGGCCGCTGGTGCTGGGGGGCTCTGGGTTGCCGGCAACGGAGAGTCACTTAAGGGGATTTTAAAAAAAAAATCCAGGCTGGGCAGGGTGGGTGGGGGGTGTCCCCCCTTCCACCCGTGCTGCCTGGGAGGGGGAGGAATTTTTTTATTCCATTGATTTCAATGGGGACAGTGCCCCATTGAAATCAATAGAATAAATCCGGTACCGGTATACCGGATTTAATCCGGGAATCCGGTTTTTTGGAAACCGGAATCCGGTAAATCCGGTAGCCGGTATTTCCCCCAACTCCCGCCCCTATTGTACAGTCTCACATATTGTGCTCACTTAAAACTTAGGCTCCATGCACCCACACTTTGCCTTGGTCTTTAAGCTCCAATCCTTTTCCTCTGCAGGTTAGGAGCAACAAGTCAAGTTTATTAGAAAGACGTGACCTTAGGTCATTGTCAACATATACACAACATAGAAAACAGAAGACAAACATAAGCAAATGCAAGAAAGAAGAATGCATGATTATCCATTTCATGAACACATCGGGATAAGCCTCATAATCATAAAACACAAAAAAAGACTTTCTGACCTCTAAAATTAAGCTACTAAAGTCCGTTAAATAAATTTAAAAATAAGATAAAAGGTAGGGGATGTAGCCAGGTATAAGTCAATAAGAACTTCCTGCAGCTTACATCCGAATAGATTCCTGGCCATCACAGTGAGACCATAACAAATAATGTTTAATTTCCTTGCTGCTTAACCTTGGGCTACACCAGCACGTCTGTACAATTATAGTAAAAAACACATGTACACTTCAAGCAGCTGTAAATGTAACTAATCTAAGCACCAGAGGGGCAGACGGTCAGCCTCACTCTACAAGGGCTTATAGCAGCAATAAACAGACCCAAGGCATATGCCTGGGGCTGGATCTAATAACCACATACAACACTGGCCATAGCTCAGCTGGATCCTAATTGAAGCACCCAAAGGGACACATTTGCGAAATCGCCTTTCCTTTCCCAGGGCTTGCGGCGGCAGCACTTGACCCCTGCACAAATGATTATTAACAGAAAAAAATATGTAGCAGCTGGAAATAACAGTCAATCCAACCCAACCACAGGCAAGACCATAACAATAGTAGAAACACTTAACTTTGGTTTACCCCCACCACAACTAACAACAGGAGCAACCAGCTCCCAGGGGGATAGGAAAATAGAGAGATGGGGGGGTGTTATGAACATTTGAGCCTGAAACAAGGTTCCTAAGCCCTTTAGTTCAAAAATTTCAACCTCGCATCCATGGCATGTAGAAGGAATTTCATGACAAGAGCAGACACTTCTGGCCGCACATCAGCAAGGACCATCTGGGTCAAAAACCCAGAGGTTGTAGCAGGAAACTTGTCTTTGGGTGATTTCAGATGTTACGGGCGGGCGGTTCACCGCAGTGAACCCCCATGGGGGGTGAACAGTGCAACCACGCGCGGGGGTGGAAAAACGACTCAAACAGACGTGCCGGGCTGAAACATCGCGGGCCGCGGCAGCACAACAGACGTGCATCCGAACCCCCGCCGGGCGCAAAACTCCCACAAGGCACCGGGCAGGGGCGGGACACGGACATGGCCGACTGAGGGCAAACGAAGCCACAAGGCACACAAGGGAACGCCCACACAAGGGAAACGGGAAGGGAGGGGGG
>QEPC01012375.1:1448647-1474851 GCA_003113815.1 Sphenodon punctatus
GTTACTTTTCCTTGGTTCCCGGTGGGGGTTCGTTTGCCCACGCTTCCCGGGACCTTCCCCCGGCTAGCCCGGGAAGCGTGGTTGAACCTGACCCCATGTGGGTATTGAGCGTGATGAACATCTGGCGCACGCCGTTCAGACGTTCAGGGCCCTTTGGCCCCGGGGGGGGTTGAGCGTGGTTCACTGTGGTTGAGCGTGATCTCGTAACGTCTGAAGTCACCCTATGAGTGATTGGAGGTATCTTCCTCGAATGGCGTCATATAGGCGGCACTCGAACAAGACATGTTGTGTCGTTTCTGCAATCATTGAGTCGTAGGGGCACAAGCGATCTCCGTATTAGATCCCCACAAAACGTCCGGCTAGTATATTTGTGGGCAGTGCATTAACTCTAGCACAGAGGAACAAGTATTTCTCTCTGAAGGTAACACTTTTTCCCAAGTACTGTGCCCTCTGGCCAATCTGTGGTACCCATACACTATACCCCTGCAAATGGTGGGATCCTGCCACCCTCGCCAGTTCTTCCTGGTAGTCCATATCTCTGACCCTAGAAATTATCTCCCGCTTTGCAGCTGCCAGAGCCTTGGTCTGAATGTATGAAGGTTAAAGGCCAATTCGGGTCAAATACTGGGTTACTGCCACTCACCATGGGCTGATGAAGGAGTCTGAAAGCATAAGGCAGAGGAGGCTATCCTGAGGGGCCCTGTTCACCATAGCCCAGTATAAGGACGCCCGTTCCCAAACCACCGTAGACCAACCACAGGAGCCTGTCTCTAATCTTATAGCTGCAGCCCCGGTTCCATGGGGAAGTCTTGTAAGCATACCCAGAAACCTAGTCTGCAGAGAATTCAGGTTACTCTTGACCAAAGGGCCCCATATTTCAGCCCCGTAGAGGAATGATGCCCTAACCTTGGCCTCAAAGACTTTCAGGGCAATCTCAAGGTCCTTCCTCCCTGTCCCGGTAAATAGTCTTAAGATCGCCAGCATTTGACTCTTTGCTGTGGCTTCGAATGTTCTGATGTGCTTATTCCACTGCCCGTCAGTAGTAAAGTGAAGCCCCAGATATTTATATGATTTAGCTTGCTGAAATTGGGTGTCCCCTATAGGCCATCTATGTATCTGTCTACTGCGAGAGAATACAAGAATGTTGGATTTGGAGCAATTGAGGGCATGAGAATTGGCCTGACAATAGCCTATAAAGGAGGTAAGCTGCCTCAACAATCCCACCCTGGTCTGGGAGAGAAGGACCAAGTCGTCGGCGTATAACAAGATGCCGACAGACTTGGATACCAATTTAGGGGGGGGGAATCTCTCTTGTCTCATTTGAGGAATAAAATCATTGCTAAAGAGGTTGAACAGGGAGGGAGCAAGGACACAACCCTGCTTTACCCCCTGATCCACCCCGATATCAGGCATAAGGTGACTAGCAGTATCCACCTTGACAGCCACAGTGGTGTTGGTATACAAGGTCCGAATTAGAAGGAGAAGCCTACTGTCAATTTTTAAGGCAGACAGTTTCCCCCATAAAAGTGGGCGCTTGACTGAGTCAAAGGCCGCCTTTAAATCAAGGAAAGCGGCGTAAAACTTCCCGTTCTTAGTTCTATATTTCTCTATCAGGTGATGGAGTATTAAGCAGTGGTCCAACGTGGATCTGCCCCTCTGAAAGTCTGCCTGTTCAGAGCACAAGATGTGGTTATGGTCAGACCACTCCGTTAATTTGGCCAGCAAGTACTTGGCGTAAATCTTGTCCGCTACGCTAATGAGACTGATCTGCCTATAGTTGGCCTAGGAGCAACAATGAAGCTGGAGACAGGAGGGTGTGAGCTGGCCCCTCACCCCCTCTTTTCCCTCTAGCCTTTCATTTGGGTTTAAGAGAATGGGACAGCTGAGTAACGGCTCCCAACCTTCCCTCTTAGACAGTGACACTTGATCAACCATATTTATTAATTCTAAGTCACTGAAGAGTTATGATAAGAGTCATCTCCTTATCATGGCTGCACACACACACATTCTCTCTCTCTCTCTCTCTCACACATACACACACACTCTTTCTCTCTCTCTCTTTCTCACACACACACACACACACACTCTCTCATTCTGTCTCTCTCACACACACACACTCTCTCTCTCACACACACACACACTCCAGTACTACACACACACACACACACACACGGACAGCCTCAGGCGGGAGCAGGAGCAGCAGCAGCAGCAGCATTGGGTGGGTGGGGTGGTAGTGCCTCCCCACCCCCACTGCTGCCAGACACAGCTTTCATTCTCACACACACACACACTCATTCTCTCTCTCTCTCTCTCTCTCTCACTCACACACACACACACACACACACATTCTGTTTTGCACTCACACAGACACACTGCCACACACTCTGCCTCCCCACCCCTAAAGCACCCTCCATCCTCCCTCCCCAACCCCTAAAGCACCTGCACCCCTGCACCCCACACCCAAGGCACCCCACACCCTAACTCACCTGCTACCCCACACCCAAGTTGCCCCCCTCATTCCCCAAGGTGCCCCCCTGCCCTCATTCCCCCCCACCCAAGTCCCACCCAGCTATCCTTCCTCACCCCCCACACACCCAAGGCACCCCCAACCCTGCTTCCTGCACTTCCCCAGCACCCCCCACCCATCATCTCACTCACCATAGAAGCCAGGACGAGAAGCGAACCGGAGCCGCCCCTACCGCTGGAAAGTTGCTGCCTTGTAAACAAGGTTCTCACTGCCAGGGTAGTTCTTCTTTTATTGGCTCCTCACATTCTCACAACTTTTCCCCAGTTGTGAGAATGTTCGGAGCCATCTTGTAGAACCTTTACAAGGCAGCAACCTTCTGGCGGCGGCTCTGGCTCCTTGTCCTGGCTTCTATGGTGACTGAGATAATGGGGAGAGGGGGGCTGGGGAAGCAAGGGAACGAGGGCAGGGGGGTGCCTTGGGCATCGGGGGGGAAAGGAACAAGGGCAGGAGGAGCAGGAAGGCAGTGGAGATCTTGGCAGGGGTGGAGGCAACAAGGTAGGGGTACTGACTGGCAGCAAGGAGGAGGGGGCTAGGGTTGCCAGGGTGGCTGTCCTCCCTGACACCCCAAAACCCCCAGGCACAATTGCCCCGAGTCCTGCTCAGGGAAGGAAAAGTCAGTAGAAGAGGCAGCGAGTAGCGCTCCTCTTCAAAGCAGCTCAACCCCTCTCCAGAGGCTAACATGGTTTTTTTCACAACCCCATAACTTTAAAAACTACTTGTCGGATTTTAAAAAAAACAAAAAACAAAAGGCAGCCCCTGGCAGCCTCCTTTAACTTTAGAAAAGGGCTTCACCTCCTCCAAAACCACACTAATCCTCGGTACCCTGCCCAGATTGAGACGGCCAGACTAGATGAAAAATCAGGATTCAAAGTGGAGTTTTTAAACTGCGATATCTCAGCTGTTCTCCAGCCGATTCAACTGAGATTGAACTACCTACCCCAGTGATCCTCCACTACAAATGTCATGATGCTAACTTTAATCATTTTAATTTCAGAGCAAATAGAATGTTGGGGCTTTATAAGGTAGTGTGCAACACGCCTTAACTATTAGAGCGCTCCTGCGCTCGAATGACAAAAAAAAAAATTTGAAATTTTTTTTTATATAGTTTTCTTTATTTATATTCATTCCAAAATATCACAAATATTTCTTTCATTTTCGGGCTTTACAACCGTCGCCCGTATTACATATAACATATTTCTGTATTTTGTGTAGTTTTATTATCTTCCCTCCCCCCTTTATTTCCTTCAATGTATTGGAGATATATTTTTTTTTTATTGTTCGTTCATACTTCAGTTCTTTTGGCATTTCAGATAATTTCTTTTTCATGGAGGTAATGTACTTTTCCATCCGGCCTTTTGTATAGTTGTAGAAAGTTCCATATCGAGGACCATGTAGCTACAAAGTTCTTCTGTTTTTTGTAGAAGTTTGCTTTTAATTTCTCCATTGAGAAGATGAACCACACTCTGTTGACCCATGCAGATTCCGTTAACCCTTTTACATTTTTCCAGTTTTTAGTTAATACATTTATACCTGCTAATATTAAAATTACTATCGTATCTTTATAATGTTGTATCATCTCTATTTCAGGATATACACCTAGTAGCATAAGTTCAGGTGTAAAGGGGATGTTACATTTGGTAATCGCCAGGATGTGACTATGGATCATTTTCCAAAATTTTTGTATATCTCCACAGCTCCAGCAGCAGTGTAATAATGTCCCCACCTCCCCGCACCCATGCCAGCATTCATTCGTTGCACTACCCCCGATGTTTTTTAACCACTCCGGGGTCCTATAATACCTTAGAATCAATTTCATTTGTGGTTCCTTCACTTCTAGTGATTGGGCTGACCTAAACATTCTCTGTCTTATCATTTCCACCTGTTCTTTAGACCATTTCTTGTCTAATTCTTTCACCCATTTTTCCTCATAACCTGGATTCTTTGGGTACTGTATGTCCAGCAGTGCTTTGTTTATTCTAGATACCACCCCTTTATGTGGTCCTGGTCCCATTATTGCTAGCTCCAGTGGGTGACTTGGTCTTAGTAGGTCTTCTCTATGTTTGGGTATGTCTATTAGGTGCCTTAACTGTCTGTACTCTAGGTAATCTATCTGTGTTTGTACTAGATTTTCCAAATCTGTTTGTGCCATGAACTCCTCTCCATTATATAATTGTTGTATTTTATATATGTGTTTACTTTGTAATTGTTTCCCTAGTTTTGGTATTCCAGTTGGGTGTCTATTTAGTTGGTCTTTTATTGTCATCCATGGGGACGCTGTCTCCTTAAGTCCAATTTTTTTCTTGTTCTGTTGCCATGTCTGCCATGCTGTATTTGCAAATGGATGTTGTGTCCATTTAGTTTTGTCCCTTTCTTTTCCTAATATTATCTGCTCTCTAAATTCCTTAATGTTCAACATCTCTTTTTCTATTTCTACCCATGTTGTCTCCTTGTTATCCATCAGCCACTCCCTCACCCCCCTGAGCACCGTCGCTCTGTAATAAGTAATCAACTCGGGGCAACCTATTCCTCCTTTTAACTGATGTTTATATAATAATTTTTTATTTATTCGGGGTTTCTTTCCTTGCCAGACAAATTTCAAAACACTTTTTTCCATTGTCTTAAAGTAAGACCTTGGTATTTCGATTGGGAGCGCTATCAAATTGTACAATATCTTAGGTAAGATCATCATTTTTAGTAGGTTAATTTTCCCCATCCATGAAGTTGCCAGTGCATACCATGTTTCCATTTCTGCTTGTATTTTTCCCATGTTTTCTGCAAAGTTTGTCACATATAATTTTTTCAGATCTCTAGTAATCCATATCCCTAAATATTTGAATTTATCTTTTTCTATTTTAAACTGTAAGTTTCTTTCTAGTTCTTTTACCATCTTTTTGTCCTCTACATAAATCATGGCTGAGGATTTACTATAATTTATTGTATATCCCGATATTTGACTAAATTCATCTATCAATTTTACTAAGTGGTGTATTGATGTGCTTGGATCTGTGATATACACTAACATATCATCGGCGTATAACGCCAGCTTATGTTCCTGTTTGCCTATTCTCACCCCTTTAATTTGTTGCTCGCTCCTTATAGCAATGGCCAATATTTCCAGTACTAAATTAAATAACAATGGAGACAAGGGACATCCCTGTCGCGTACCCCTTTCTAATATGAACTGTTCAGTCAGTTCGCCATGAATAATGACAAAATTATTATCTTCCATCTGCTTCTATTCCTCACTCCATCTCTGTGTAGCTGTAACCTACCACTCATCAGGTCTGCTTTCCTCCTTCCTCCCTGACTTTGACACCTGGGTTACTTTCTTCCTTTCTGACAGCATTCCCATTCTTGTTCTTTGGGATTTCACCACCCATGTTGACATGTTCCACTTCCTCTCTCTAGCCTCTTCCTTTGAGCACCTCTGCTGGATTTACTGCCCTATGCACTATGATGGTTACTTCTTTGAACTAGTCTTTTCCAAAAACTGTTCCATTTCTGACCACTCCTTTGATGTCCTCCCCATCTCCGATCATCAATTTGCCTCATTCCATGTCTCCTACCCACCCTGTCCTCCTTGTCCAAACTCTCACTCCTTCAATCCCCAGGATTTGGCTTCCTCTTACCCCTCTTTTCTCAACTTTCTCCTCTTCCTTCTGCCTTCAGTCAGCTGTCTCTCCCTTCAACATATCCCTCTTACACCCTGGACTCCCTTACTCCCCTCTACCACTATCCTATCTACCCCTAACTCTGAAACACACACATCATCTGCCATCTCTGCTTTTGCTCGTGCTGCTGAATGCCTCCTGTAGAAGTCTTAAGAACGTGTTGACTACCTCCACTTTAAATTCACCTCCTCTGCCTTCAACTCTGCCATTTCCTTGCCAAACAACACTGCTTTTCCATCCTGATTGAGTCTCACTCCCACAATCCCTGCCACCTCTTCTCATCCTCAATTCCCTTTTCAAAGCTCCCTGTCCTCTTCCATTCTCTTCCCACTCTGCACAGGATCTTGGCTCCCTCTTCTCCTCGTCCAACCGCTCCCCACCTGTTCTGTAAGCCCTATTCCTCTCTCTTGCTCCTTTCAAGTATGCCACTGCCCCTATCCTTAAAATAAATAAAAAATAATAAAAGTACCCCTCACCAAATGGCACCCAGAGCACTTTTCAACGTAAAAATATGATAAAACAATATAAAATCTATTTAAAATATAAATCCATTTAAAAACAAATTGAAAGGAGAAATTAGAAAATACACAAAAAGGGGAACACATGGCCCGGGACTGCCCCACAACCTGGAATTGCCCTGTGGGGTCCGCATGCAGCAGCCACCAGCAAAGACAGTGCTGGGAGCCCTTCAAACAGGCAGCCCTCTGCCTGCAATACGCTTGTGCCAGCCACCACAGATGGTGCTAGCATACTCCCCCTGCCCCCGCACCCCCACCCCCGCCACCTGACAGTTGTTGCTCCAGCACTTTCGCTGTCCCTTGGTTGCCCAGAGACAGAGAGATCACCAGCACTGCCCCCTCACAACTGTCAGGTGGCCCCCTAGGAATAGCGTGATTATTCATATGCCCCTCCCTTCCCCCCTGCCAGCTATCAGTTGAGAAGGGCATGCTAGCACTGACTCCAATGGAAAATGGGGGTTACAGCCAGGGAAGAAGCCATTCCCCAGAATTCAGCTGGCTCTGTGGAGAGGGGGATCGCCAGGAAAGGAGAGGAATGGGGATCAAAGGCAGTGCCCTGTGAACCCCCTCTCCACAGAGGTGGCTGGATCCTGGGAAATGATTATAGAATCATAGAGTTGGAAGGGAGCTCAGTTGGAAGGGTCATAGTCCAAACTCAATGCAGAAAATCCGCAGCTACAGCGTCCCCGACAGAGGGCTGTCTAGCCTTTGTTTGAAAACCTCTAGCGAAGAAGAGAGCTCGCCACCTCCCCGGGCAATTTGTTCCACTGTTGAACAGCTCTTACCATTAAGAAGTTCTTGAATGCTTAGCTGAAAAATGCTTCCTTGTAATTTGAGTCCATTACTTCTAGTCTTGCCTTCAGGGGCAAGAGAGAACCAGGCTTTGCCATCCTCTCTGTGACAGCCCTTCAGGCAGTAGAAGGCCACTATCATGTCTCCCCTTATTCTTCACTTCTCTAGGCTAAACATATCCAGATCCTTCAACCTTTCCCCATGGGACTTGGTTTCCAGACCCCTGCCCATCTGTCACCTTCCTCTGAATCCATTCCAATTTGTCAATGTCCTTCTTAAAGGGCAGTGTCCAGAACTGGACACAGTACTCCACATGAGGTCTGACCAGCGCAGAATACAGTGCAACTATTACTTCTCGTGACTTGGAAACGATGCTTCTGTTAATGCAGCCTAAAATTGCAGTAGGCTTTTTTGCAGCTGCATCACACTGCTGATTCATGTTCAGTTTTGTGATCAACTACAATCCCCAGATTCCTTTCACATGTATTGCTGCCAAACCAGGTATCCCCCATCCTGTATTTGTACATTTGATTTTTCTTATCCAAACACAGAACTTTACATTTGTCTTCCCCCCTCCACCCACTAGAAGCAGGGCTGGGGAGGCAATACAAGGGAACTGTAGCACAGGTTTCTTTCCATCTCCCCCCGCCCCCCGCTCCCAGTTCCAGGCTGGGATCGCCCAGCCCAAGTGCAGCACACAACCCCTGTGTCTTGTAGTACTTTATTTGCTAAGGTTAATTGCTTGCTTGCTTGACATGAGTAGAAAGTTAGGTTTTCTTGCTTGCCTGCCTGATATAAGTAAAATCATGCTAACACAAGAGAGTGAAATAGAGAAGAACCATCAGGCCTGAACTCTCCCTCACTTAGAATCATGCCAATTGGGAGAAAGGTGAAGGAGGGGAAAGGTCTGATGGACAGATGAGAAATAAGAAAGGGAAATTAGATGACTGGATGGTGCAAACTATCCCGATATTTAGCTAGAAATCATACTTATTGCTAAAGTCTGATGAATAAACATAAGGGGTTGCCAATATTTGCAGTTCCAGCAATGGAATGGTCTATAAATGTTGACCCTAACTGCTAGCTCGCTAGCTGCGCAGCTCACAACTCTTCCCCCCTGGGACTCTGTCTGTGGTGGGACACATGGACCCCAGCAGAGTCTCCATCAGTAAGCCCTCACCACAAGATTGACTGATTCAAAGGAATGGGCCATCTCCTTGAAAAGGTGTTTTCTCTCATATATAAATAACTCTTCTTAGGATTTACTTTATGTGTCTTATTGTTCTCTTTTAAGATCATTTACAGACTGTAATTTCTGAATGTATTTATTGGGTCTGGGGTTTTGTCCAATTCCAGGCAGACCTAATTTGCATTCTTTATCCAATAGTCTACTTTCTTTTGATCTTGTGTTTTAATAAATTGCAGCTTTACTTTCTGTAAACATCTGGTCCGAGTGGTCAATTCCTGAGAGAGATGGAGTAGCTCCAGAGTCAAACCTATACTGGGAATCTTGCTCAAACTTAAAAGTGTTTACAGTCTGCACTTCCCTCTCCCATGGCCTGAGAGCTGAGCAGGGCACAATCTGCTCTCCCCTCTCCCAGCTGGCTGTCAGCTGAGAGGGGTATGATCCATGCTGGCTCTGATGAAATGGGGGTCACAGCCACGGAGAGGTGGCAGGGAGAGGGGAGCACCGATCGAGTCCCACTCAGCTGAGAGGCAGCAGGGAGACGGGCCCTGAGAACCTCTGGGGAATTTTGTGCTCCCATTTCCTGGCTAGTCATCAGCTGAGAGGGATGCACTAGCTGCACATCTGTGGTGCTGGTGGACCCGGAGCTGTGGGGGATCCTAACAAATGAGACCTGACCCTGTGGGTTGCCTGTTGCTCTGGATTGGGTCAAGTTAACCTGTGCTGCGCACTCTGCATTCCCAGGAATAACATGGCATGGGGCTGCCCCAGAGCAACCCCAGGGCAAACATCTAGCAGCCACCGTTCAGAAAGACAGGTGAATCTGGGGTTACCAGGGGCCAATGTGGGGCAGCATCTTGTTTGTTATCACTCAGTGTTTCTCATGTTGGTAACTCCTTCACCTCACTCCCCTTCTCAGTCAGATTTTCCCATGGTTCTGTTCTTGGCCCTCTTCCCCTATCCCTTTGCACTCTATCCTCAGGCAAACTCACTGAATCTCTCAGCTTCCAGTATCATCTGTATGCTCCATCATTAAAGCTAATGAGAGCTGAGCCATTGGCTTTAATGGAAGAGCATGCTCTTAAAACTTCCCATCACTTGAAGAGGAAAGCACAGTATTTACTCTTTTTCTTCTTGTTACTTATAAATCTCCTTCCTTGCATATGAGCTAAATCAGGGGTGGGGAACCTCGGGTCCAGGGGCCAAATGTGGCCCACAGCAAGTTTTTATGTGGCCCCTTTCCAGTTCTTGGATCTGGCACCTGGATCTAGTTCTTACCTCCAAGCACTGAAAAACTGAGCTTAGGGCAACAGATAAGATCATGTATGCAAGGAGACTGGACAGATGTACATCATAGACCCATGATCGGGACCTTCCTTTTCTTGAGCACACTCCTTAACCACCCCCACTCCAACTTCTATATGGCGCTCAGAGCTTCTACTAATTTTCAAAGTGGCCCCTGGGAGGAAAACATTTCCCCACACCTTGGCTAAATAGTAGGGGCGGGAAAACCGGTAAATCCGGTATCCGATAATGCCGGTACCGGGCGTACCGGCATTATCGGATTCGACCCGGTAAATCCGGTCCGGGTACCGGATTCCGGGTACCGGATTTTTTTACATTGCAGCCATTTAAAAATGGCTGCAATGTAAAAACTTAAAGCCCCACCAAAAAAGTTAAAAAAAACAAACCCTCCCCGAGTCCAGGCTGCGCGGGTGGAAGGGGGGACACCCCCCACCCACCCTGCCCAGCCTGGATTTTTGTTTAAAAAAAGACTCAGAGGCGAGCCCACCCCCCAGCACCAGCGGCCGCGGCGTCCCCGCAGCCGCCGGTAAGTATGACCCGATCCCTGGGGGGGGTGTTTAACACCCCCCCACCCCCCAGGGATCACCCCTACTAAAGTTCATAGCTTGCTTACCTTGCGGAGCTCCGGGTGCGGCGGCGGCGGGCGGTCCGGCGGCCTCAGCGCCGGCTGTGGCTGCCGGCGTCAGAGACGCTCTAGGCCTTCCGGGGAAACCCGGAAGTTCCCCGGAAGGCCTAGAGCGTCTCTGACGCCGGCAGCCACAGCCGGCGCTGAGGCCGCCGGACCGCCCGCCGCCGCCGCACCCGGAGCTCCGCAAGGTAAGCAAGCTATGAACTTTAGTAGGGGTGATCCCTGGGGGGTGGGGGGGTGTTAAACCCCCCCCCCAGGGATCGGGTCATACTTACCGGCGGCTGCGGGGACGCCGCGGCCGCTGGTGCTGGGGGGTGGGCTCGCCTCTGAGTCTTTTTTTAAACAAAAATCCAGGCTGGGCAGGGTGGGTGGGGGGTGTCCCCCCTTCCACCCGCGCAGCCTGGGAGGGGGAGGGGGAAGGAATTCATTGATTTCAATGGGGACACAGCGCCCCATTGAAATCAATGAAATAAAACCGGTACCGGCATACCGGATTTAATCCGGGAATCCGTTTTTTAGAGAACCGGTAACCGGTAAATCCGGTAGCCGGTAATGGGCCCGGGGTCCCACCTCTACTAAATAGTTAACTCTTGCTAACAATAATCATTAAAAAATGCCCGATCCTCATAAAGACTTTATACTCCTTTCCTAGAAGAAACTGATTCAAAACGAAAACCAACCCTTTTTAGAACAGCTTATCAGGAATTTGCTAACACAGAAAAGTCCATGTTTTTGCTTTATTTTCTTGTCACTATTTATCTGATTCACTTAAATGGAGTCAAACTATATGGCTACAAATTATTTTGACAGACATCTGGTACTTGAGAAAGAGGTTGGACTAGATGGGTGTTTTTAAATGAGCAAGGCTGGGGTCCATGGCCACTGAGTGGCACAGCTGCGGAACAGCCACTCAGATGGAGTGGGTGGGGAGGGCTTCTAACAGGCAGCTCCCAGTATGGCTACCATGGCAGCCGTCTCGCACTCCACCTGCCCCAGACCATGGGGGAGGGGGAGTGCATCAAGCTGGCCTTTGAAATTGACCTGTTCTGGGCATGAGCACTGGGGAACCAGGCTCCTCAGCACTCGCGGGCCGTGTTGAGTTCCTGTGACTTGCAAAGGCCATGTCCCCCACCCACAGTGCCTATGGGCAGGGGACCTGTCTGTTGACGCGGGTGGCCACCCCAGTTCATACAGGCAGGGGATGCATAGGTGTCCATTGCAACACACTTTTTTGGCTTGCCTCGCACAGCACACTCCAGATTTCTGAGTAGTGCCATGAGTGGGTGCTGAGTGGCTCATGGGAGCATGCATTCCCCTGCACCACCTTCAGATGAGCAGTCAGATGAGTGGCTCCTGGGTGGCCATTTGTGGTAGCATCTTGTTAAAAAAAAAACTGATGACCCTCAAGGTCCCTCCCAGCTCTAACATTCTATGATTCTATACTTGGATTCTTTTTTAGAAATGTCATATAGGGGCAGGCACGGTGCGCCCCTAGGACTTCAGGGGCACTGCCCCTCCTGGCCCCCAGGACTCCCCGATCATGCTGCTGCTGCTCCAGGAAGTTTAAACAAAAAACTTTTGACCAGACTGTGGCACCACAGCCACCAGCCGGCCGAACCCGGAGTGCTACACCACTGCTTTGAAGTAGTGGTACACCCAAACTTCAGGTCTGGAGGGTGCCAAACTATGCATGCTCAGGAAGCTGTCATTCTAGGAGGGCTGAGGGAGGGGCTGGGAGACTGATGAGCAACACTGAGGGGAGGAGGAACCAGAACCTGCCCCAAGGATCTGGTGGAGGCGGAGCTCGCCTCCGAGTCTGGGGCACACAGTGGCTGGTTCCTCCTATTGGCTCAGCCGGGCAGGGTAGAACTGGTTGCCGATAGCGAAGATGTAAAACCTGGCTGTTCACCCAGGCCTTTGGGGGGAGGGTGGGTTAATGGGGTTTTATCTCCCCTACCCTATTTTATTGTTTTAAATGTTTCCCGGGCCCTGATTTAATACTTTATGTATTTTTGATGTGTTTTTAAATGGTTTTATATGTTTGTTTGTTTTTTTGTTGGAAGCCGCCCCGAGCTGTTCTCAGGCGGGGCGGGGTATAAATCAAGAAATAAATAAATAAGAAATAAATAAGGAAGCCTTCAGGGATAAAAGTGAGGCGTCCCACCCAATATGTGGCATGGGTGGCTAGAAGCATCGTCCATACTGCTTAAAGGGAAAATAACAATGATTTAATAGTGCCACTTTGGGGCACTATTTCATTGCGGGGATAGCACCAGCGCTAAAAATCATGCCTGGGCGACACAAGTAGGTGCCCAGGCCAAAGGACTCACTCGCTGCAGCTGTGTGGACTGTGGAGAGGGGAGGGAGAAGTAGGTGGACCCTATGAGCTGCGCAGCAGCAGAGGTGCCTGCCAGTAGTCACAAGGCAGGACCTGTGCCTCAATCTGGCTCCTTGGCGTCTCTGTCTGTGGCCTGCCTGCTTCCCTCCTTCCATCCTTGCTGCTTCTGTCTTCCTTCTCACCTGATTCCTCTTGACAGTGATGCTGGTGAGTGACCTGTAAGTCTTTGGGATCTCTTTTGTTCCTGGGGTTCTTGGGGGATAGGATTGAGTGGGGGCAGAATGGGGTCTGGGGTGGGTGGGATGGGATTAGGGGGCAGAATCGGGGCCTGGGATTGGGTGGGTGTGGGTAGAATGGGGGCTCTTGGAGGGGGATGTGGGCAGAATGGGGGCTTGGGTAGTGGGATTGGAGGGACACTGTACAATTGAAGAGGAAAATGAAAAGCACTGTAGGAATACTGGAACACTACATTATATAGAATGTAAAGGCAAAAATATGTTTATATACTATAACTGTACATCATGGGAACATTCAAAACCATGTTAAAAAGCTAAGATTTCTTCCAGAGCCCCAAAGCAATAAGGTTTTTAGTATAGCAGATTTAAGCTGGTGGTCTTTACAAAGAATGCAGCCCGTTACTTCTTCATTGACTGACTTCTGTGCTTATCTTATTTGCAATTCAGATGCTAGATACATTCATATGCCAAAAGTTTATCTTTTGTTTAGTGTTTTAAAGTTGCTGCAGACAAGGGCACATAGCATAAGTACTGAGCTTTGCTTTTCAGTCACTTCAGTTCCTTAACATATCTATCATGCTGGTGTAAGCTTTCAACTGTGTATTGAGTGACAGATTTTTAAAACTATATTTGTTTAAACCCTCCAGTAATGCTGAACACTCTGGCGATATACCTTGTATTGCTTTGGTATATTAACTATAAATTTCTTATTGAAATGTCTTCCTTTATTCTCCCATCTTTGAGCCTGTGATGAAATTCATAAAGCCATTGTGAATTAGCTATTCAGCTGGTGTAAATGCTTTATGCTAGCAGGGAATCTGGCCCATTAATTTTAGGGATCAGTTAAGGGTTCTTTTAGATGTCACAATACTTTGCTGGCACTTCTGCTGAAGTCCATGAGTGATAATCATGGTGTCTGAAAGCACTCAAGTTTTTATTATTGTTTTGTTAATAATTGCAAAGATACTTCCAGTCATACCCTTTTTAGGCTAAAATTTCTCATCCATTATCTTCAGGCCTAGGTTAATATTCTTTGGTTAAAAGTGCTTTTCCTGCATTTTGGTGTGTCTTTTGTTGAATGCCACATGGTGAGTGCTTCTTGCCCCCTCTTGAACTGTGCATGCCTCTTCTCCCTTTGTAAAACTCTATGCAGCATTTATGGTGTGCCATTTAGTATTTCACATAATCCTGCTGGCTTTTATAGCACTTTTTGTGCATTGTATTTATTCTGGTTGTTCATTTCAGATACTGTAATGTTGCTTGAGTTGAATTGCACCTTAAGTAAGGTATTGGAAATTTCTGTAATCTCGGCTAGCTGTTATGGTACTTCTGTTTTCTCTGCTATTGTACTCCGGCCATTGAACACATTCTGGTTATTGGACCTGGGTCCCTGCCCAGTGGGCTTACAATCTAAGGACAAGCCCTCTCTACCCACATGCACACTGTTTGCTAAAACTGCTATCCTTGTGTGCATGTTCTATTCCTTGCGTGCATGTTCTGTTCCACTGATCATGAAATGATCATGTAAATGTACAATTTTGGTGTTGGCCCGGCGCCTACTGTTGGGTTGGCTCTGCCCACAGCCCCACCAGCCTCAGAACCCACCAGCCACCACTGGATAGTGGTTGATTAAGCAGTGGCTTTTTTTTTTTTTTTTTTTTAAAAAATGCTGCTTGAAATCCAAGTAGCTGTGAGGGGGAGAGATTTTTTTTTTTTTTTTATGTGAGCCACAGTATTCAGTAATTTCAGGAAAATGCATCATTGCTATGCTTGTCAGAAAACATTCAAGTGACATAATTAATTAATTCAGATAAGTGCCATTACAGTAAAACATGAAGATATTCATGACTGGTCAGTAACAGTGTCAATAAGAAAAGCTAGACTCTTCTTCATAATCCTTTGTTGTGCAATTTGACACATTTTAAAACAATTTTCATTTACTGAACATTCATGTAGCTGAGAACTTAAATTTATATTGTCAAGCCCACTAAATTTTTCAATGGTACCATCTGACTACAGTACGAATCATAGTGCTCTTAAACTACCTTTCTTCAGAGGGCAATTTATTTAAATGAGCAGTCCCTTCTTTAAGTGTATAACTCTCTAATCTCCTGTTTCGTGGTTATCCTTAAATGCCTGTTGAAGGTGAGCCAAAGAAATTTCTCCCTGTGTCAAATAACAAACAAAATCCTAAATTCAGTCAGCAGTGTTGAGGTTTTTATTTGTGACTCAGGGCACTATTCTCCACCCATTGAAGCCAATGGTAAAACTTCCATTAACTTTGATGGAGGAGTTTGTCTTATCAGGAATTGGAGGAGAACTGTATTAAACTTTGTACAGCACTCTGTGTACTCCATCTATCGTTAGCTAAAATCTTCTGTTTGAGTGTCTTCTTGTTTTTTAATCTGATATTTTGCCATGAGTTATATTATACATGAGCATTCAATGTGTGGTTTATGACGTATTGCTTTTACTTCCCTAAAGAATACCATATCCAGTTAAGTATTAACAGTGTTACCTACATGTGAGGCACAACATAATTATGCATATGACATGCTAGGCCTTCATGCGTCATTAAGCCTTGATTCTTCTCAATCCAACACACGTCAAACAGTGGTCACAGGCAGTACTCCAAGAGACTGTACTGCAAGGAACCAATCAGTGCTTTCTAACAGAAACGATGTTTTCTTCACAGAGGACTGTATGTAAAAGCTGCTTTTCCATACCAAGTAGTACTAAATCAACATCCTCTCATTTGATCTACTGCTATGTTCAGTGAGAGCTGAATCTGTTGTGTGCAGTGTATTAGAATGGAAATTAGAATTAATATTGAACATTGTCTTTGAAACGATGAGCACAACTCAGCACATACAATGCTAGAGACAGAAAGTGACTTTTAAAGAAATCCCTGTAAGTCACCAGTGATGCTACACAGCAATAAAACAGTTGTTTAAAAGATGTGAGATTCACTTGAAAAAAATAGTGAAAAGAAGTTGTCTTATCTAAAGATCTGTCAGCTGGAGCACAGCACAGAAACATGATAGTCACAATCCTCAAATCATTTCAGAACTCCCTTCTAAAATTCTCAACAGCATTTTCAAACAGTACAGACCATTGGAACTGCAAAAGGGTTTTCCACACAGGTACAGTGTTGTCAGCTTTCAAAATATTGTGCTTTTCTTAAAACCCAAGTTCCTGAAATGGTGTTGAGAGAATCTCAGCTGAGTCTTCATGGTTGTAGAGCAAAACTAAAACCATTACCTGGGTGTACATGAAAGACTCACAAATGAAAAGACAAAAAAAATAATTATTTTTAGAAAAAATATTTTTAGGATTTTTTATTTGCATGATTTTAAAATCACACTAATTTTTTTTTTTAAGTTTGGGGTTCTCAACACTGCCACTAATGTAATAAAAGGAAGCAGTCTTGGCTTCAACACCGGAACAGCAGGGCCTCAGGAAAAGTTGGAAGCCAAAACTGAGCAAGCCTACAGCTAACACACAAGACACAAATGCCACAATCCTCAGGCAGATAACATGGGTGCTAGTACTCAGTGTGTGCTTAAGTCCTCCTGAAGTGAATTGGACTCATGTGCACAAACTGCTAGGGTGATTTCAGACGTTACGTTTTCGGCATTCATCACAGTCAACCGCAGTCAAACGCAGGGGGTGGCAAAAGAGCCATGCACGTCTGTTGGCCCGCATCCAGATGTTCACCACAGTCAAACGCGGCCCGGGGTGAACCTAACCACGTTTCGTGAGGTCGGAGCGGGAGGAGGTCCAAAAGTGTGGTGAATGGTCACCACGGCAGGGGTGAATGAAAAGTAACTTTTGAAGGGAAACCCGCAGCCGCAGTGGAAGGAATTGACCACAGGCCATGGTGACGGCATGCAGCATCGCTGCTAGGCAACCAACAAGCGGAACACGGAGGAAGATTTAAAGGGCAGGCAGCAGTAGGGGAACGTGTGCTCACTACCGCCCCTGACCACGCACTTGTACCGCATATATGTACGCCTCCACCCCCACCATTGGGTGCGCACCAGTGGCCACACAGCCTATGTCGGAAGGGCTAGCAGCCCGGGAGCTCAGCCCCCTGAATGGGGGGGTGGTCTGCCGGTGCTGGTGACGCGGGGGTGGGGGTACACCGGGGTGCCACTGCGCTCCCCTGGTAGTGGCTGTGGTGCTGAATTGGGGGTACCCTGTCCTGCCTTCCCCCCACCCAGGCCCGGGGTTTCAGCCCCTGGGCCGCTGTCTCCCCCTGTGTGTGCTCTTGCTAACATTCCTATCCAACTAGCAGGTGTGTATGCATGGGGCTGTCCGTGCGCTGCCCACTCCCTTTGCCTCCCTCCACAGCGACCCCATTGTTCCCGTCCTGCCGTTATCTGTTGGCCTTGGCAGCCCCTGTATGCCTGTGCAGCCCCCCTGCCCCGCATCCCATGCTGCCCCCATGGCCGCTGTGGCTCAGACCTTCCAGGAGCTGTACCATGGCAGCTGCATCTCAGCCCGAGGTCCTGCTCGGCGGCTCCGGGGGCTCTGTCCGTGCCTGGACCGCCCGCGAGAGCATGGCCCTGTGCGACCTGTGGCATTCGCCCATCGTTCAGCGCTGCCTGCGCTCCTTGCCCAACCGGCCGGATGCCTATCATTTCCTGAGCTTTGGTATGCTGCGCTTTGGCTAAGTTGCAACCGCTGGCGACTGCCGCGTGCACTGTGAGGAGCTGGGGCTCGCCCCCTTCCCTGAGGGGCGCCTACCGTCAACTCTGGGGGGCCTTGCGGCGTTGAGTCCTGTCGAGACAGCCTCCGCCCTGTGTGTGTGCCTTCCCGGGATATGCGACCTGCCTGAGTGAGGGTGGCCCTGCCGTGTCCGTGTCCTACTTCATCAGCGTGGAGGGTGCACGTGGGTATCCACGCTCCCACAGGGCTGACTACTACCGTCTGCTGGAGCTGTCCCATCTGCCCAGGCCTCCTGCGGCTGATTATGGCATGCCCCCCCCTCTGAACCTGAGCTGGCGGCCCTGTCTGAGGTGTGCAGCCGCTCTGATGTGCAACTCGGGATGAGTTGTGCGGATCCCTTCGAGGCCTTCTACCTGATCTGCTTCCACATGGCCGCCCGCGGCTTCTGCCGGGGTCTGTGACAATGGCCCCGATATGTGCACCTGCTGTCGTTACCACCCCCTCCACCCGATGGTAGCCCCAGCAGCTGGGTCTATGGCACTGCTGGACCACCTGTGACCCGCCTCCGCCTGCCTGTCTGTCGCCCTCTNCGGGGTCTGTGACAATGGCCCCGATATGTGCACCTGCTGTCGTTACCACCCCCTCCACCCGATGGTAGCCCCAGCAGCTGGGTCTATGGCGCGCCGGCCTCATCTGGCATCCGGGTGCCTCCTCAGCGCCTTCCTTCCGCCTGTGGCCTGGGTGCTATCGCCACCGCCTTCTACCGCCTTGGGACTGCTGGACCACCTGTGACCCGCCTCCACCCGCCTGTCGCCCTCTCGCCTGGGACCAACCCCTGCTGGTGGTCTCCTGCTGACATGTCGCAGACAGCCCTCTGTCTCCATGAGCTGCCTCCCCCACCCTTGCGCCCCGCTCTCCTGCACCTGCCCTGGTGGCCCCTGTTCCTTGGGGCTGGGTCCGCTCCCTCTCCTTGGTTGCCCTTGACCATGGACCGGTCTTCCACCGGCCCCCTATTTGCCTTGGGGTGTGTGTGTCTGGGTGGCCCCCTTGCCCTTCCTCCCCCGGGCGGGGGGGGGAAGGGGGTGGTGTCCATGTCCTTGTCCGGTGCTTCCCCTCACGCACTGGGTGTGCTTCTCCTCCAGACGCTTGTTCCGTGGCAGGACGTTGTGTCGGTTCCCCACCTCTCGGTCTGGGCCCCGCGCCCCCCTTGCTAATGCTCCTTCTCCCACGGCATTTATCCTTGCGCTCCCGAGCTGTATGCCTCTCCGCCGGGCTGTTGCCACTTGTGCCCTGAATAAATGCCTGTTGTGCTTCACTGTGCCTTGTGCTGCCTCCTGTCTCATTGGGCTGCTGGGTCCCCCTTCCCCTTGTCCGCTGGGCTCCTGCCCCCTCCCCCTCCTGCTGGGCTGGCCGTGCCGACCCGCCAGCCCCCCATCTCCTGTGCTTCCGACCAGCCATGGGGTTCCCTGTCCCCCCCTGGTGTGTGCCTCCCTCTGTCCCCCTGCTCGGCTCCCCTGTGTTGTGTAGGTGTGCTGCTTTGTGTGTGTGTGTGTGTGTGTGCACTTCTCGTTTTGAAGTGCAGGCGCCTTCCGTGCGGCTGCTGTTTGCGAGCGCTGCGAGCGCTGCAGCTCCCTCCACCCCCTCCCTTCATGTTTCCCTTCCCTGAGCGGGGCCTTCCACTGTTTGTGGCTTTGTTTGCCCTCCGGCCGCCATGTTTGCGTCCGCGCAACCCTGGTGCCTTGTGGGGCTCCCACCGCAGTTCTCGCCACCACGTCACGTTTGTAGGGAACCCGCCCGGGTTCACTCCGGTTGGCCTCGGGCGGTAGTGCCATCTCTGTCATGTCTGTTGGGGCCATGCAGCTCACCGCAGCCCGTGGTGAAGCACTTGATGCCGGGGTGGGATTCACTGTGGTGAATCTCACTGCGTCACGTCTGAAATCACCCCTAGTGTACACATTATCTGCTGCAGCGTTGCACTGTACTATTAGGTGCATTCACAGGAGTCTTTTCTCCTGCATTTTTAATTTCCTGCGGGAGATAACTATTGCACACTATTATTTTTCACACATTTCCCCCACCTCCCCACGCTATCATTTTTGCCCTGTGTGTTGCTATAAGCCACTGCTAGTAATTCCATAATGATGCAGGGCGGGTTTTTGTGTAGTGCATGGTGGTACATTTGTTATGCACGTTGTAGACTAAATTGAGAAGTGTCCATTCCCAGGTTAAAACAAGCAAGAAGGAATTAGCACCATTCTTAAACAGTGGTTTTCACCCAAACATTTGCAGGTTACTTATGAAGAAGCAGCAAGACATCCTGCAAACTGATCTATTCAATTTTAAAAATGCGCCGGGGTGGGGTGGGGTGGGTTCCTGCCTTTTTTTGGCTTGTGAGAACGCGCCCTTTGAGTTTCTCATCAATTTTTGTTCTAAATTCATACAAATTTGGGGGGCTAAGCATATGTTAGTGCCTCTCAACCCAATAAATAACCTTATACATGCCTTGAATAATAAAGTTTTTAAATTGGCAGCACAGTGTAGAAGATGAGAGAGTTAATCATCATCTTGTTCTAAAAGACTATGAGGAGTATGCAGCCCAAAATTGGCATATTAACGTTAGAAAAATGAGTTTTTCTGCATGTTCAGACATCAGTCTCTCTCTTTTGTTGCTGAGCTCATTACTAAGAGAACAAGAATCTTTCTGAACAGACTCTGAGGATGGGTATCTATCTGAAAATTATCTTCTTTGTGAAGGATTGTCTTGATCTAGCTTGCTACAAATTGGATTTGGCTATTTACAACATTTAAGAGTTTATCTGAGGATATTTATGCCTGCAGTGCTGTTTTACAGAGTTTTTGAAAGACTCACAAGTTTCATTACTTCAATAGTTTCTACGGTAGACTTCAATCAACTAGCTTATAATGAAATATACTATAAAGAGATACCTTTCCAAATGCATCAACCACCAAGAGCACACATAAGGAATATACAGTATATTGGCATCAATACATCCATGCTCTGATCAGAGGGTCCCTTAGCACATAAGTGCCTTAGCTATACAACAAAAAAGCATCACTGTCCTGTAATTTTCAGGATACAAACTAAAAGGGAAGAAATATTGAAGATTACAATGTGGGCTGCCCAGAAGACCAAAAACAAGAGTCAAGTCCAGATCAGTAGGAGTGATGACAAATGAGACAATAACCACATGGAGTCTGGGTTTGGTCCATGGCAGTCCCCACTCACATATTTAGCACGTAGAGCCTAATAAATGGGCAGTCCCTTGCATATATTTCTTGTGCATTTGGGCAGTTCCCTCTCACAGGTTTAGCATGTCAAGCCTAATACACAGGCAGGTGTTCTTCCCCGCTGAGCTGCATCCACCCCTCCCTTTCTCAGTATCCCACCCCGTATAATGACTCTCAGCCATGGTGAACGGTGGGAACAAGAAGCCACAACAGCGGTGTCTTTCTTCTGGGGTATGACTCTGGGAGAACATCCAGCGCCTGCTATCCCCACCCATCCACGGAGGTTCATACCTGGGTTTATACCTGCAAGCACTTGGTGAGCACTTTTGCTATGTACATTCTGGCAGGTAGCAGCACACAGTTTTATTGGGGTCTCACCCACCATAGCGTTGAAAATCCCTCTCAGTTCGCATAAAAACCCCAAGTCAAACATGCGGCTCTTGTACCCCATTTCTAGCATCTTCTGCATTACCATACGGTTGGAGCGGAAAACAGCCCCACTCATGAGGGCGCTCTTTGAATGCCTCTCAGGACACTTCTCTGAGTGTCCAAACCTCATATAGGGCAACAAGCTCTCTTTCAGTTGGTTCACATTCCCTGTACCCCAACTAACTTGTTTCCACAAAGAGATTGATCTCTGCCATCCTGGTGGCCCCATGGGTTTCCTCTCACTGTCATCAGGGAAGTGATGAGAAAAATGGCAGGGAAGGTCCAGCCTCCATTAGTGACTGTCCTGTTTCTAGAAGTGCACAAACATCTAGAGAAGTTGCAATCTTGTTTGTATCCCTCTTTCTCATCTCGCCCAGGGCTCCCACTCATCCATTCTGCTGAACCTGGAACTGCAGCAGGGTTGTGCGGTGTCTACACTCCATGCATACATAGAACCCCACTGTGTGCATGTGCCACTCTATGAACGCATCTGCACCTAAGCTATCTTGGAGTTCTCTCTGTACATCAGGCATCACCCAAATGTCAGCAAAAGCCAGGGTATCCATCACCACCCAACTTCTCTGGGTCCCATACCCAGGGCGGCTGCAGTACCCACAAAGGCCAAGGCTATTTGGCTTTCCCATGCAAATAACCCACAGCAATATCTATCTATGGTGTTATGACCCCTCATGCTCATTGCAAGCAAAAGCTGTTACTTTCAAAGGATAAGATGTGACAGGTCAGAGTCTCTGTGGGCTGCTGACCCTTTAAGAGAGCTAGCAGCAGCTTGGTGACAGTGCTAGTGGAGTTGCAGGCATTGCCAGAAGCAGTGGAGAGCACCTAAGCAGAAACAGCTGCATGAGTGGGCATGGCCAGAGCCAGCCCAGAATATAAAGCTGAGCCAGAGTTCAGAGAGAGAGGGGAGACACACAGAAGAGGCAGGAGATGAGATGAGCTCTGCCTCTAGGCTTAGTCAGCCGGAGGGTGGTGCTTGGCTGGAGCCGAAGATTTGTGAAGCTCAGAGGATGTTGCCTTGCCTAGGCTAAGGGAACTGGGTTGCAGGGGAGTGTGCCTGACCCAGAAAGACCCAGAGACTGTGAGTACAAGCCAGAGGGTGTTGCCTGGCTTAAGGGACTTTGTATATGGAGTGTGTATAAAGGGTGAATAAAGATGGAGAGCATAATTCTCTACTAAGAGTGACTGTATTGGGGCCCTGATCTGGACAAGACTCACCCGGGCAAGCCTATCCCTGCCATATAAGAAGCTAGGAGTAGCTTTTAAACACATACATTTCAAGCACAGTGACCTTCATTGCCTTGCAGGTCCCCCCACCTGCCCATTTCTTAATATTCAGTGGTTCCCTTCCACCCCAGTTAAAAAAATCTCATGCTTCTGTGTTGCTAGCATCTGTAACATTATTAGATGAGCTGGCATGTGTACTGATGTGCTTGTGACAGAAATGTCTATGCAGTTGAATAGCCACCTGGTCTAGCAGTGCCGGTGCAGCAACACACACACACACAGCATAAGCTTTGTAAAAACTAGTCAGCCTGTAATCAATAGCAGAGAATAGCAGCTCACACTTGGCGAGCAGCCAATCCTAGCTAGGCAGTCACCCACCCAGCTCTTTAAGCTGTTCAAAGTATTTGGCGCATGGTCTGCAAAGTTCACAAAGGCCAGAGGTGCGGTCATGAAGACACATGCTGAGGACTTGTACTCACGCGAGGAAACCCTCCTATGTCCTTGTCAGGGTAGGGGACCAGTTAGGTTGGTCTGCTTCTGGAGACTAATGGAACTGGTGAGGTTGCAGTTCATCTGCATACTCTCGCAGCTGCCTTGGCTGTCAACACTCGAGGATGCCGCAACCCTCCTGGAGCTTGGCTTTTCTGCTGCCCGAGTTCCAGCGTCCAGCGAGCCAGGAACTGGTGAGGTTGCAGTTCATCTGCATACTCTCCCAGCTGCCTCGGCTGTCAACACCTGAGGATGCTGCAACCCTCCTGGAGCCTGGCTTTTCTGCCGCCCAAGTTCCAATGACCTGCGTGCCATAAGATCACTCGCCAGCAAAATACTACAACAATAACTAAGGGTAAGCTTAAGGGTACTTCTACCACCTGTTGGTTCCTCAGTGGCCAGTAGGTCAGCCACTCTCCACTTTGTTATTCTCTGTCTCTTCTCTATTACCTATCCTCCCCACCATCATGCCTGCCCTAATCTCTCGCCTTCCCTCTTCCTTCTTCTCCCCTCTCCCCCTACCTCTTCTTTCCTCTACTTCTTTCCCTCCTGCTCCTTCCTCCCTCCCAGCCCATCACTTCTCTCCAACCTCCTCACACTTCATCCTTCACCTTGGCTACCTTCCCCTCCTGTCTCACCCTCCCTATCTCTCGCCTGCCCCACCGCCCCCTTTCTCCCAATCTTATCCCCGTTCCCTGCCTTCCCCCGATCCGCTCCCATTCTCCTGCTCCCTTTGGAACTGTCGCTCCTGTGCCAATAAAGCCACCTACATTCATGATTTCTTCCTCTCCCACTCCCTCCAGCTCCTTGCCCTTACTGAAACTTGGATCTCCCCCATCAACTCTGTCACCCCAGCTACTCTCTCCTTTTGGGATCTCTCCTTTTCTCACCAGCCGCGTCCCAAAGGCCGGGATGGTGGCGTGGGCCTCCTCCTCACTAACTCCTGTCAATTCCAACCACTATCTACTCCCCCCTCTCTCTCCTTCCCTTCCTTTGAGGCTCACTCTGTGTACTACTCCCACCTCCATCTCCACGTCACTGTCATCTACCACCCCCCTGGCTCTCTCTCCTCTTTTCTCTCTGAATTTGAGTCCTGGCTCACTTTCTTCCTTTACAATGATACCCCCACTCTCATCCTTGGTGACTTCATTCACGTTGATGTCCCTTCCCAGCCCTCCATCACTTGTTTCCTCTCACTAGGCTCCTCCCTCAACCTCCACCTTTGAACCAACTCCCCCACCCATGCTAACGGCCATTCTCTTGACCTCATCTTCTCTAGGAACTGCTCTGTCTCTGATCTATCCTTCGATCCTCATCCCATCTCTGACCACTTCCTTGCGTCTTTCAATATCTCCCACTGTCTCCCTTCCTCTTCCCCTTCTCCGCACCCCTTCCATGACCTGCAGGCCATTAACCCCCTGGACTTTGCCTCTTCTCTCCCCTCCCTTCTCCCCTCAGTCTTCTCTTCCTCCTCCCCTGACTGCCATTTCCGCTTTCAATGCCTCTCTCTCCACCACCCTTGACTCCCTTGCCCCCCTCTCCTCCTGCCCTGCCCACTCCCACAACCCCCGTCCTTGGCTCACCCCCAGTATCCACCACCTCCACTCCTGCACCCGTGCTGCTGAATGCCTTTGGCGCAAATCCCACTCTCATGCTGACTTCCTTCACTTCAAATTCTGTCTCTCCTCCCTTACTTCTCCTGTCTCCCTCGCTAGACAGAATTACTACACCTCCTGCATTGAGTCCTGTTCTCGGGACCCTTGCCACCTGTTCTCCACCTCTGACTCCCTCCTCAAGCCCCCCTGTCCTCCTTCTCCTCCCTCTTCCCTTTCTGCTCAGGATCTTGCTTCCTTCTTCACCTCCAAGATAGACAAGATCTGCCTCGACATCGCTTCCCATTACTCTCCTCTTCCTACTCCCTCCCCTCTCCCTCCTCCCCCTCCTTCGCTCCTGTCCTCCTTCCCTCCCACCTCCCTTGAGGAAATTTCCTCCCTGCTCTCCTCCTCCAACCCTTCCATTTGCCCCCTTGACCCCATCCACTCCCACCTCCTGACCCCCATTGTTCCCACTGTTGCCCCTTCCCTCCTGCACATCATTAACCTCTCCCTCTCTACTGGCTCCTTCCCATCTGCCTTCAAGCATGCCACTGTCCCTCCTATCCTAAAAAAGTCCACTCTTGACCACTCTGACTCGTCTAGCTACCATCCTGTCTCACTCCTTTCTTTTGCTTCCGAGTTTCTTGAACATATTGTCTACTCCTGCTGTCTTAACTTACTCTCCACCAACTCCTCCCTTGACCCCCTCCAATCTGGCTTTCGCCCCCTTCACTCTACTGAAACTGCTCTCACTAAGATCACCAACGATCTTCTTGTGGCTAAATCTAACAGCCTCTATTCCATTCTTGTCCTCCTTGACCTCTCTGCTGCCTTCAATACTGTTGACCACTCACTCTTGCTGGATTCACTTCACTCCCTTGGCTTCCGTGGATCCGTCCTCGACTGGTTCTCCTCCTACCTCTCTGACCACTCCTTCAATGGGTCTCTTGCCAACTCCACCTCCTCCTCCCTTCCACTGTTGGTTGGTATTCCCCAAGGCTCTGTCCTTGGCCCTCTCCTCTTCTTTATCTATACCCTGTCCCTAGGAAAACTCATTGCCTCCCATGGCTTCCAATATCACCTCTACGCTGATGACACTCAACTCTGACTACTCCCTCTCTTTCTCAGTCTATTCAAGCTCACCTCACCAGCTGTCTCTCTGACTTCTCTACCTGGATGTCTCAACGTCAGCTCAAACTCAACATGGCTAAAACTGAACTTCTTATCTTCTCCCCTCATCCTTCCTCTCCCTCTTCCCTGTTGATCCTCATCGATGGGGTCACCATCCTTCCTGTCCCCCAAGCCCTTAGCTTAGGCTTCATCTTTGA
>QEPC01012375.1:1477000-1500099 GCA_003113815.1 Sphenodon punctatus
GGGTCAAGGGGGCAGGTGGAGGGGTTGGATAAAGAGAGCAGAGCGGAGATTTCTGAGAGAGAGGCAGGAGGGAAGGATGTGAGGAGAGAGGGGGGAGGGGGAGGTAAGGGAGCGGGAGGAGGAGGTGGGTGGGAGGCAATGTCGCAACGAATCTTGTCAATCTTTGAGGTGAAGAATGATGCAAGATCCTGAGCAGCAAGGGAAGAGGGCAGAGGAGGGCAGGGGGGTTTAAGAAGGGAGTTGAAAGTAGAGAAGAGGCAGCGAGGGTCACGAGAGAAAGATTCGATCCTGGAGGCATAATAGCATTGTCTAGCTAGGGAGATAGCCGAGGAGAGGGAGAATTTGTAGTGGAGGAAGTCAGGGAGGGAGCAGGATTTGCGCCAGAGGCATTCGACAGCCCGGGTGCAGGAGCTGGGGTAGCGGATGTTAGGGGTGAGCCAGGGGCAGGGGCTTTGGGGCCGGATGGGGCGGGAAGAGAGGGGGGCAAGTGAGTCAAGGGTCAAGGAGAGAGTGGTGTTAAGAGCGGAGATGGCAGAGTCAGGGGAAGAGGAGGAGAAAACGGAGGGGAGGAGGAGGGATAGAGAGAAGGCAAACATGCAGTAATGGCCTGCATATTGTGGAAGGGGCGCGGAGAGGGGGAGGAGGAGGGGGGTTGGTGGGAGAGGCTGAAGGAGGCAAGGAAGTGATCAGAATTATGGCAGGGATCAAAGGAGAGGTCAGCAAGAGAGCAATTTCGTGAGATGAGGTCGAGGGAGTGGCCGTCGGTATGGGTGGGGGAGTCGGTCCAAAGTCAGAGATCAAAGGAGGTGGTCAGGGAGAGAAAGCGGGAGATAGAGGGCGTGGAAGGTGTGTTGACGTGAATGCTGACTCATGTCCTCACCATATGGACCAACTAGCCATCATTCTTGATGTAACCAAGCCAAGCAGGTGCACCTGAGACCTCGCATCCTCATGAATGTTACAGTCCTTGTCTTTCCCTCTGTTCCCCTTCCTTTGTCTCTTCCCCCACCCCCGTCTCTCAGACTGTAAGCCCTAGAGCAGGGACCGTGTCTATTCAATGACTTTGTAAAGCACCAGGTACATTGCTAGCACTATATAAATGTTTGCTAATAATAATAATAATTGATCCAACTGGTTTCCAGAACTCTCTGGGGGATTTACCCACTGACTTTGATGGCTACTCTGTCGACGGCCTAGATGCTTTGTGGAATGACATCCTGGCCATGGCCATTGACACAGTTGTACCTGGGAATTCACTTCCACCACTGCTTTTAATAAACTATTGATATTGATGTCCTTGTTGATGATCTTAATTTTTTTATGCTTTTATTTATATTGAATTGGATTGTTTTATAAGTGCTTGTTATAGGTGCATTGCCATGGCCGACGGCTAGTGCAAATAAAATATTTATCTATCTAGTCTTGAAAGAACGGACAGGCAGGAAAAACTGGAGGAAATGCACTTATGAAGGTCTAACCTACACGCTTAGTCCTTGGTACTGCTAGAGATGTGAGGAAGAGTAGAATGAAACTTGGCTTCTGAGAAACAGATTCTCAGAAACACTTCCCAGACCCAGCAATTAAGAGTACAAGTGTTCTAAAGAAACCCCTTATCGCTGCCCTTGAGTTTATTTACACCATTAAAAGATTATTCAACCCATTTCCAAATCTATGCTGAGAGAAAGAATTTCAATTGCATTTTAATGCAATTGCATTTTAATGTTCTCCAAACAACTTCAGAGCAGCTGATGCCTCCTCCTGACCAAAAGAGTTGAAAATGCAAATGCGCTAGAGGCTGCAGAATGCCCCTATCTGGCATGCAGCAAGCTCATTGTTAACGATCTTTTCTTGACATAGATCAAAGACAGCCTTGTAATTTAGAGCTCCACCATTGCCTTCTTTAAAACCATTTTATAATTTTACAGAAGCTAAATACTCGTTTCCAGGACATAGGGTTAGCCAGGATCTTATTATATATGCAAGAAAACAACTAGTACAACAGCTTTGGTGGTCATGGCGAGGGTGTGTGGGTGTGGTTAGCTTGTTCCTGATCATCTCTTCTACAAAGGAATTCCCAGCCACCCTCCTCATTCTGCTGCATCACCCCAGCTCCCCAGCTATCCTGTTCGTGCTGCTACAACAGCCTAGCTGCCCCCACCTCCGCCACCGGTCTCCTGCTGCCCCTCAATCCCCACCCACCATCCTGCAGTTCTGCTGCTGCCCCTCAATCCCAACCCATAGACCCTGCTCCCACAGTCTTGACCTTCCCCCAGCTCTGGCACTGTCCCTCAGTCCCCACCTGAAGCCCCTGCTCCCCCACCTCTCAGCTCCACCCAGCTCTGCTGCCTCTATCCACACCCGTAGCCCGTGCTCCCCCACCCAAGATCCTCCCCAGTTTTCCTGCTGCCCCTCAATCCCCACCCACAGCCCCTGATCCACCAGCCCTAACTCCATCTCTGCTACCTCTCAATCACCACCCAGTTCCTGCTCCCTCAACCCTGCCACTGCCCCTCAATCCACACTCACAGCCCCTGCTCCCCCCAACCTTACCCCCGAGCTCTGCTGCTACCCCTCAGTTCCCATCCACAGCCCCTGCTCTTCCAGCCCCAAGATCCTCCCCAGCTCTACCACTGCCCCTCAGTTCCCACTCATAGTCCCCTGCTTCCCCAGCCCTGAGCTCACCGCAACTCTGCTGCTGCCCCTCAATCCCCCACCTGCAGCCCTGCTCTCCCAGTCCTGAGCTCCCCGGCCTGCTCTGCCTCTCAGTCCCCACCTGCAGCCCCTCCTTTCTGAGCCCCGAGCTCCCCACAGATCTGCCACTGCCTCTTACCCCTTCCATTCCCCAGCTCCAGTGTCTGGATGGTCTCAAGACCATCTCCGAGACTAACTCAGCCAGCTCAGTTAGGGAGTCTGTCATACAGTGGGGTGGTCAGTACATCACCAGAATCCCCAATCTATCCCCAGCCTCTAACACAAGGTGGACACGTTGTAAACTGGATGAATCAGGCACCGGATACCTTTGAAAGGCCAGAGTGTCTTTACAGATCACTGCCACTCCACCCCCACCAGGTCCCAATCCTAGGCTGATGCTGCACTGAGTAACTGGCTGGCAACATCTGGGTTAGTATAGGCCCAGATGCCTCATCAAGTCAGATCTCTGCAATGCATGAGGTCAGTGGCCTCATCCTGAACAAGATCAAAGATGATTGATGTTTTATCTGCCACTCATGACTCATTAAGCAGTATCAGTGTCAGATCAGGGGCCCCACTGGCCTCAACCCCCAAATATCACAAGATGGGGGGGGGGGGGAGTAAGACATGGAACAGACACTAAGTGCCTCTCCTAAGATCTCTGGTGGTCTTTCGTCTACACCACCACCATACCTCCTCATGACCCCAACTGGCTAAGTAGCTGCCCCGCTTACGCCCTCCCAGGGCCCTCTCTCCGGCCCCAGATTTTCTATGCCGACCTCTGGAGTGATAACCCTCAAAAGAGCCAGTAAGGACCCAGGGGGGTGGGTGGCCAGAGGGTACCCTTGAGCCCGGCATCCCCAGAGGCTGACTGGCAGAGAAGGCAAACAGGGAAAAATCTCAGGCCCCCAATCCAATCCTGTTCTCCCCAAGGAGAGATTTTCCCCCATCCCCCCAACTCATCCCAACCACCCATATTTCCCCCACTATAAACAGAAGGACCACTCCCATCCACACCCTTTGCACATACCCCATCAGCCCCACACTCCTTCCTCCTCATGACAGTACCCCCCAATACTCACCAGGGAGTAGTGGCATTCATTCCCACCCCTACTTAAAATAAAATAAATAAATCCCTTTCTCTCTTAAGGGAAATCTCTTACAAGGGCCGCTATGGCCACTTAACAGCCTATTCCTTTGGCAGTCACCAGCAGACTGGGGCAGGAGGCTTCTTAGAACATAAGAAGTGCCACACTGCGTCAGACTAATGGTCCATCTAGCCCAGCATCCTGTCTACGACAGTGGCCAATCATGGTGGCTTGGGAGAAGCACCCAACAGGTCATAATGGGGGATCCATTCCCTGTTGTTTTCCCCCAGCACCCGTCATGTTCCCTGATCCTGTCTGGCTAATAGCTTCTAATGGATCTATCTTCCAGAAACTTGTCCAAACCTCTTTTAAACTCAGCTATAGTACTGGCCCTTGCCACAGCCTCTGGCATTAGATTCCACAACCCAATTATACGCTGAGTGAAAAAATATTTTGTTTTAAACTTGCCACCCATGAGTTTCATGGAGTGTCCCCTAGTTCTAGTACTAGCTGAGAGGGTAAATAACTGCTCCTTGTTTATTAGTTCCACACCACTCATGATTTTATAGACCTCTATCATATCTCCTCTCAGTCGTCTCTTCTCCAAACTGAAGAGCCCCAACCTACCAAGCCTCTCCTCATACGGGAGCCCTTCCATGCCCTTGATCATTTTTGTTGCCCTTCTCTGTACCTTTTCTAGTTCAGCTATGTCTTTTTTGAGATGGGGCGACCAGAACTGCACACAATATTCGAGGTGCGGTCGCACCATTGATTTGTATAGAGGCATTATGACATCCTCAGTTTTATTCTCTATCCCCTTCCGAATAATTCCTAACATTCTGTTTGCTTTTTTGACTGCTGCTGCGCACTGCGCTGTGGATTTCATTGTATTGTCCACAACCACCCCCAGATCCTTTTCCTGAGTGGTAACTCCTAGCTTAGTACCCAGCATTGTGTACGCATAGTTTGGATTATTTTTCCCTACGTGCATCACTTTGCACTTGTCCACATTAAATCTCATTTGCCATTTAGATGCCCAGGCACCCAGTGTCGTAAGATCCTGTTGCAGTTCCTCACAGTCTGCTCGTGTTTTAACTACCTTGAATAACTTGGTGTCGTCTGCAAATTTGATCACCTCACTCTTAACACCCTTTTCCAAATCATTAATGAATACATTAAACAGCACCGGTCCCAATACAGATCCCTGAGGCACACCACTTTTTACATCTCTCCATTGTGAAAACTGACCATTTAGTCCTACCCTTTGCTTTCTATCTTTTAACCAGTTTCTGATCCATAGTAAGACACTACCTCCTATCCCATGACTTTTTAATTTTCTCAAGAGTCTCTCATGAGGGACCTTATCAAATGCTTTCTGGAAATCCAGGTACACTATATCTACTGGGTCTCCCTTGTCCACATGCTTATTTACACCCTCAAAGAATTCCAACAGGTTAGTGAGGCATGACTTACCTTTACTAAATCCGTGTTGACTCTTCCCCATTAAGCCATGTTTGTCAACATGCCCTGTAATTCTGTCCTTAATGATGGTTTCCACCATTTTGCCCGGCACAGACGTCAAGCTTACTGGTCTGTAGTTTCCAGGATCGCCTCTGGATCCCTTTTTAAATATCGGGGTTACATTTGCCACCCTCCAGTCCTCGGGTACAGTGGCAGATTTTAGTGACAGGTTACAAATTACTAACAGTAGGTCTGCGATTTCATATTTGAGTTCCTTCAGAACTCTGGGGTGAATGCCATCTGGCCCTGGTGATGTGTTAGTATTCAGTTTGTCAATTTGCCCTAGAACATCCTCCAATGTCACATTGATTTGTAACAGCTCTTCCAATTCCTCGCCCACAAAGCATGGGTACCTCCCCAAAATCCTCCGCAGTGAAGACCGACGCAAAGAACTCATTCAGCTTCCATTCAATGTCCTTATCCTCCGTGAGCGCCCCTTTTACGCCCTTGTCATCTAATGGCCCAACTGACTCCCTAGCAGGCTTCTTGCTTCTGATGTATTTGACAAAGTTTTTGTTGCTTGTTTTTGCCTCTTTAGAAAGCCTCCCTTCTAAATCTCTCTTGGCCTGCCTTATTAACACTTTACATTTACACTGCCAGTGTTTATGCTCTTTTGTATTATTTTCATTGGGACTATTTCTTAAAGGATGCCTTTTGGGCTCTAATAGCCTCCTTCATCCCCCATTTAACCACAGTGGAAGACGTTTGGTCTTCCTGCTTCCTTTTTTAACTTGCGGGATGCATTTAATCTGGGCTTCCAGAAGGGTGCTTTTAAACAGCCTCCACGCTTTTTGCAAACATATAGCCCTTGAAACTGGGCTTTTTAGTTTCTTTTTAACTAGTTTCCTCATTTTGTCATAGTCTCCCTTTTTAAAGTTAAATGCTATTGCTGTATTTTTGTTTATCTTTCTCCCTACAGAAATTATGTTAAATGTGATCATATTACAATCGCTATTGCTTAGTGGCTCTGCCACAGTTACTCCTTACACCAGATTCTTCATGCCACTCAGGACTAGATCTAGAATAGTTCCTCCTCTTGTTGGTTCCAGAACCAGCTGTTCTAGGAAGCAGTCATTTAGGGCATCCAGAAAATTGACCTCCACGTCCCACCCCGAGGAAACATTCCCCCAATCAATATTAGGGTAATTGAAGTCACCCATTATTATTATGTTGTCGACTCTAGCAGCCTGTCTAATCACTCTTTTAGCATTGCTTTATCAGGCTCTCCGCTCTGGTCAGGGGGACCATAGTATAGCTCTACTGTGATACTCTTCCCCTTTATACCTGGAATTTCTATCCATAGAGATTCTAGGGAACAGTTTGCATCCTTTAAAATTTTAATTGTACTTGACTCAATGTTGTCTTTTACATAGAGAGCCAACACCACCAACTCTATCTACTCTGTCATTCCGATATATTTTGCCCTCTGGTATTACAGTGTCCCATTGGTTATCCTTGTTCCACCATGTTTCTGTGATGCCTATAATGTCTAGATCTTAGCGCCATACACTCTAATTCTCCCATCTTACTTTTTAGGCTTCTAGCATTTGCATATAGACATTTATGTGTGTTCTTTTTACTCTTCTTACTGTGCACATTATAGGGGACTGTATCAGGCACCCTGGAATTTTTATTTATCTATTCTCCAGCAAATTCCACCTGAAGTCCCTTAATTTTTATCCCTTCCTCAGTCTTAAGCAACTCTAAATCCCCTAAGTTAACATCATCCTGCATAGATGCCATAGTCCAAACTGTGCACTCCACAGTGCCCGTCGGCTTTCCCCCAGGTTCTAGTTTAAAAACTGCTCTATCACATATTTAATTTTTAAAATTAAAATCTTTTTGAAGGGGCTGGGAGGGAAGCAGCCCAGGTGCAGGTGGTACAGTCCTCCCACAGGTACTCCACTTCATTTTGAGGAATAATTTGCATGGTTCCATACTGTTGCACTATTTTTCATTGTTTGTATTATTAACTTAGCCTCTGCACTGAAAGCTTTGAATTTAAATATATATATTAAAAAATCTAAATCAAATACATATCTTTTTAATATTAAATTAAGCTTTAAAGAGTACAGCATGCTTTCAATATATCATGATTACTTACACCTGTACATACACTGCCTAAATTCAGATGGCCAATTAGGTAGTTAATTATGTTGAAAATGAACTTGCATTCTTAAGCACTTGCACATGATCCCACCCCTACACCCACCCAACTGTTTCTTGACTCGGAGATAGACATGCAGTTGATTTTATGTTCTTATTATATGCCACCCTCCCAAGCCTAACTCTGCACTAGGGTGCTGTTTTATTTATTTATTTTTAAAACTTACTACCCCGCCCATCCTGCCACAGGCAGCTCTGGGTGGCTTACAATTATAACAAAATAAAAACAATAAAGCTAAAGCCAACCAATAATAACGAGGATAAAAATATCCCTCCCCACCCTACGCATCCTCCCCACCAAAGGCCAAGCGGAACAGCCAGGTTTTACAACTGCGTCGAAAAGAGGGGAGATCTGGGGCCAAACAGGCCTCTAACGGCAGGGAGTTCCACAGCTGTGGAGCAGCCACCGAGAAAGCTCCCCCCCCCATCGTGGCTCCCTGAAAGACTTGGGGGACCTCGAGGAGAGCACCCCCCGATGACTGCCCCATGAGTGTTTCTTTCTTTCTTAAAAAAAAAAAGAAAAGAAAGAAAAACCAGAAACAGAGACATCACTAGTCATCCATAAAAATGGTTTAACTGCATCAGAGACTACAGGAACCAAGAATGCTCTAGAACCTAGAGACAGTTGTGCTGTCTCCAGCTTTATTTATGACTATGCGCAATTCATGGGGGGAAATACTTTACAGTCTCCGAAAAGGAAGCCATTGCCCATTTTTTACCAACCCCCCGATCGCATTAACTAAACAAGTTTTTGAGCACAATCCTCCAAACAGATACAGCATGTGGCAACTGTCAGTCCATGCAAGTCCCACTTGGCTCACATGAGTGTTAAGTGGCAGAGCACACATTGTCCAGTCGAAACTTGTGTTGCCTGCCATACAAATCATGAGATTACAATACTTGTTAAGGGGCTGTAGTCCTGAGCCATTTCTGGGATAAGACAGGGTATAAATCTAAAACAATAACAATAAACAGTATATATATATATGATGGCCTTTTGGCTAAGTAAAAAAAAATTTAAAAAATTATATATTTATTTTTTTACTTAGCCAAAAGGCCATCACAAAATACACGACCACAAATACAGTTAAAAACAGACAGATAACACCTAATATTTGTCTATAAAAAGACCAAACAACAATTTATCACAATCCAATAAATTGATCTGATACATTTTATCATAAACCCTGCCTGGATTTGTCCATTTTAATTTTCAACACAAGAGAAAGGAATTTAGCTACATTAACTGAGATGTTTGGAACCTGGTCCCTTAAAAGACAAACCCCGATCTGAGCTGATTTCACAACTACCATCCTAACTAAAGGGTCAATATATATCTGTCTGCAGAGTGAATAAACAGGACAGATCATTAGTATGTGTGCCAGTGTCTTCAAATACTCTTTTTGATCATTACCACTGCAGAACTGGCATAACCTTTCGCTTTGAGGAATTCCTTTCAGATGACCATCGGTGAAGCCAGAAGGAAAAACATTGAATCTTGCGAGTGCAAAAGCGACTCTAGTTTGCCCCATACTGGGGTTAATCAAATAGGGGGGCCCCTGTGGGGGGTCCGCAAATCCAAATACCACTGTGAAACTCTCTGACTTCCGACAAGTTCCCTGACTGTTTGGGCTTCCTGATCTTTTATCCTAGTTCGAATTTCCGCCCAAGCTCTAGGAAATGGCCAAGCTAAAATATAGGCAGCAGAGAATCCCAAAGAATGAAGAATGAAGAATTTCGACGCCCTTGGCTGGCCAATTTTTCACTGCTGAATGAATAACCAGTCCGGCTAGGGAGTCAGTACCAGTTCGATGTAACCGCAGCTAAAATGTTAAAATAGCTAATTTAGCCAGAACGGCAACATGGCTTATGCCTACCTTTCGCCCTTAACAAAATTGTCGGGGTACATCTGGGAACTTGTAGAACTTGTAAAATAGCCCGAAGCATTTTATTTTGCTCAACCTCAAGTCCATTTAACATAGAAACACTCCACACTTGTGCTCCGTATAACAGCTGGGGTAACAATTTGGCGTTCAGTAGTCTCAGTGCCGGGTCAAACAGTTTCCCCCTTTAGTCCAGTAAAAGCCAGTGATACCTTGACTTGTGACCCTTGCTGTTTCCCGGGCCGCTAAGAAGTGCACATGCCATGAGGGAGTAGCTGAAACTATGACTCCTAAATATTTATACTGTCGGACTTGTTCAATGATGTGAGTCTCCATGGTCCATTTGTGGTGGACCGCTACTTTACTTACCACCAATACCTTAGTCTTGGTGTGATTAATGTTTAATAGTTCCTTTCTGCAATAAGCGCTAAAGGCCGCCATTAACCTCCTCAGACCAATCTGTGTTCGCACTATAAGCGCTGTGTCATCTGAATATTGCAAGGCTGAGAATTCCTGATTACCTAGCGCCACCAGATGATGATCGGGGCTCGCTAATGCCTCCTTCATATCATTAAGATATAAGCAGAATAGTAAAGGCGCCAGTAAACAGTAATAATGAGAGAGAAAATGTATTCTCTTGCTATCAGAGAATAAAACTGTATTGTATATATGAATCAATTATAAATGCAATGCCCTGTTTTTAGGACTCCACCAGCACTATGAAGAGCAGATTCTTCTCCAGATGTAAGCTCTAGCCATGCACTTCATACTTCTTAAAAACCTTATCAAAAAAGGACGCTGATGAGAAGGGTGGGGGTAGGATGGCTGTGAAGCAGTGACTTTATAAGTACAGTGGCCTTTCCAAGTTTTAATGTGAAGCCATAGATGTCTTGACATCCTTGGAGAAAGTCCTTGATTCAAAAATAGCTCCTTATACAAAGCAGGTGATTTTCATGAAAAGGGTTTCACTCTTTGAATATGATTGATGAGGGAGCTCTTTGAACTTTATAGATGGTCCCTAAGCCATTAAGTTGCCTAAAGGTCACAAGAAATCTGCACGTAGAGCAGTCATTTTGTTTAACTTAGGGTGTTAATACACAGGCTCAGAGCCCGTCGGAGCCCGCAGTGGCTCCTTACAGCTCCCACAAAGCCGCCTCTCACAAGTTCTGCATGGAAAGCACAACAAATGGTCAGGTGTTCCTTCCTGCAACAGTCCACCCGTCCAATGCTCCCCCTCCAGCACCAAGTCATGGTTGTTCTAGCAGAACGCTCTAGTTCTGAAAGAACTCAAATATGAAATTGCAGACCTACGACTGGTAATTTGTAACCTATCACTAAAATCTGCTCCTGTACCCAAGGATTAGAGGGTAGTGAATGTAACGTCAATATTTTAAAAGGGCTCCAGAGGCGATCTTGGAAACTACAGACCGGTGAGCCTGATGTCTGGGCCAGGCAAAATGGTGGAAACTATTATTAAAAACAGACTCGTGGAGTATATTGATAAACATGGGTTGACGGGAAAGAGTCAACGTGAATTTAGCAAAGGAAAGTCGTGCCTCACTAATCTATTGTAATTTTTGAGGGTCTAAACAAGCATGTGGATAAGGGGGAGCCGGTTGATATAGTGTGTCTGGATCTGTATTTCAGTTCCATATATTTATTTATTATTCAAAAAGGGAACAGATTGCTACTTGATTGATAGATATAGCCCTCCAGGAGGATAGGACTAAGGTGGCTGAATTAGCCCACATTCCTTTGAACCAGTTCAGATTTCCATCAAATATCCTTGCTCTTTATCTGCAGATCCCTCAGCATCACTTAAGATTAGTTATTACTCGTCCGAGATTCTCGCAGTTAGATTCTAGTATACAGGAGGGCAGGTGGCGGAGAGTACCCTTGGCTCAAAGGTTGTGCCCCTGTTCTCTGAAGAGAGTAGAAGATATCCCACACCTCTTATGGGAATGTCCTTGGTACACTACAGAAAGGTCTAAATGGTTGAGCCCATGGGCGAAAGGGGATGAGAGGCTTTCCTTCCACGAAAAGACGGCACAGCTTTTCCTGGACCTATCACCCAACTCTATTCTCCGACTCGCAAATTTTTTACATGCAGCACAGATGAAAAGGAAAAGTCAGGTTAAAATGGGTAGTGTTTGAAATCCTCCTGATGAAATAAGACACTACTAAAAGGAGATTTAGTGATTTAGTAGAGGTTGCGGCGGGATGTTGTCAGGTAATATTATGAATGTCTGTGGAATGCTGACTGATTTTTGGTTTATGTAAGAGTAAGAGTGAGACTTGTATTGTAATTTGGTGTTTAAATACAGATACCTGGCCAATGATGATTTGGCCATTGATATCTGGTTCCAACTTAGTGGCTAAAATATTGTTTATCACTTATTGTTTGGAGATGATTATTTCCTTTTAATTTTTGTATTATGTGACTTATGTGTGATACGAGTTTACATATTCCCTATCTCGTTATACGAGAAACGGCTTTGTACAATGTATGAAATGTTTGTAATCTTATGAATTTGGGTTGGATTTGGCCAAATTAGCCGTAAATAAATTCTATTCTATTTATTTATTTATTATTCGATTTATTTGCCACCCCCTCCTGCACAGCAGCTCGAGGCAGCTCACAACATCTTAAAAACAATATACTATACTAAACCCACTAAAAAATAACAACAATAAAACCCACAAAACATAAAAAACAAACATCTCCACCACACCCAACCCTCTACCCATCACCCATCTCCTTGCCCTAGGCCTGGCAGAACAGCCAGGTCTTACGTTGTCTTCTGAAAGAGGGGAGGACTGGAGGCAGATGGACCTCCGTTGGGAGGGAGTTCCACAGCTGCGGTGCAGCCACTGAGAATGCCCTCCTCATCATCGCCACCCAGCATACCAGGGGGACATTGAGGAGGGCGCTCCCAACCAACCGCAGGGGTCGATCCAAGGCCCGGAGGGTGAGGCGATCCTGCATATAGGCAGGGTCCGGGCTGTTTAATGATCTGGAAGGGGGAGCGAGGTGATCAGATTCACAGATGATACCAAGTTATTTAAGGTAGTTAAAACACAAGCAGACTGTGAAGAATTGCAGGGGGATCTTGCGAGACTGGGTGACTGGGCATCTAAATGGCAGATAAAATTTAGCGTGGACAAGCGCAAAGTGATGCGCATAGGGAAAAACAATCCAAAATTTATGTACACAATGCTAGTTTCTAAATTAGGAGTTAGTTATTCATTTATTTCACTATTTTTCTACCCCGCACCCTCCTGCTCACAGAGCAGCTCGGGGCGGCTTACAAAATGTATATCAACAATAATAATATACAATTTAAAATTCATTAAAATGCTAAAATATACTAAAAGTTACAACTCAGGAAAAGGACCTTGGAGTCATTGTGCACAATACACTGAAATCCTCAGCTCAGTGTGTGGCAACAGTAAAAAAAGCACTAATGAGAGTCAAAGACAGGGGGGGGAATGAATCTACCAGACATTAAATTATACCACATGGCAGTGTCGTTAAGTGCATTAAAGAACTGGTATCATGAACCAAAACATAAGGTAGCATGGGTCAATCAAGAAAAAAACATACTGGAAGTGGAAACTTTCAAAGAAGTCCTATTGGATGAGCAGCAGATCAAGGGGACTCTGTGGAAGGAACACCCATTAGCGGGGGAAACCTGGAAAAACTGGAAACTAGTACTTAATAAAATAAAAGGAAAAATTGCCGCATCCCAATTCTCCCCGGTATACCTAAATATATTTTAAAAGAATCAGCTAGCACTTAAACTAAGAAGACAACTCAAAAATAAAATGATAACCAGAGCGGAACAACTTTTCGAAGCTGAACACTTCACAACACACAAAAATCTGAAAAGCAAGCTGCAAGAAAAAATAGATCCCTTTCAATATATACAACTCAAAAGTGCATTTATGAATCCAAACAAAATTGAACACTTTAAAAGAAAACCCCATACTATAGAAAATATAATATTTGAAAGAGCTGCCAACAGGGGAAGACTGGCTAGGCTCTATAATGAACTCAAAACTATTTGGTACCCTAAAAACACAAATTACTTAATAAAATGGGAGAAAGATTTAAACATTAATTTAAATTAAAAACAAGAAAAAAGTATTATAAACCACATGAACACGTGTGCAATGTCCATAGAAATGAAAGAACCCAGAATAAAACTCATAATGAGGTATTACTTAACACCTGCCCAATTTAAGATGCTGAATAATAGGGGTGGGACACTGGGGAGAATACCGGATACTGGATGTACTGGTATCGGATCTCCCAGGTACTGGATGTACTGATATCGGCATACCGTTTTTTTAACTTTGGCCATGGTACCGGATTTTTTACATTGCGGCTATTGACTTCAATGGCCGCAATGTAAAAAATCCAGTACTGCAGCCAATGTTAAAAATCCGGTATGCCGGTACAGGTAAATATCGTATTTATCGGATTAAGCCGATACACACAAATACCGGCAATATCGGATCTCGGGAGAACCAGAATTCCCACCCCTACTGAATAAAGAGGGAGGGGAAAGATGTTAGAGGGGCTGGGGAGAAGAAGGGACCTATATATACATTGCTGGTGGGAATGTTCCAAAGTTAAAGTTTTTTGGAAAACAATATGGGACTATATGGAAAGAATGGCAGGATTTATAATTCCTTTTAAAGCAGAGACAGCATTGTACGTGTACCCCTCATGAACAAATATAGAGAGACGTGTGATGTATTATTATTAGCTGCAACGGGGGTAATAACAAAAAGATGGAAGACACTAGAGGGCCCCATGGAGAACAACTGGCTAAACAAAGTATGGTACTATTTCTCAATGGAAAAAAATGTCCAAAGAGCTAGGGGAGAAAAACAATGAAGATTTTGCAGCAAAATGGTTACCATGCCTAAAAATAGTGGAAGGGAAAGAATTCAAGCCGGATGAAAGAGCTTACCTGTTTAATCTCTGAAGAACTGTGTTGGAGGAAGTACTGGCTGGAACTCCATACAGCACCTGTAAACTATTGAACTCACTGACTGGTTTAAAGATAAGACTAACAAAAGGAAAAACAAAGAATCAAAAAACCTGTAAACTATATATAAGGAATACGCATATAGTTAAAAATTGTTATTGTTGTTTGGTTAAATAAATATTTTGGGGGAAAAGCAAACAAAATGGTAGGAATTATTAACAAAGGGATAGAGAATAAAACTGAAAATATCATAATGCCACTATCTAAGTCTATGGTGCGACCGCACCTTGAACATTGTGTGCAGTTCTGGTCGCTCCATCTCAAAAAAGATATAACTGAAATAGAAAAGGTACAGAGAAGGGCAACAAAAATGATCAGGGGTATGGAACGGCTCCCATATGAAGAGAGGCTGGATAGGTTGGGGCTCTTCAGCTTGGGAAGAGACAACTGAGAGGGGATATGATAGAAGTGATGTGGAGCACGTTAATAGGAACTGGTTATTTACCCTCTCAAATAGTACTAGGGGACACTGTATAAAACTAAAAGTTAGCAGATTTAAAACAAATAGAAGAAAGTATTTTTTCACTTAACGCACAATAAAGTTGTGGAATTTGTTGCCAGAAGATGTGGTCAAGGACAGTAGTATAACTGGGTTTAAGAAAGGGTTGGACAAGTTTCTGGAGGACAGGTCCATTAGCAGCTATTAGACCTGCCTCGGACCACTCCAGTGCCTTTCCTGGCTTGGCTGCCCTCCCCCTGTGCCTGTGCTCTGTCCCCGTGGGGGGCCCTATGGCTTGGGGTGTCTGTGTTGCTGTTGGGTGTCCTGTGCTGTCAGTGGGGTTCTGGGTGCCTGTCAGCGATCCCTTGTCTGTTCCCGGCCCAGTTCCCTTTGCTTCCTTGGTCCGGGGCATCCCCCACCCCACCCCGGCCGTGCTGCTGTGTGTGTTGGCCTTCCCTGTGTGCTCCCCCCTTCCTTCCTTTCCTGTTCGGGTGTGTTAGCGCCCAGGCATGTGTTTGTGTTCGTCCGCGGCTTCCTTGTGCCTTTTGTGTGTGCCGCCTCAGTGGCTCTTCTCTCTCCTCCCCCTCTCTTCCCATTTCCCTTGTGTGGGCGTTTCCTTTTGGTGCTTGTGGCTTTGTTTGCCCTCAGTCGGCCATGTCTGCATCCTGCCCTGCCCCGGTGTCTTCTGGGTGTTTTCACCACAGTCTGGAATCAGCGTAACGTCTGTTGCACTGCCCCGGGCCGTGGTCCGTCCATCCGTTTCCTTGCCGTGGTCCCGCTCCCGTCATGTCTGTTCGGGGCTTCCCTGGACCACGGGACGGGGTTAGCCGGCTCGCCACGGTTGGGAATCTACTGTGGTAACCCGGGAGTACGTAACTTCTGAAATTACCTCCAATTTATTATGTATTATTTTAAATCTCATGACCTTTAGGGCATGACTCATTATTTTAAATTTCTGGACTTGGCAATATGTGACAATGAATATGCTGTGTCTATGGGACATCTCCTGTCCTGTCAATCTAGCTCGTCTCACTAGATTCTACACTGTAGTAGGCAATGGCCTAGCATAAATTGGTTAAGAGTTGCTGTGCTTGCTGTTTCATTTAGGTCACAGCCTAATTTGACATACTGTGGGACAACCTCCAGCTATGTTGCCTAAAACAGACTTGAACCTGAGTGCAAAGAGAGGAGATTTCATCTCTTTTCCTAAAAGAAATGCTTGGATGATCTAGTAATGCACAATTTAGAAACACACAGAATAATTATTTTATAAGGATTCAGCAGAATGAAGATGACTGAAATTGCCTGAGCTCAGGTGGTTTCCCTTTGTATGGCAGTTGTAAACAGAGAACCCATGACTGGCAATGAAGGGGAGAGAAAACATTCTACATAGGGGGTTTTCACACAGACCGCACCTATGCCTCTGCTCCTCCTCACCCCTGGGCGAGCTCTCCATTTAAAGACAGTCTGCCAGATGTGCAGGCAGAGCAGAGGCGGGGCAGGCTATCCCTGCTCCAAGCCCTGCCAGCGGTCCTCCAGAACAGCCAAGAGCACCGCTAGTGGAGCAGACAGCCCAACCTTGGAGCAGCAGCCAGAGGCGAGGCTGCTGTCCATCTGCTCAACTGGTCTGGGAGGGTTGATGGCTTTCCCGCCCTTTATCTACGAGTCGCTGTGGTACTCCCCTGAGCTAATCTGACCCACCCTGGTAATTCCCAGGTTCCAGTAGGTTGATACCATTTTTTAGTAAGTGTGCATGAAACAGGGTCACCTATCATTGGTTACCAACATACATTATTAATATTTGTGGGCACAAAACACAGATTATTCCTATTTAAATTTAAGTAACATCCATTATTTCACAATACAGTCCCAATGCAGGTTTGGTTTGGTCTCCCATTCCACCATACGGCCTCTGCAGCTCCACTCTCGGCCATAGGTTGCGCCAGGCAACACCACAGCATTGTGGACACTCTAGTTTGCAACTTTATGGTGTGGGGGCGGGGCACCACGCAGGTGGACCTGTTCACCGAATAGGTGGACCTGGTCGCCTGGGTCATTTAAACTTGACCCAGGCAGGGCTGCAAGCAGGCAGACACGGGGGTGCACCCCTGGACCTGCTCTGAGAGTGAGCACCCCTGCATCCATGTGAAAATACCCATACTCTCCAAAATGGCTAAGCTAAAAGTAAGGGAAAGGTGAAGTTTGGAAAAAAGGGTCTCAATGCAATCTTCTTAAAACCAAGGTTGATTCTCCTCTCCCTTGTGTGGGTTTTACAATCATGTAACACACTGACTCAAGTGGAGCTAAGACTGATTTAGACAAAGGTAAATTAGAAGATAATCAAGCCTTAGAATCACAGAATCATAGAATTATTAATTATTATTATTATTATTATTAACAAACATTTATATAGCGCCAGCAGTGTACCTGGCACTTTACAAAGTAATAAAATAGACACGGTCCCTGCCCCTAGGGCTTACAATCTGAGAGACAGGAGCTGGGGGAGAGACTTAGGAAGGGGAACAGAGGGAGAGACAAGGGGTCTAACATTCATGAAGATGCGAGGTCTCAAGTGCACGTACTTGGCTTGGTTACGATGAGAATGACAGCAGGCAGGTCCATGTTGCAAGGATAAGGGTAAACCGATCGTAGGTATAGGAATAGTGGCTCAGCAGGATAAAGAGTCAGACAGAGCAGAGCGAAAGAGGTGAGTTTTAAGGAGAGATTTGAAGGTATGAAGGGAGGGGGCAAGGCGGATGTGGACAGGGAGGGAGTTCCAGGCATGGGGGGCAGCAAGTGAGAAGGGACGAAGGCGCTTAGGGGAGCAGGGAAGGCGTGGAAGGGTGAGAGAAGGGACAGAGGAGGAGCGAAGTGCACGGGCTGGAGTATGGAGGGCGATAAGTGCAGAGAGGTAGGGGGGAGCAAGGTTGTGAAGAGCTTTATAGGTGAAGACTAGGAGCTTGTGCAGGATTCGTTCAGGAAGGGGAAGCCAGTGAAGCGAAGAGAGGAGGGGCTGCACATGGTCGAAGCGACTGGCGAGGTAGATGACCCTGGCAGCAGAGTTTTGGACAGAGATGAGGGGAGAAAGGTGAGACCGGGGAAGGCCAGTGAGAAGGAGGTTACAGTAATCGAGGCGAGAGATGACCAGAGCATGAACAAGAGTTTTGGCAGACGAGACAGAGAGAAAAGGGCGAATCTTAGCAATGTTATGGAGGGAGAAGCGACACAGAATATTAGGCCTTTTTCACACAAGACACTCTCCACCCACTGCACACCCACCATACATGTTACAGAGCACACACAGGCCCCTGCAAAATGTATAGTGGGTGGGTGGAGAATGTCTTGTGTGAAAAGAGCCTTAGAGTTGGAAGGTTACCTCAGAGATCATCTAGTCCAACCCCCTGCTCAGTGCAGGAAATCCACAGCTACAGCATCCCTGACAGAGGGCCATCCAGCCTCTGTTTGAAAAACTCCAGCGAAGGAGAACCCACCACTGCCCTACGCAGTCTGCTCCACTGCTGAACAGCTCTTACCATTAGGAAGTTCTTCCTAATATTTAGCCGAAATCTGCTTTCTTGTAATTTGAGCCCACTAATTCTAGTCATGCCCTCAGGAACAACAGAGTATAAGTCTGCTCATCATCTATGTGACAGTCCTTCAGATATTTGAAAATGGCTATCATGTCTCCCCTTAGTCTTCTCTTCTCCAGGCTAAACATACCCAGCTGCTTCAGCCTTTCCTCATAGAACTTGATTTCCAGACCCCTGACCATCTTTGTCGCTCTCCTCTGAATCCGTTCCAGTTTGTCATTGTCCTTCTTAAAATGCGGTGCCCAGAACTGGACACATTACTCCAGATGAGGTCTGACCACCGCAGAAAAGAGTGAAACTATTATTCTCGTGACCTGGACACTATGCTTCTGTTAATGCAGCCCAAAATTGCATTCGCCTTTTTAGCAGCTGCATCACACTGCTGACTCATGTTCAGCTTGTGATTAACTAAAACCTCAAGATCCTTTTCACATGTACTGCTGCCAAGCCAGGTATCAGTCATCCTATAGTTGCTGCCAAGCCAGGTATCACCCAACCTATAGTTGTCCATTTGATTTTTCTTACCTAAACGCAGAACTTTACATTTATCTCTGGTGAGATCGTTGTTAGTTTGGGCCCAGCCTTCCAACTTGTCAAGATCAATTTAAATCTTTTTTCTGTCTTCTAAGGTGTTAGCTATCCCTCCCAGTTTTGTGTCATCTGCAAATTTGATAAGCATCCCCTCTACTCCTTCATCCAAATCATTAATAAAGATGTTAAACAATACAGGGCCCAGGCCATGAGGCACCTCACTAGATACCTCCCTCCAGATTGATGGGGAGACATTTGCGAGCACTCTTTGGGTACGGTTCTTCAACTAGCTGTAAATCCTTAAAAGACATAGGTTGTCATTAGACAGACACCAGCTCTGTTCCTGCTCTGTCCCACCCCTGGGTGACCCATCCGTGTACCACCCTGGGGTGAGGCGGAGCAGGATTGGAGCAGACATTGCCTGCTCCAGGCCAACTCGGCTTGTGGCACTCCGGAACACCCAGAGCACTGCAAGCAGAGCAGGCTGCCTGAACCTGAAGCACCGGCCGGGGGCAGAGCAGCAGTCCATCTACCCGGCCACACGTTGCCCTGGCAATGGCCACAGAGCTGTGGGCAGCAGCCTACAGCGGCTGCCATTCCACCTGCAGCCCTTAGGTTAAGGGCCGCACACAGGCAGACTGCGGGGACCAGTGTCAGGAGGCTCTCTTTAAACCCACCGCCGCCAAAGCAGATCTGGGGGTGCCCCCACCTGGAGCAGACCTGGTCTCTCTAAAAACACACACAGTAGCAAACTAACTATAGTTACACAGGAAGAAGTCCTAATAACATGTGCATACTGGGTGAGAGTACACTTTGTCCTAAGACAGAGGCCGCTTTTAGACGAGCGGCGCGCAATCGCACATGGTGATTGCGCATACTTTGAAACGGCCGTCTTTATTAATTACACGAGACGGAAGCGGGGTATTATGCGCATATTATGGCGGTGGCGCATTTTTAAAGTCTGCAAATTAAATACCTCGATTGTGAGGTATTTAATTCGCGGACTTTAAAAATGCACCACTCGTCTAAAAAAGCCCAGACTTAGGTCCATTATGGTCACTGAATAGGTATTTAGTATTTATGTTTTTAACTATCTTCTCTATTCAAAACCCTACCGCTTCTGCATCATCTTGTTTCCCAACCTAAGAAAGGACATTACAAACTCTAATGCAAAGTCTCCAGACTGAAATCTTGGGCAGCTTCTAAGTACTTTGGGAATTCTGTCTTTGGTGTACATGCTGCACACACTAGGTCAGTGCACAAAAACTGAAGACAGGAAATAATCCCTCACACAAGCCCATAGAGTAGTTGTAGTGCAACTTCATTATCAAAACAGCCATACTCTGCTGGATCCACCGAAATGCTACCCCCACTATCCAGACCTGTGACTTCCAAGCTTTTGACCATAGTGACTTCATTTTTAGACTTTAATATAATCCCGCAAAACCCAGAAAGCAAAGTCATTCAGAATATATGAAATATCACTTGGATTGTAATCCCATCCACAGATGGCATGATCACACCTAGGATCCCAATCCTCTGATCCAGACTCTCTATGATGTCACATCCAAGAGCTGTATAGAGACTAATCAGCCTCTACCCTCTATGGGAGGGTACCACAGGTCCCACAAATTGAGGCATCAAACCCATGAGAACATGAGATCCTCTCCCGATCTCTCCATCTCCTTGCCCTTACCAAAACCTGACTTCTCCCCTGTAACACTGCCACTCCTGCTGCCCTTGCTTTTGGTGGTCTCACCTTCACCCACACGCCATGCTCTGAAGGTTGTGGTGGTGGTGTTGGCCTGCTCCTCGCCAAATCTTGCCAGTTCCAACCCCTTGCTGCCCCTCCTTTCTTCCTGACTCATCCCTTTCTTCCACCCTTGACTGCCGTGCTCCCCTCTCCTGCCATCCTATCACTTGCATAAACCCATGTCCCTGGCTCACCCCTATCATCCACCACCTCCGATCCTGCTCTTCAGTCGCTGAGTGCCTCTAGTGGAAGTCTCATGAATTCGCTGATTTTATCCACTTCAAGTTTGCGCTGTCTACGTTTAGCAATGCCCTATCCCTTGCCAAAGACTGCTATTATGCCACGTTAATCGAATCTCACTCCCACAATCCACACCGTCTTGTCTCCACATTTGCTTCCCTCCTGAAGCCTTCTTGTCCTCCCCCACCCCCTTCCTCACTCCCCGCACAGGATCTTTTCCACTTCTTCAACAAGAAGATTGATAAACTCCACCTTGCAATCGCTTCTCAACCCTCTCCCTCCCCCACCTGATTCCCTGATGTTCCCCCTCCTGCCTCTCTTCTCTTATCCTTCTCCCCAGCTTCTCTTGGCAAGGTCACCTCCCTCCTCTCTTCGTCCAACCCCTCCACTTGCCCCCTTGACTCCATCCCCTCTCGCCTCCTGATGTCAATTGCCCCCACCAGTCCGCCTTCTCTGTTGCACATCATCCATCTCTCTCTCTCTATTGAGTCATTTCCATTGGCATTCAAACATGCTACTGTCTCCCCTATCCTTATGAAGGCTACTCTTGGCCGCTTTGACCCTTCCAGTTATTGCCCCATTTCACTCCTACCCTTTGCTTCCAAGCTCCTGGAGCAAGATGTCTACACGCGCTGTCTGGAATGCCTCTCTTCAAATTCCAACCTTGACCCCCTCCAATTGGGCTTCCGCCTTCTCCATTCGACTGAGACTGCCCTTGCCAAAATAACCAACAACGTTCTCTTAGCTAAGTCTAAGGGCTTCTACTCTGTTCTTGTCCTCCTCGATCTTTCTGCCGTCTTTGACACTGTTGATCATGGCCTCCTCCTGGATTTGCTATGCTCCCTTGGTTTCTGGGACACTGTTTTGGACTGGTTTTCTTCGTATCTCTTGAACCGCTCCATCTCTTGCTGGTACCTCCTCTACGTCTCTCTTGCTGGTACCTACTCTACATCGCTTCCCCTCTCTGTGTGAGTTCCCCAAGGCTGTCTTGGACCCCCTTCTCTTCTCCATTTACACTCTTTCTCTGGGTAAACTCATTGAAACCCACAACTTCCAGTATCACCCGTATGCTGATGACACGCAACTCTCTCTCCTCTCCCACGCTCTCTCCCTCCATTCAGACTTGTATTGCTGACCGTCTTGCTGACATCTCTGCCTGGATGTCTCATCGCCAACTCAAGTTTAATATGGCCAAGACTGAACTCCTCATCTTTCCCTCCAAATGCTCCATTCCTACTTTCCTCTCAATTTCCATTGAGTGAGTCCCCATCCAGCCGGTCCCTCAGGCCTATAGCCTAGGATTCATCTTTGACTCATCCTTCTCATTTAAGTCTCAGATCCAAGCTGTTGCTAAATCCTGTCACTTTGCTCTGTATAATATTGCTAAAATCTGGCCTTGCTTTACTGTTGCTGCTGCAAAACCCTAATCCATGCTCTAGTCAGGGGCGGATTAGCCATTGAACCCACCGGGAGGATTCCCGGTGGGCTGGGCCAGCTGGGAGGGCCGCTCCCGCCCCGTGGCTTTTGAATTTTTTATTTTTATTTTTATTTATTTTTAATTTAAAAATGGTTGTCGGTCCCCCGTGGGTCAAAAGCTTGGAAGTCACAGGTCTGGATAGTGGGGGTAATGTTCCACAGCCTGGAACGGGCCGGCCTGAGTCCCCTCTCCCCACCACCCCTCACACAGTCTGGCCCCAGCGCTCCCTCCCGGAAGTATAAAAGCAACTTCCAGGAGGGAAAGACTCATGGCCAGAGCGTGCGAGCGAGGAGAGGAGAGGAGCAGGAGGCTCAGAGCGCTCTACGCAGCCGCTACAACTTGCAGCAGCAGAAGAAGGCAGCAGGTGGGTTCTGGGGCCTCCTGGCTGGGGACTTGAGGGGTGCGGGCGCCTGCTGGGGCCGGCTGTCCTTGCTTGGGGGTCGGGGGGCGGCCTGGGGCCTGACCTGGGGGAGCCTGGCTGGCCTTGCTTAGGGGCGGCCTGGGGCCTGGCTGGCCTTGCTTGGGGGGGGGACGGCCTGAGGCCTGGGCCTTTGCTTGGGGGAGGCGGTCTGGGCTTGTGGGGCCTGAGGTCTGGCTTGTGGGGTGGGGTGGCCTGGGCTTGTGGGGCTGGCCTGGCGTGGCTTGTTGGGGGGCGGCCTGGGC
>QEPC01012375.1:1500931-1541893 GCA_003113815.1 Sphenodon punctatus
GGTTGGGGGCCACTGAGCACTGAAACGGAGTGATTTGGGGAGCCAGAGCACTGAAATGAGGGCCAGTACCCCCACCAGTGGCAGTCTCCCCCCTGCCATCCCCCCATAACCTCCCACTCGCCCCTGCCAGGCTGCTGAGGATCTGAGTATGGGGACTCAGCTCTGATAGGCCCAAAATCTGGTGCACTCTGCCCCCAAGCCACGCCCCCAAGCCATGCCCCCTTGGCCCATTTCCGGCGCACCGGTGGCAAAGCCGCCGGCACAGGGGCACTAGGACTAGATTTTCCCGGGCCACTTTGATTTCCCAATCCGCCCCTGGCTCTAGTCATCTCTCACCTTGACTATTGCGGCTTCCTCCTTACTGGCCTCCCTTGCTCTGAACTGCCCCACCTCATCTCCATTGAATGTTCCGCAGTCAAAATCATCCACCTTGCTCATCGCTTTGACCATGTACAATCCCTCCTCTCTGCCCTGCACTGGCTCCCCCTACAGGAACACATTCAGCACAAGCTCCTGGTTTTCACTTTCAAGGCTCTTCACAGCCTTGCTCCCCAGTATCTCTCCACTCATGCCCGGGAGCTTCACTCCTCCTCTGCCTCCACCCATGCCTGCTCACGAACCCCTTGCTCCTCTAAACGTCTTTGTCACTTCTCCTTTGCTGCCCCTCATGCCTGGAACTCCCTCCCTGGATACATTCGCTCTGCTCCCTCCCTCCCAACTTTCAAATCCCTCCTGAAAACCCTCCTCTTCTGCCAGGGCTTCCCTATCCTGCCATGAGCGGTACTGCATCCTTCTCCCCCTCATTCAAAACCTAATCCCCTGTAACTAAGTGAAGGACATGAGCCTGCAACTTCTCAACCTCATGGATGTACTTGTCTTTCCTGATGTTTACCTTTCCCTCGTATCCCCCTCCCTTGTCTCTCAGGTTGTAAGCCCCTTAGGGGTAGGGACCTGTCTCAGAATGTGGATTGTACAGTGCCAGGTACATTGCTAGCACTATATAAATAAAATAATAATAATAATAATAAATAAACAGACTCTGTTGAAAAATCATGATATGAACATCAATTCATTAAGATTATATGAGCATGGATTCTGTGCTTTTAAAGACCCAAGTAATTCAATGATGAAGTGCCCTGCAGTGAGAATCTGTTGATAAGAATAGTAACAATAAAAATAAAATGCTTTCTGAACTAGTCTAAGCTCTGCTATTTCTTTACTCAGATTATAAAACATTTTATAGTAGGTGGATATATAACGTATTTTGAATAGTTTCCCACAAGAATTCCCTACTCACAGAGATGTAAATGAAGACAGGACTCTGAAGTGAAAACGCAGCTCTAGTACATCGTGTTCTCCTGTGATTGAATATGTGGGTGAGACAAAGGTCTATAAATATTTGGGTGTTATAGGTTGGATTAGAAAGTTGGAGACGAAAACAAAAGCTGAACTGCAAAGCAAAACTGTTTGCAATCTCACAAACTAATGATCCTACACAACAGAAAATAGTTAGGGTTTTACTGGCTGGCTACCCAGACCCCCAAAGGCTGTGCACTGTGACAACCTGTTTTGGAGAAATTATGTCTTGCTCTTTCCTACATTATTATTTACCCTCTCCCACCGTTTGCGCACATGCATACACCACCACTAAAAATATCTCTAAAACCACAGACCTGAGAGTAGGGATGTGCACAGGGGGTAATTTTTGTCAAAAAAATCATTCTGCCAGTGTTGGTCAAGTGGAAGACCACTTTATAAATCCAAATCAAAGCCTGCAATAAAAAAAACAACAGTGCAATAATTAATCATTGTTACATAATCCATAAAAAAACCTCAACTCAGAATAAGCAATGGCAGGATGATTTTTTGAAGATAAAATAAATTCTAGGGCTAATTCTTTGGAAGGGTTTGTGATTGTTTATATGAAATAAACCTGCTTTATTTGTTTTGACAATGGGTTTATGGATTGGATTCCTGTTTTGAATAATAATTTAATTTGAGTTTTGAATTATGCACTGTTTATCATCACTTTTGTTACTTAACACATTAGGCACTTATGCGGTCCCTCATACCTCAGGGACTGCCTCGCCCTCCACGCTCCGGAGCGACTCCTGCGGTCTGCCGGGGGTGCCTTCCTGGAGGTCCCCCGTGTCAAACGGGGGGCCACAATGGAGAGGGCATTCTCGGTGGTCGGGCCGCGTCTCTGGAACTCCCTGCCAGGAGGCGGCCCGCCTGGCCCCAAGCCTTTTAGTATTTCGGCGATGATGCAAGACCTGGTTGTTCGCCTGGGCCTTTGGGGAGGGGGGTGGGTAGTTGATTTTTATTCCCCCTACCCCTAGAAATTTATGTCCCAGGCCCTGTTTTATATGTGTTTTATCCGTTTTAAATGTTTATATATGTTATTTTAGGTATTGGATTGTTTTATGGTATTATATGATTGTAAGCCGCCCCGAGCTGGGTTCAGGATAGGGCGGGGTATAAATGCAACAAATAAATAAATAAATGTTGATTATGGAATGATTTTATTATTTATATATTTTGTATATCTAAGTTATTTACTGATTGGGATTTAATTACTGTATATATATATATTGGTTGTAGAAAGAAGCTCCTAATAGTAAGGTTTTATTTTGAAACATGATTGGAGTTGTAGGTTGAATTTTTTAGGTTTACAGAGTAATGTGGGCAAGTTTTATTGGATTTAACTTTTATTTGAATATAATACAGTTCAGAATATTTTTGATAAAGACTTAGGGTGAAAACAGACATGACGCTAACCACCCTTTAACCACCCTTGGTGGTCATTTATGCATGTTTCAGGGCTGCATAGGGCACCAATACAATCCTGCAACATGCATAAATAACCACCAAGGGTGGTTAGCGTCATGTCTGTTTTCACCCTTAGGCATACAAAAATTATATTTTATTTTGTTATCTTAGATATATGAGGACAGAATTGTTTTGTTTTTATGATGATTTGATTGTCCACTGATGTTGGAAGCTTATATCCTTTCGTCATAGGGTGTTTTCAGACATGACGGGGTGGGCCCTCTGGGGAGACAGGCGGGTGGCGAGGCCAATGCCGCCACAGCGTCTGGCCCAGTTCACCACGGTCCGGAATCCCGCCGGGGATTCCGGGCCGTGATAGCCGACCAGACGTTACTTTTTTTGATGCCTGCCTGGAATCACTTTCACTACGCTTCAGCCGATTTTCGCGCCGGTAGCCCGGGAAGTGTGGTTGAAATTGACCCCATATGGGTATTCAGTGTGGCGGACATCTGGCAGCCCCCGAACAGACGTACAGGGCACAGTGACCACATGTAGGTATTCAGCGTGGTTCACTGTGTTCTCGTCACGTCTGAAAATACCCATAGAGATTTGTTACGTTTTTTGGTGTTTATTATATTTGAGGGTTTCTTTTCATTATTATTTTTACATTTTTTATTTTTGGTTATAGTTATTTTATTTTATTATCTCTATTTTACACCACCATGATTTTTTATTTATATCATATTTAATAATATTAATGGAGGTTATACATTTTCAGTTAATATAAATTGATTAATGATAGTATTGAAGGTTATATGTTTACAGTTATCTTAAGCTTTTTGAAATCTATTTGGTTATAGGTCATTTACTGTTCATGAAGTTCTGATGAAGACCTATTAAGGTCGAAACGTTAGTGGATACAAACACTGGATTCGCCCTTTGAAGATCAGGAGTGACATGCACTTAATTTTGCGAAAGTAACATTAATAGGAAATCACATTTTTGAACATTGATTAGACTTTTTTCAATCATACTCATTAGAATATTAAAATTGTTTTGTGTTGTAAAAGCATATAAAACAATCTTTTTTTGTAATTAAGACTGTAATTTTATTTATGCTATGACATGTGTGTCAGACACACACGCACCACCCATTTTAGAAATATTTGCAGCTCCGAAAAGCTTGTCATAAATTATGATAAGTCAAATGTGTTGGTTTTTACTCCACACTTTAGACAACATTCTTGGAGGATCCAAGATCACCAATTGCAACAAGTTAGATCCTTTAAATATCTGGGTATTATTTTTCCTGCTACAGGCCTGTGGGCTTGCTATGTTAAGCATGCCAAACTGGTTGCCAAGACGTCAGTTCATAGCCTGATTAGATTTTTTAACACCAAGGGGGGTGGTCTGGTTAACCCTGAACACAAAGTATTTGAGTCTAAGATCTTGGCTCAAGTTTGTTTTGGTGCTCAGATTTGGAGATGTTCAGTTCAAGATAAATTGGAATCTGTTCAACATTTGTGGCTGAGGAAGGCTTTGAGGATCCCTTGTGGAACAGCATCAGCAATTATGAGAATGGAAATGCCCACCAGTTCAGTCTCTGCCAGGTGTATTAGGAGGTCACTTGCCTATTGGCTTAAAATTCTTCATTCTCCTCACACATCACTTACATGTTTATGCCTAAAAGAAAAAACGAAATTAGAAATGCCCACTAAGGGCTTTTGGAAAGGTTGAATTACCTATAACCTTCATAACCTAGGTTATTCTTGGGAATTCTTGGCTCCCCTCCCCATTACGGAAGCGAATTGCTTGCTTAAACAGAGAATCACTTATAGAGACTTCCTGTTAACCAGGTCATTGGCCATCAGTTTGAAGGCCTCTCCCTCGCCTGGTACAAATACTGGCTGCCGTCTTGCAAAGGTTGCAGATATTTCTCTACAATCCGCTCTCCAGTGCACAGGCAAATCTTTACAGCACTTCGTTTTCAGTCAATGACATCAATGGTTGTACAGAGTCGATATGCTGGGATCGACTATCATGATAGGCTCTGTGTATGTGGAGTCAAGGTTGTGGAGGATCTGCAACATTATTTAGTATCATGCCCAATGTACAAGGACTGTCACGACCGATTGTTTAGACTGTTTAATATCAAAGATGATTGGTTATGTCAACCATTAAGGGTACTTTGCTTTCTTCTGACTGATTCCAGTGAACGGGTAACCAAGGCTGTGGATGCTTTTGCTATGTCTGTGCAAAAGTCACAGTGCGAGGGGGTCAGAATGTTATTGTCACGGTTTAAATTTTATCTTGATGTATGTCTTGTGTTTTTTGTTGTGTTTGTCTTTTTATGTCATGGCCAGTAGGCTGGTACATTATTTAATAAACTTGAAACTTGTGTTGTAAAAGCATATAAAACATTCTGCTTTTTGTAAATAAGACTGTAATTTTATTTATGACATGTGTGTAACCCCCTCCCAGCCCCTGCCCATTATGTTTTTCATGCTTATTACTGTTGGCTAATTTTAGGGGGTATCAAATACATATACCCCTGTTGTTGTTCGTAGGATTTTATACAGAACTTGGTTCAGAGGATAACAAAAATTAAAAATGCAGCTGACTGTAAGATATAACAGATATTTGTAGCGGCTGGAGAAATATATAAACTGAGCAAATGTAGGGCAGGTATATACGACGGGGCACAGAATGGGTGGGAGTGAATAGGACAGGGTAGCAGGTGGGAGGGGGGTAAAAATTGAGAGATGTGTAGGGATACATATAGATGTGGTCTATATACTTCTCCAGCCACTACAAATATCTGTGATACCTTACAGTCTACTGTATTTTTCATTTTTGTTATCCTCTGTACCAAGTTCCTAGATATTTTTATTTTATTTATTTATTTATTTAAAACTTGTATCCTGCCCCTCCTGCCCAAAGGCAGCTCGGGGCAGCGAACGCACAAAAATTTAACAATAAAACATTTTAAAACAAATCAATAAATTTTTAAACAAATCATAAAACCCACCCCTCCTCCCAAACCCTCCCCACCTTACCCCTACCCCTCACCAAAGGCCTGGTGGAACAGCCAGGTCTTTAAAAAAAAGTCTAAACGACAGGAGGGTGGGGGCCAGCCGAGCCTCCTCCAGGAGAGAGTTCCAGAGCATCGGGGCGGTCACTGAAAATGACCGAACAGCTATGGCCACCCACCTTGTCCGAGGAACCTCCAAAAAGGCCCCCACAGTTGATCTCAGGGGTTGCACGGGCACATGGGGAGTGAGGCGATCCCGCAGATAAGAAGGGCCCAGGTCATGAAGGGCTTTAAAGGTTAACACCAGTACCTTGAACCTGGCCCAGTACTTTATAGGCAGCCACTGCAGAGCTTGGAGCACAGGTGTCATATGCTCTTGGCGACCCACCCCCATAAGGAGGTGGGCCGCAGCATACTGCACCAGCTGCAGCCTCCGGACCAGCTTCTCGGGCAGCCCCACGTACAGCACATTGCAGTAATCCAGCCTCGAGGTGATGAAGGCATGGATGATAGTGGCAAGGTCGGAGTCTGAGAGATACGATCAAAGCCGCCGGACAAGATGTAACTGCCGAAATGCGCTCCTCGCCACTGCCACAACCTGGGACTCTAGGCTGATCCGTGAATCAAGGAGCACACCCAGACTCCATACCTGAGAGACCAAGGGAGGGCGAACCCCCCCAACAAGAGGAGATTCCACCACCCCCAGACCCCCCAAGCCCTCGCCCACCAACATCACCTCCATCTTGTCGGGATTCAATTGCAGGTGGCACAACCTCATCCAAGCCCCCACAGCTGACAGGCACTGGGAAAATAAGGAGACTGCATGACCTGGATCGATGGAAAAGGAGAGGTAGAGCTGAGTATCATCTGCGTACTGATGATACTGCATACCTGGCACCCCTCTCACGATCTTCCCTAACGGCTACATATAGAAGTTAAACAGGAGAGGGGACAGAATGGCACCCTGTGGGACTCCACAAGTGAGATCCCGGGGAAGAAGTACACTGCCCCCAGGACCACCCGGTGAGTTTCCCTGGCCAGGAAAGAGCGAAACCAGTCCAAGACCGTCCCACCAATCCCGGCATAGTCCCGCAGGCGAGTCACCAACACCTCATGATTGACAGTGTCAAATGCAGCCGAAAAGTCTAGCAGGACCAATAAGGTCCGACGACCTTGGTCCAATGCCAGACGAAGATCATCAACCAAGGCCACCAGTGCTGTCTCTGTACCATACCCAGGCCAAAAACCAGACTGAATGGGGTCAAGGAAACCGGTATGGTCCACATGCTCCTGGAGCTGTTGTGCCACCGCCCGTTCAATAACCTTCCCTAGAAAGGGAAGGTTAGAGACCTACCAATAGCTGGCAGGAACATCAGCATCAAGAGATGGTTTCTTGAGCAGGGGCCGAACCACCGCCTCTTTAAGGCAATCCAGCACCCTGCCCTCCCGAAGGGAGACACCAACAACCCCGCCAGCAGCAGTCGCAACATCTCCTGGCTGGTTTTCACCAACCAGGACGGGCATGGAGCAAGTTCACAAGTAGTGGCACGAACAGAATCCAACACAGACTCAACATCGGCAGGTGATACCAACTGAAACCGATCTCACAAAACAGGACAGGATGGGGCCTCCATGGCCCCAAGATGATCCTCTGCAATAACTGCGGTACCAAAGTCGTGACGGATATGAGCGATCTTGTCCACAAAGTATTCAATAAACTGGTCACAGCGGACACTGGACTCGTCCAGGTCCAGGTGGAGACAGGCAGGACTGACCAAACCCCTCACCACCCGGAAAAGCTCCACCAGACGTGACTTTGCAGACACGATGAGGGCAGCAAAGAACTGCTTCTTTGCTGCCTGCACCAACACAGCATGGGCCTTTAAACTGCTCTTATGCTGCGATCGATCGTATTCATCTCGAGTCCGGCGCCACCGGTACTCTAACCGCCTACCCTCTCGCTTCAAATCCCGCAGGGCCTCAGTAAACCAAGGAGACCTGCGGGAGACTTGAGAGGGCAGCGGATACCTAGGAGACACCCTGTCAGTGGTCTCGGCCAACAAGATGTTCCAGAAGGCCACAAGATCATCGACAGAGTGGGTGTCAGGGTCCAGGGAAAAATCCACAAAGCATTCCGGAACCGATCAGAGTAAAGCACTATTATAACAAGTGTATTAATGAATGTGTTTATACAGTGGGGGAAAATACAACTACATCCCAATTTACTCCAAGCAATTAAGTGAGGAATCCTACTAGGAAGATGTTTATTTGGAAAACTAAATACTGTACCGAAGAGCACCATAGCTCTTTGCCCAAAGAGAAAACCATTCAGCTAATACAACCTATACATGTCATGCCCTTTGGCCATGAAATGTGGTTTTACAACAAACATGGCTGAGAAACTGAGAATAGTCCAGAAACTGAAAAAATACATGATCAGCATCACAACAACAGGTACAAGAAGGAATGAATGGATAGGAGGAAAGAAACATTTGTGATTCAATAGAAAGATTAAACAACAACAAATGGCAGTGCATAGGAAATATCATGATTGTATCATCAAGGTCAAAGTTAGAGAAAGGTAAGCAAATGGAGTCCACAAACTAGGAACAAGAGCAGAGGCAGACTGCTCACTAGATGAAGAGATGGTATCAAGATCCAGGCTCCTGCTAAATCCTGTCACTTCACTCTGTATAATATTGCTAAAATACAGCCCTGCCTTACTGTTGTCACCGCAAAAACCCTAATCCATGCTCTAGACATCTCTCACTTTGACTACTGCAACTTCCTCTGTACTGGCCTTCCCTGTCTGATTGTGCCCCCATCATCTCTGTTCAACAGTCCACAGCCAAAATCATCCACCTTGTCTGTTGCTTTGACCACGTTCAGCCCCTCCTCTCCACTCTACACTAGCTCCCTCAACATGAACGCATTCAGCACCAGCTCCTGGTCTTCACCTTCAAGGTTCTTCATGGCCTTGCTCCCCCATATCTTTCTGCTCTTGTATCCTGACTAGGGTTGCCACCTTTTGTCATTTTTTATGACACTTCCTTTTTGGCCTACAGAAGTGTCAGGTAAAAAACCACCACCGGTGGCAACCCTAATCCCACCACACTCCTGCTTGGGAATTTTGTTCCTCCTCTGCCCCCACCCTCGCCTGCTCACGAGCCCCTTGCTCCTCTAAACGTCTTTGCCCCTTCTTTGCTGCCCCTCATGCCTGGATCTCCCTCCCTGGATACGTTTGCTCTGCTCCCTCCCTCCCAACTTTCAAATCCCTCCTGAGAACCCACCATTTCCATCAGGCCTTCCCTAGCTTGTCATGAGTGAAGCTGTGTCCTCTTCCCCCTCACTCAGAGTCAGAATCTAGTTCCCTGTAACTAAGTGAAGCAGGATGCCATTTATCTGGTCTTATGCTTGTTGCATCATTTAGGGAAGGCATCTTTTAGGGGAGGCCTATAGTGGCTGATTAAGAAGAAAATGGAAACAAATTATATTTGCAGTATGTTCTAAATACATACTATACAGTGCATTTAAATGAATATTTTAGCACAATGATTTTCACTGAGCAGGCTTATTTTTTCACTATCTAGTAATAGAAGGAGCTGGTCTTGAACTGGCAGGTCTTGGGGCCCTGGAGATGGTGGTTGGCTCTTTCGCACCAGCAGCTTGCTCTGGACAAGGTCCGGGGTAGCTGCTTAAGGGTTTCCCAGTGCCAGTCAGGCCACACCCCTCCTCAGCCTTGCTCCCGGCCCCAGATTCCTGGTTGGCTGCCTGCCATATAAGAGGCGCCTGCCACAGGAAGCTGGGAGGATCATCTGTTTTCCCTTCCTGGTGCCCAGGCACGGACTTAGGGGCAGGCCCCGTAGGCCCAGGCCTTGGGCGGCGTTTTCTGGGGGGTGGCAATCCTGGCTCCAGCACTGTCCCACTCAGTTTTTTTCCTTTTGTCCCTGCACAGTCGGAGGCTGCTACTCGCAGCAGAAGCCTGTTGCCTGGGTCCCCATCCCTCACCTGCCTCTGCCATCTGTCTGCTATTAGTGCTGCAGCTCCTGCAGCAGCAGCAGGACACCAGACGATAGGACTGGGAGATAAGGTTGTTTGTTTACAAAAAACTCCTCCCCATGTGAGTGATCAGAAGGTTGTTGTTTTGTAAAGAAGGTTCTCCGAGATGGCTCCTAACATTCTCACAACTGGGTTGTGCATGGCATGCTCACCATATGTGATGGTCTCAAGCTCCTCTAGTATACAAAGCATTCTCCCCCTCAGAATGACAGTTCCTTCCAACCCTTTCTAGAAATATAAGAAAAAAATTCCATGCTGGGCTGGAAGGGTGGGTGTTGTGAGAATGTGTACAGCCATCTCGAAGAACCTTGTTTACAAGGCAGCAACCTTCTGTTCTTCGAGTGGCTCCTCACTGGCCCTTTTTACATGGCTCCACTGGGTGGGGGCTCCATGGGCACACTGGCGAGTGGGCAGGATGTGCACATGGCCGCACACGCATCTCCACTCAACCCCCCCACACACACTCATCTACACCCATGGAGCAACCGCCGTTTCCCCCGGTTGCTCCGTTTGTAGGGGCGAGTGGGGGGTGAGTGGGGATGCTTGTTAGATGGGCATGCGCACGCACCCCCATTCACTGCATCATACACCCAGGGTTCCCCCACCTATGAACATGCGGGGGGGGGCTTGGCTTGGGGCCGGGGCTTGGGAGCAGGACTTGGCTTGGGGGCAGCAGCCTGAGAAGGGCTTAAGGGTGCAAAATTCCTAAGTCCAGCCCTGCTGGTGCCTGTTGCTGGAGCGGCAGTTTCCTCCCTAGATTTTTGCTTGTTGCCCATGGATCAGCTCTGTGTCCCTTCGACCAGCTTTGCCCTGTTCTGTTTCCTGCTTACTTTGGACATTGCCTGCCTTCCTGTACCTGCCTGATCCTGTCCTGGAACCAGGTCTTCTGTCCTGTCCCAAAATTAGTCCTTCTGCCCTTGTTCAGTGTGCCTGACTGGATTTCACCTGCCCATTGGTTCCAGCATGCCAGATTGTTTGTCACACTCCCTTTGTTTGTGTGTTGGAGCCCAGCTTGTCTTTGATGCTCTGGCCCTGCACTGACCTTCTGATCTGATTGTACACCTCCTCTCCTGGACTTCCAGACCCCAATCTCCAGTCTGACAACTACACAGAAAACCTTAAGAGTATCATTGCTAAATGTTATTAAATAAGGGGGGAAATAGTTTAATCTGAATAATATGTACACGCAGCCTTTGGGAGAGATCATCAGAGGGTTCAGCATACGGTGATGACACCCAAATGTACCTCTCTTTTTCAGCTGACCCAGGCCTGGCAGTCTCCATGCTTACCCGGTGTTTGTCAGCTGTGGGGGACTGGATGAGGGCGAGCTGCTTGAAGTTGAATCCCAACAAGACAGAGGTGATGCTTGTGGGGGGTGCCCGTCATAGATGGGGGGTCTGTCCTCTGCTGGTACCCTAAGTCCGTAGTCTGGGGGTGCTCCTGGACCCACAGCTCCGACTGGATGTCCAGGTGGCAGCTGTGGCGAAGGGCGCATTTCGCCAATTACATCTAGTGTGATGGCTTAAGTCATAAGTCTCATACGCGGACTTGACCACTATCATCTATGCTTTCATCACCTCAAGATTAGATTACTGTAACGCACTTTACATGGGGCTACCCTGATGACGGTCCAGAAACTGCAGCTGGTGCAGAATGCGGCGGACTGGCTCCTTAGGGGGATGGGTCATCGTGAGCACCTTACACCAGTGCTTCGTTTTCTGCACTGGTTGCCAATAGTTTTCCAGGCCCAATTCAAGGTGTTGGTTTTGACCTTTAAAGCCCTAAAGGGCTCACACCCCAGGTTCTGGACTGACCCCTGCGGTCAGCTAGGAGAGCCCTCCTTGAGGTTTCCAAGGTTGTAAGGTCCGCATGGCCCCGGACCTCCTCTCTTTCTGACAACACTGTAAGACCTGGCTATTCCACCGGACCTTTGGTGAAGAAGATGGGTGATGGGTCGGGGGTTGGGTTGGGTATGGGGGGATATTTTTGTTTTAGCTTTACAGTTGGTTGTTTTTAATGTTTTTATGTATTTTTGTATATGTTTATATTTTTTAAATGTTGTGAGCCGCCCCAAGCTGCGAAGGCAGGAGGGGGCAGCAAAGAAATCTAATAATAATAATAATTAATAATAAAGTCTGAAATTAGTCACTGACTCTGTTTCATGACATAATGATAACTGAAGAAACAAACAGTTAAATTACTAGCCAATTACTCAGATAGGTACAGGAGTACCTCCACATATAGACCAGATCAGAATCCAACATTGCTTGTTGAAAACTCAGTGACTTCTCAGACCTTCTTTCTACAACACACTATACAGGATATAAAAATCACTTCTGTCACTTGTTTATGTTTGACAACAGTGGTAAAACACTGACTAACTTTTTTTCCATTTGGCTTTAACACATACTATTCTGTATATAAAAATAAAATAACTGCTCGACATCACATCTAGAAGCACATACAGAAAGAAAAACCAGCCATCTTAACTTAAACTTTACTTAAACTATTATAAAAGTGTAATAATATATTACTTACTATTTAGTGATAGTAAGTACTATCACTAAATAATCAGTTACTAGGCTGTCTTTTTTCATATACCAGAAGCAGGTTCCAAGTGGCTGACTAAAGCTTTTGGGCCTTCAGTTTCTCTACCTTCAAGTTGCAAAGCAATCTTTCCTTGTTTTATCTTTTAAATCTGTCATCAAGCTACTGTAACGTCATAATTTCCTTGTAGGTGTCATCTCTCTGAAGGGATGTAAAATGGAGACCCCCAAGTACTTGTAATCTCTGAAAGCCCAATAGCATTTTTCATAAGAGCCACATTGTTAATTCCAGTACCCTGGTCATCTTTCAGATAGATGTATTTCTTACTTCTTGTATTAATTGTAGTGTAGCACTACAACGCAGTTGGTCCTATTCACTTCAGAAGTGGCTGCATGCCAGTGACAGAGAACTGTCACTCTGTTCCACATACAAAATATGGGAAATGGGGAAATCTACATATATTACATTACAACAATACAACTGATATTTTGCTATGTCACTAAAAAATAGGGATGAGAATTACTGTTTCAGATTATTACGGACTGTTACAGGTTAATCCATAAGATCCCGTAATAGCCCTGGTAATTATGGGATCCGTATCCAGAGTTCCCGCCACCCCTATCCCCCGGGACCCTGGAGTAGTACTTACTTACGGGCCTTGGAAGGCTTGACTGAAGCACTGCCACTGCTGTGTGGGCTCTGGCAGGTTCCCTTGCTGCAACATTCAGCAGTGCTTCAGCAGTGCTTCAATCAAGCCCTCCAAGTGAATAATACCACTTATTATATACTGAGGCTGTAAAATATGAAAATTATTTAAAGATATCTACCAAGAAATATGTCTGAAGGAGTAGTTTAGAAAGGATGAATCAAGGGACGCTGTAACCTATGATTCCTTTGTATATGGTACCGAAGGAGTTATGGTTGATGTAAAATGCTTCTTAGAACTTATATGGGAACGTGATTAAATTAAGTATATACTTATTCATGCCGACACCTCTCTTGGACTTCAAAATTCCAATGCTGCCATCAATATTCATGCCAACACCTCTCTTGGAGGGGTGGAGCATGAGTTCATAGCCACCATGGCAACTATGGACCTGTCTCAAGTAGTTATCGGCCCAACGCATGATGAGGGATGTACCCTCAACCTGATTTTCTGCACTGGCCTTGAGGCGGGTGACCCATTGGTGGGGGAGGTGTCAACGCTGCCCTTGTCATGGACAGATCATTATCTACTACAGGCCTGTCTCCTGACACATGTCTTCCCCCGGAGGGGTGTGGAACCAGTTCGGTTGGTTCACCCTTGGAGACTAATGGAACCAAAAAGATTCCAGATTGCTCTAGGGGAGTTAGCTTCTGATCTTGACGAGCGGACGCTTGATGAACTTGTTGATTTTTGGAACACCTTGTTAACTGAGGCCATCGACCAGAAGGCTCCCAAGCATCTGCTCCCTAGGCATCGGCACTGCAGGTCTCCATGGTTTACTGAGGATCTGCAGTTGCTGAAGTAAGAAGGGTGGCAGTTGGAGTGACAGTGGCACCGTTAGCATACTGACACCGACAGATTGTGGCATAGAACCAGTTTGCGAGCCTATGCCATAGCTATCCAGGCAGCAAAGGAGGAGTTCTTTGCTGCCGCATAGAATCAGTGAAGTCTTATCCAGCTGAGCTTATCTGGGTAGTGAGGGAGCTGGTCAGTCAGGCCTCCCTCCGCCCGGAGCTGGAACCTTCCAGTGCCCACTGTGACATGTTTGTTGATTACTTCGTTAATAAAATCACTCGGATTCACCATGACTTCGACACTGCACTTATTACAATAGGAGAACCAGAGCTTATGGAAGCCCTGTCTTGTCAGATTTTGTGAGATCAGTTTCAGTGGGTCTTGTCCACTGATGAAGAGGATGTTCTTGGGATGGTCAAAGCCACCTCTTGCGAACTAGACCCATACCCATCCTGTCTGGTTAAGACACTAGAGCTGTTGCTGGCAGGCGTGGTCAGTGACTCCCTTCAGGAGGTAGTGGTGCGGCCCCTGCTCAAGAAACTATCTTTGGATGTTGACTCCCTCACCAGTTATCAGCCTGTCTCTAACCTTCCCTTTTTAGGGAACGTTATTGAATGGGTAGTGGCTCAGCAGCTGCAGGAGCATCTGGACTGATGCAGTTTTCTAGATGCCTCACAGTCCAGCTTTTGTCCAGGCTATGGCACTGAGACTGCGCTTGTGGCCTTGGTTGACGACCTTTGCCATGAATTAGATCAGGGTCACTCAACCCTGTTGATTCTATTAGATCTGTCGGCTGCTTTTCATACCGTTGACCATGAGATTTTGGTGACTCGCCTGTGGGACCATGCTGGGTATGGGCAAGACTGTTCTTGAATGATTCCACTCATTCCTGGCCGGAGGAACTCAGTGAGTGGTGCTCGGGGACCATTTTTCATCTCCCTAGGACCTGTCATGTGGAGTACCACAGGGTTCCATTCTGTCCCCCCTCATGTTCAATGTGTATATGCAGTCGCTGGTCGAGGTCATGAGGAGTGCTGGAGTTCACGGTCATCAATATGCTGATGATACTCAGCTCTATCTCTCTTTTTCATCCGACCCAGCCCCCACAGTCTCAGTGCTTACATGATGTTTGGCGGCTGTGGGGGACTGGATGAGGGCGAGCTGACTGAGGTTGAATCCCGACAAGATGGAAGTGATGCTTGTGGGGAAGGCAGTGGGTGAGGCGTCCCCCATCATCGATGGGGCTCGTCCCCCACTGGTTCCCCAGGTCCGAAGTCTGAGAGTGCTCCTTGATGCGCAGCTCTGTCTAGATGCCCAGATTGGAGCTGTGGAGAGGAGCGCATTCTGCCAATTACATCTGGTGCAACGGCATCAGCCATACGTCTCAGACTCCAACCTGACCACTATCATCCATGCTTTCATCACCTCAAGACTGAACTATTGTAACGCGCTCTATGTGGGGCTGCCCATGGTGACAGTTCGGAGACTGCAGCTGGTGCAGAACGCGGCGGCCCGTCTCCTTACGGGGACGGGCTGCCGGGAGCATATTACATCAATGCTCTGTTCTCTGCACTGGCTGCCTGTAGTCTTCCAGGCCCGATTCAAGGTTCTGGTTCTTACCTATAAAGTCCTACATGGCTTGCGCCCCATATATCTGCGGGATTGTCTCACTCCTTGTGCTCTGGATCAGCCCCTGCAGTCGATCAGGAGCGCCCTTCTTGAAGTCCCCATGGTATCCCAGGGGGCGACTATGGAAAGAGCATTCTCGGCGGCTGCACTGAGGCTGTCAAACTCCCCCCGGAGGAGGCCTGGGTGGCCCCGGACTTCTCCTTTCGACACCAATGCAAGACCTGGCTGTTCCACCAGACCTTTGGTGTGGGAGACAGATGAGGGTGGGTTTTGTTTTTATTTTTATGAGGTGGTGGTAGGGTGGGGTATTTATTTGTTTTGGAATCTCTATGTCTTTGACACCCCTTCTTCTCTCTTCTCTTCCTGGTGCGGAATGCTTTCTCCCCTTTCTTCTCCTCTTTTTGTTGTTTTACATTCATGTTGTTTGTGTTTTATATGTGTATTTTATATTTTTACATAGTTAGCCGCCCTGAGCTGTCTTTGGCAGGAGGGGCGGGATATAAAATATTTTAATAAATAAATAAATTATGCTTATTTGTATTTGTTTATTATGTATATTTATTTATTTATTTATTTTGGCTTATGCCGTAAATAAACTTGAAATATCATTCCAGGGCCCCAGGAGATGGGGTAAGGGGAATATCTGGATCCTAACTCCATACTGCCTGCCGTTTTCCAAAATGGCAGCAATGCTGTCAGCGCCATTTTGGAAAAGGACGCATATGTGCAGAACAGCCCAGCAGCCATTTTGCACATGCAGAGTTATTTTTCAAATTTAGGTTTTAATTGATTTAAATATGTATCCATAATATGGGTCCATATTTAAATCTGTAAATTTGAAAAAACAAACCAAAAAAGAAACAAAACAGAATTCCCTCCAGTGAACTATCCCTACTAAAAAGATTAGAATAATATTAACATAATGGAATCAAAGATAGATACTATCTATAGTGTCTAATATCAATAGTGCCTTATTGGGCTCAGATACCGGAAGCTGATAAAGATGCACCCAACTGATTATGCACTAAAACACATTCTGTGCAGTTAAGAGGCCAGTGCTGGGTAGTATCTTTCTTAACTATCAAGATACCAATATCTTTACCCTTTTTTGGTATCTGGTCAGAGAAAAGGTACTTTTTGCAGCCAGTGTGGCTGATCCTAAGCCTTGTGCAGCAAACGCAACGTGTGTGTATGTGCACACAATCCATGTGCACCCCCACTAAAGGGAATGTGGCATGCGCGCAAACCATAAGATACTCAGAAAAATATACTTTTGAGTAAAAAAATTCTCCTGGTTTGGCCTTAAGTATGGGGAAAAGAAAATAGGTATATACAGTGTAAGTATTTGGAGGAGCAACATATTCCCTGCTTATTAGTTCTGCCCACCAGGGAACCATTTGAGCTGGATGCAGGGAAAGGGAAAGCATCAGCAGGGCAGAAGATGCATTAACAGTAAGATTGTTTCTGAATGAGTTCTTCAGTTTATGGGCTTAAGACAGTGGTTTTCAACCTTTTTTGGACTCTAGAGACCAGTAAACCAGGAGGTAAGATCTAAGGGTGTTTTTAGACAAGCACCTCCCCACCCATTACCCACCTATCATGCATATTACAGGGCCACATTGGCACCCTAGGCAGCCCTGCAACCGGCGTGATGAGTGGGTAATGGGTGAGGAGGCGGTTGTCTAAAAACACCCTAAGCTGCTGGTGTGGACCAGCACAGTGGAAAGACAGGCTCTGGGTCAATCCCAGCTTTATGAGAAAATGGTAAGATATCAATTCTGTATCCAAATACAAGGGGGGTGGGGGTGGAGTGTTCCGAGGCTATCCAACAAAAATGTATTGGCCTGTGGCCTGATGGTTGAAAATTAATGCCACTGGCCTATGTGATGTATATCTTTTGCTAGATACTAAGGACACATCATCTGGACCACTGCATAATGATACTATGTGATCTTTCAAGTTTTTATTATTAATTATTATTATTATTATTATTATTAATAAAATATCTGAGTATCTCTTAAAATGTTTCAAATACTTTTATTATTATTATCATAATAATAATAATACTTTATTGCATGACATAAGTCATTGCATTGACAAACAAATACATATACATGTACAACAAATTAGGGTACAGAAAAAGGGCCAGAAAGTGTAACCATTTTTGTCATTGTTAAAGTCCCAATTGGAACTGTAAACATGATCAGAGAATGCCCTTTACTCTGTCAATGGTAAAAAACCTAAAAAAAGGGTTCCTAAAACGAGTTGCCTGAAGCAAAAAAGCGGCAACACTCCTTATTACAGTAGGATCTGGATTATTAAGGCTTAGAATCAAAAGTGCAGAGTCAGTTCTACCTGGATATTTGTCTAAAAGAGGACCCAGGAACTTCTGACGGGGACCGTCATATAGATGGCATCTGAACATTATATGCCCAATCGATTCAACCTCCATGTTATCGAAAGGGCATATACGCTCAACATAGGGGATCCCCAATATCCGTCCTTCCAACACACTAGAATGGAAGGCATTAAACCGGGCACTGCAAACCAGCTGTTTTGCGCTCCCAGAGATAGAGATTGTCAAATAGGGGGCAACCTGCCCCAGCTCAGGCAGGAGTTTCAGATAATCCTGCATATGGGGAGACGCTCTAATCCTACTGACCTCAAGCTGTCGCCCTATATCCCCAGATCGAAGCATCACCTCCTTTTTGAGGGAGGCAAGGGGTTTATGTTGAAAATAAACAGGAGGAATGCCCATGGCCTTTAACTGGGCCTCAACTTTCGCAGACCAATGGTCAGCGAAGGGGTCCTCCAAAACTCCTTTTAAAAGGGGCAAGCCCTGCTCAGAGTGTATCTTTACTCAGAATTTCAGGGCTGCCTCCCTAGCAATCTGAGACCACGCTACTTGGCCGAGTTCTGCTCGTATTGCAGCTGATGGGGTACCTCGGGGAATCCCCAGAAGCCTTTGCAAAAACTGTGATTGTGCCTTATCCACTAGTTCAGAGAGAAACGGGGCCCACAGCTCTGCCCCGTAAAGGAGTTGGGCCCTGGCCTTACTATTGTAAACCTGGAGGGCTGGAAGAACCAGCGTCCGACCCTGTTTAGCAAAAAGTCTACTTATAGCCCTGACGGGTGCACACAACTTACTAAGGGCTCTTTTAACATGCTCCCGCCAGGCACCCGACCTGTGGAACAAGATGCCCAAATATCTAAATTATTGAACCTGTTGTATCAGGAAGCCCTCTATTGACCAAGACTGGGTCTTCAATTTAGCAGAGAAAACTAGTATTTTAGATTTATTATAATTGATACTCAAATGGTTCACTGTACAAAAGCTTGCAAAGGCTTGCACCTGACGCTGTAGCCCCACTCGCGTCTGAGATAGCAAAGCTACGTCATCGGCGTAGCATAAGCAGCCGATGGCGTGTGTAGCCATTTTTGGCAGGAAAAAACGTATATCGGCCATGGCAGAGATGACATCATCAATAAAAAATTTTAAAAGGGCAGGGGCCAATACACATCCCTGCCTAACCCCCAGTGAGGTGGAAACTGGGGGAATGATGTGTCCCTCTCGGTCCATTTTAATCACCAATGATGAGTGGGCGTGCAATTAATAAATTAAAGCCAGTAGTTGCTTGTCGATGGAAGAAGTCTGGAGCTTTCTCCACAGGGCAGCCCAATCCACCGAATCAAAGGCTGCCCTGAGGTCGAGAAAAGCTGCATAGAAAGTCCCGTTACAAGCTTTATACTTGGCTACTAGATGTTAAAGAACGAAACAGTGCTCTATGGTACAGCGTCCCTGCTGAAAACCCGCCTGTTCAGGAGATATTACCATGGCCTGGTCCATCCAGTCTACTAACTTCCCTAAGAGGTATTTACTATTTAGCGTAGACCTTTGACACGACTGACAGCAGGCTGATAGGCCTGTAGTTAGCCGGATCAGATTTGGGTCCCTTTTTATATATAGGGACTACTATGGCCTTGTCCCAGGTCTCAGGAACTAGGCCAGTTCTGTTCATGATGGTAAACAGGGTAGCCAGGACTGGAAGTCACCAGTCCTTATGCTCCTTTAGATACTCAGCACGTATAAGGTCCAGGCCTGGGGCTCGGTTGTTCCTAAAAGATTCAACCACTGCCTCAAGTTCCATCTCCTGCACCGGGGGCCACTCCGGGGCCTCCTTCAACCCCTGGGACAATATGTCCCACTGCTGGTCCTTAACTCCTCCCTGGGGATTATAAAGATTATCAAAGTGAACCACCCAAACTGACGTGGGGAGAGATGGAACAGTTGATTTCGGCTCCCCCCTGGTGGAAACATTCACCAGCTGCCAAAATCTTTTAGTATCCCCTGCTGTGGCTGCCTGCGAGAGAACTTTCCATTGGTGGCCCCAAAACTCTCTCTTTTTACTGTTCAAGAGGATCCTATACTTTGCTCTAAGGGCTATAAATTGAGGAGGTAGTGTGGGCGCCCTACTCTTCCTATAATCATGGTACCTGGTTTTAATCTCCTTCCTAGTCAGCCTGCAGTCTTTATCAATCATGGGCTGATTTATTTTTAACCCTGTATAACCCGGGACCCTCCTCAGTCCCTGAATATGGGCCCTGAGTTCCGAGGTTAGATGTTCATACAATTCTATCACCTCATTGGGGCTGCTAGATGTTAGCAGCCTTCCACGGAGGTGAGAGACAGACGGCCTGGATGCAAAATTTCTTAATGAATGCGAGAGCCCCTTATCCCAACGTGGAGCCCGTGCAATCTCAAGATTCTCCACATTAGGATCTGTTATAATTTCTAGAATCTGTGAGCTAATTGGGGCTGAAGTTAAGATAGACAAAGATAATTCCAGGGGAAGATGGTCCCCCACCAAGGGAGGGCCCAGGGCAAAGTCCGCAATATGAGGGAGGGCTTTAGCTGAGGCCAGGACAAAATCTACCACACAGGGGCCCTGGTGCCCGATGAAGGTAAACTCGCCCTCTGGGTCATTGAAGCCCGAGCCATTTAAGGCAAAGAGCTCCTGAGTCACCATTAGCTGAGCTAATCTAATCCCTGAGGAGTTTATCCCATGATTTTTGGATTTCCTAGACATCAAAAGATTGGTTAAAACATGGGTCCACCCCTCCAGGTAGGGGGCCATGGCCTGATCGGCCGCCCCCATTCGAGCATTAAAGTCACCAGCTATAATGACTAGACCCTTAGGATGCTTAACAGTCAGCTCCTCTAGTAGTTGATCCAATGTGTCCCACATGGAGATCCGGAAAGAGCCGGCATTAGAGGGCGGCATATAAAGTGTTAAAATTATATACGTTACAGACATAAGCCTGACTACAAAGCCCAGGATCAGCTGGTGAATCACTATTTCCTCCACGATTAGAAAAGGGCTTTTAAGGGACAAAAAAAACTCCAGGCCTCCACATGGCCTCCCCTTGGACATCCGGTGAACTGCTGGAAGAGAGTGGGCAGCATAATCCTCCAATTCCAGGGGATCTTTAGACCAGGATTCCTGGACTAAGATAATCGAGAACCTTTTTATGTAACATAAAAAATCAGGGTCATTACAGTGTCTAGCCCACCCCACAACATTCCACGAGCAAATTGTGAGGGACTTAGAGGAATCTGAATGGAATAGTCACTGAGGTGGCATTTTATCCTGCCAGCCATCGGCCTCACTGCCTGTAAGGCTAGGATCACTTCCTACCTTTAAAAAGTCACCTGGGGTAGCTTGCTGGCTATCGCCTAGTGAACGCTGCATCCAACCATCAGCAGGGAAGGACAGCCCACCATTTTCCCCTCCGGCATAGCTATTCCCATGATCTTGTGAATGATCCTCCCTCTGACAAGGAGCAATCAGAACTTCCCCGGGGAGGGGAGCTTCTGGTTGATTTGAGGCTTGAGTCCTCAATCTCAAGGTTTGAGCAGGGGCTTGACAGTTCTCACGCCCCTCTAATGTCTCACCCAAAGGGAAATTCCCTGGGCGGGCCTCCTGATCAAAAGGCAACTCCTGGGGAGCCTGGGGGGCCTGTGGCACCGAGGGGTTAGTGGTTAATAGGGGAATGGATTGCCTGGGTTCATCTCTGGATGCTACAACAAGATCAGTCTTGGGCGACTTATAGCTATCTGCCAGGGGGGAAAATGGCCCCCTAACTATAGTTGGTAATAAAGGGGTAATTCCTGGGTTTTATACACTCTTGCCAAATAAATCCCCCTAGTGGCAAAAAGCCGAGTCTGAGACCATAAATAGTCTATTGTTGATACTTCAGAAAAATAAAACAGCAAACTTTTATTTGATATTGCATATTTTTCCAAGATGTTATGTTGTTCTATTATCTTTGGGTGCAATCCTCTTGCTGATTTACACCGGCGGCAGGGACACAATACAACTGGGTGGCACTTGCTCAGGTGCACATGCATCCTGCACACACAGCAAGCCGCACAGGGCAACGGCATCACCCCTCCAATGCAAACACACACACACCCAAGCCCACACACACCCCAGCCCAGCGGATGGCACAAGAGCCATGCCTGCTCCATCCCCCCAGCTGCACTATGTGTGGGTTCGGCGGGATCGCATCGGAGGGGGTACGCCGTTGCCGCATGCGGGGCGCGTGTGTACCTCAGCAGGTGCGTTCACTGCTTGTGGCGCAAGTACAGGCCTGCATAAGTGGCCCATAGGATTACACCTTACATCTTTAAAAAAGAGATTTCACAGCACCAGTAACTTTATCTTTTTAAAAGAAACTTTGAAATGGTATCTTGCACATGACTGTAAGGGGCAGCCTTGTTTACATGTCTGTAGAATCCTTGTGCCAAACCCCTTAGTTTTAAATAGGTTATGAAATGCTTCTTAGCAGTAGCCAGAGTGGGGCAAAATCTTAACAGCTCTCCCAACCCCCCGATCCTCCTTAGCAGACCCAGATTTGACTCATAGTCAGAGACATATTTAAGAGTTCACACAAATACAAAAACATTGGTCTTGGATGTCAACTATGTGGTTAATGTAATGGCTGAAAGGTGCCTCATTCACCTCATCTCTAAGGCCACATCTCGACAAAACAGAAGTAAACCAAAATAACTCAAAGGGTGTTTTTAAATGAGCATTGAGCAAGGTAGGCGGGGGGGGTGGTGGCGGGATCTGTGGCTGCTGAGTGGCCCATACATGTGACGTGCGTGGGGAGTGCTTCACACGGGTGGCTCCCAGCATGGCTAACCAGGCCACAGAGACAGCGTCCACACACGTGGCTGGCCCTGCACAGAGCACTCCCAATTTTTCAGAGGTGCTCCATGCAGGGCCATGAATGGCTGCTGCATGGTTCATGGGAGTGTGCTTCCCCATGCACCACCTTCACACAAGCAGTTGGATGCATGGTTGGTCATGTGTGGACACGTCTCTTTTAAAAACACCCTAAGTGGTTATTTTGGTTTACTTCTGTTGGCTTTCCTCTGAATGGTACTGAAATGGGGTAATTATTTAAGTAACTAACTCACTATGGTAGCATTCAGACAAATGGTGTAAACCAAAGTAACTACTTTGATTTGATTAAATCAAATTAACTACTTCACTTCAGTACTTCACATTCAGATGAGCAGTAAAACTGAAATAGTACCACATCAATTTCCCTTCTAAGACATAATGATTACTGAACCATGGTCTCCACCAGGGGTGTAGCTATAATAGGTATAGCAGGTGCAGTTGCACTGGGGTCCAGAAGCCTGGGGGGGGGGGGGGGTACATGTGCACATATGAGTATTGTGTGCAGTTCTGGTCGCCCCATCTCAAAATAGTGCAGACACACACTGGAGCGGAGTGCCACAGCAGGGCCCAGGGGGGGGGGAGCGCACATGTATATAGAGTGCATATACACACTGAAGTGTAGTGCCTCAGCAGGGGGCCCATCCCATCTTCTGCACCAGGGCCCATTCCCACCTATGCCCCTGATCTTTCCATTCTCATATCGATAAGTGTTCACACAGGGTGTTTTCAGACGTTAAACCACAGTGAACCACACACAACCCCACGGCGGGGCCAAAGAGCCCAGAACATCTGTTCGGCGGTCGCCAGATGTTCACCACAGACAATCCCCAGCAGGGGACAAAACTAACCACCCTTCCGGAGTTCCGGCCCGGACCATCTCTAAAAGGGTGGTCAAAGCAATTCCCACTGGGAAACAACAAAACGTAACGTCTGAACGGCAACCACCAGCCAGAATCAAGCAAAATGATTCCCGCCGGGGACAAAGAACGCAGCATAGCTGCCAGGCAACGAGCAACAACACAGGCCGGGGAGGGAGATTTAAAGGGCACACAGCAGCAGGGGAATGTGGCAGGATGGAGCGAGGTGGAAGGGAGAGGAGAGCGGAGGGCGAGCGAGGAAGAGAGGAGGAGGAGGAGGTGGAGGAGGCGCAGGCGGAAGCGGTGGTCGTGTTGCACATGGAGGTGGTGGAGGGAGAGCAGCAGCAGCAGCAGCCGGGACAGGCCGCCCCAGAGCCGGCAACCGGCCCGGGGGACGAGGCACCCCAGAAACGGGTAAGGGGAGCGAGGGGGGGCAGCGGCACAGGAGCAACAAGGGGGGATGGGCAGGCCGGAAGGAGGGAGGAAAGGGGGAGGGCCGCGGGACCGAGGCAACCCGGCAACCAACCGCCTCCCCCCCTTACGACCCACAGACACGAAAACGGGCCCGGGAGCCCGAGCCCCTGGAGGAGATGGGCGGAGGGCATGTGGAGGCGGACCAGGAGGGCCCACGTGGGAAAGGGCCGTACCACCGAGGGGGGCAATGGGGGCACAGGGAAACCCAGGACTTCATTAGGATCTGGGGGACCCTGGAGCATCATCTGGAGCTAGAGGAATGAGCATGTGTACCAGGAGATCGTGCGGGACATGGAGGCGGCGGGGCACCACAGGACAGTGGCCCAGTGCCGCTCAAAGATGAAGGAGCTCAAGAGGGGGTACAAGGCCATCAAGGACAACAACCGGCGGTCCGAGCACAGAGCTCAGACCGCCCCCTACTATGACGCCCTGGACCACATCCTTCACATGAAGGGGTCCATAGTCGCCCCACGCCTCGTGGGGAGCGCCATGGTCCAGGGCAGAGAATGGGCTGAGGTACCCCCTTCCCTCGCTGCCCCGCTAGAAGGCACCAGCTCCAGGGGCCCCACCCCCCAAGAGGAACGCCCCTGGAGGCCCCCCTCGCGCACCAGACCAGAGAGCTCCTACCCGATACCCGAACCGGGAGGCGCCGAGGCCAGCACACCGGTTGCCCTCGGCCAGGGGACGCAGGGGGACCCCAGTAACACAGAGGGACCAGCCTCGGAGGGCTCCGAGACCAACATAGAGGGTAAGCCAGCGGGTGGGAGGGGAGATGGCCTGGAGGGGATGAGCCAAGGGAGGGAGGGGAGCACACCGGGTACGGGGCTGCCCCCAGCAACCCCTGGCACCCCAGACCACGGAATGGGGGCCAGGGAGGCCGCCGGGGGACATGGTCAGCCCACCCCCTCCCATATCCACACAGGTCATGGCACGCCCCAGCACCTGAGACAGGCTGGCGAGGGGGATGGCGGCGAGCAGACCCAGAAGCAGTCAGAGGTCCCAGGTGAGGCCACTCAGCAAGTGGGGGGGGGGGAAGAGGAGGCCGGGGAAGGCCGGGCAGGGGAACTGGCCCATGAGGTGTGGGGGGGGGGGCCCCAGGCACAGGGGAACGCCGGGGGAGGGCACTAGCCACCCACCTGAAGGGGGGGCACTCATGACCCCCCAGCCACGGCACTGGAAGGGGGGCGGGCAGCTGGGGCGCCTAACCAACCCCTACTGTGTACCCCAACAGGACAACCCGACGGGTCCCAGCAAGCCAGCCCCGTGCCCCCGGCGCAGCAGATGAGGGAGCACCATGCACAGGTACGGCGCCGGAGGGAGGAGTAGGCAGAGGACATAGTCCGCACCACCACCGAGCAGGGCGAGCGGATGATAGCGGCCATCAACCGCATGGAGGCAGCCACCGACAGGGCCGTGCAGCAAGCGGAGGCCAGGGACAGGACGCTGCAGACGGAGGTGCGACTGGAACAGAGGCGGGAGCGCCGGGAGCACAGCAGGCAGGTGGAAGCGTTCGGGTGGCTGGAACAGGCCATTGACCGGATGGTGAGGGAGCACTCTGCCAAGATAGACCGGTCCCATGACATTGGCACCTCACTGCTGCTGCACGCAGGAACCATGAGCACCTACGTGATAGCCGCTGCCCCACCGGGCAACCTGCCTGCCCCAGCCCCAATGCCGGGCCCCTCGGCACCTCCGCCACCGCCCCAGCCGCCGGCCCACGCACTGGGCCCGCGCATCCGCCTACCGGTCCCTGTTGGCCTCCGGAGGGAGCAGCCAGCCAGGGGGGCCCCTCTGGCCCCGGGTCCACCCTCCCTCCCACCACCCCCTCAGGACACCGAGGCGTCCCAGGATACCGTCGGGCACATGGACAACGGTGGGGGGAGCTCCCAGAGCTCCACAGCGGCCACAGGGCAGCCAAGAGGGAGGCCCCAGCGATGTAGGGGAAGGCGGGAAGAGGGGGACGGGGATGAGCGGCCTGGGGGGACGGGGATACAGCACTGGGAGGTGGGTGGTGGTGGTGATGGTGGTAATGGGACCTGTAGGAGGTATGCACAATAAATGCACGGTCACCACAGTTGCAGCAGTTGTTCTGCTCATGGGTCCGGGGCTGGGGGCAGGTGGTCGTCTAGGGGCGTGCCCAGGGTGCTGGTGGGGGCCCCGGGGTGGTGGTGTGCGACCTCACACCTCGGCCTCCTGGCTGATCCACCTGGCCAGGGCTACACGGATGCGCTTTGCATACCGGTACTCCCGCGGGTTCTCAGCGTTCACATAAAGAGGCACGGGGCCGGGAGGGCGCCAGGGCTCGGGGTAGTCGAGGGCGGCCCCATCGGTCTCGCACACGTTGTGCAGCACACAGCAGGCTCCAATCACCAGGGCTGAGATCTCCACCATGTAGTCCAGCCGGCCCACGAGGCTCCTCCAGCGCTGCTTGAGGGCCCCGAAGGTCCTTTCGACCACAGTCCTGTTTGCACACAGGCGGGTATTGTACAGCGCCTCCACAGGGTTCCTGGCGACCGGGTATGCCTTTATCAGCCACCGGGTGAGTGGATGGGCCAGGTTCCCCAGGATGCAGGGGGGCATCAGCACCCCCTCGATCGGGGTCATCCCCATGTCCGTGAAGTCCCCGCGGTACATCTGGGCATAGATGGTCACGATCTGGGCATCGTGGCTGCACCCAAAGTGGCCTGTGTAAATGTCGATGAACCGCCCCGGGTGGTCCACGACCACCTGCAGCTGCAGGGAGTGGTACTCATGTCGGCTGACATATTTCGCGGCCTCCCCATTGGATGAGCAGAGGATCTCGATGTGGGTGCCGTCCATGGCGCCCATGCAGTTGGGAAACCCTCCAGCCGCGAAGCCGGCCATCACGGCCTCCTGGTCCACCAGCTGGATCGCTTGGTCCAGGAGCACGCCCTCCATCGCCTCACAGATGTCTCGCAGGATCCCGGCGACGGTGCTCACCCCGATGCCAAAGTGTTGCAAGACAGACCAGCAGGAGTCGGGCGTTGCTAGGGCCCAGACCCCGATGGCCACGCGTTGGACTATGGGAATGGGGGCCCGCATGGGGGTGTGCTGCCGCTTCAGCCAGGGCGTTAACAGCTCCGTGAGTCGCAGGAGGATGCGCCTGTCCATCCGAAAGTGCGTTCTCCAGGCAGCCTCGTCCCACTAAGCCAGCACCCTAACCCACCACCCCTGTACCCGCTCCATGACCCATAGCTGCCAGGCAATGGGCATAGCGAGCTGGGCAGCGCAGCCCATGGTCTCCCTCCGCCACTGGAGCCGGCCGGCCGCCTCGCAGAGCGCAGCAGCCCGCTCCCGGGCACGGATGAGGGTCTGTCGGGCTGTTCCAGACACCTGCTGGGCCCTGAGCCAGGCCAGGGAGCGCCTGTGCTCGTGGTGGGCTCTCCAGGCTCTAGCAGCACTCCTGGCCATGCACACCCACAGCCCGGCGGCCAGGTGCACCTCTGCGGACTGGATGCGCACGAGGTCTGTGTGCGAGCGGTACCACTCTGCACAGACTGCTAAGTGCATCCCGCAGGTGCCCAACCATCCCAACTCCATGGTGAACGTTGCCCCGGGTGAGTTGGAGACGCACCCGTTATAGTCTGGGGCATGTGTCGCCCCGCCCCCAGTTTGCAACTGGGCGGGGGACCCCAGTTCGTCTCTGCCCCCCCACACCTGTCCGGCTGGGCCGGCTCCTACTGGGCGACCGAGGCAGGATGGCAGTGGGCACCCCATTGCGCACACCTGCGGTCCCTGCACGGGGCCTGGCGCATGGTCCAGTCTGCTCTCATCACTTCCTGCTGTCATCACCTCCAACCTCTCTGTGTTGGCTGCCTGTTGTCCTCACCTCTCTGATCCGTGTGTAGGCTGTCCTGTATGTGTGCTCGATTCCAGCAGCTGGGCACCTCGCTTGTTAGCCGTGCAATGTTGCTGCCTGTGGCCTTATCACTTGACCTTGAAGCTCCCCTGCATTTCCCCCCCCCCGGTCCCTCCAGGGATCGTGGGGCCCCTCTTTCCTTGCAGTTAGTATCAGGCACGTGCTGGACCATGACTGGCGGCGCTTCCCCAGGGCTCATGGGCCCCACCACCCTGGCGCCCCCCATAGCTGGACCTTTCACGAGACCATGGCCCTGTGCGACCTGTGGCATTCCCCGGCCGTGCAATTGCTCCTGAGCTGCCTGGACAGCCTCACAGGTGCCTATGCGAGTCTGAGCTCCGGCCTGCGCTATTTTGGCTCTGAGGCAAGCTCCTGCGATTGCCGACTGCATGCGAAGATCCTGGGCCTGCGTCCCTTTCCCGATGGGCGCATCCCGGAGATGAGGTGCTCGCATGTGGGGTGGTCAGCGGCGGAGACCGTGTTTGCTCTCTCGGTGTGCAGCCTGGCCGCCTACATGACCTGTCTGGCGGAGGGGGGCCCTGCCCTGGCCATGTCCTCCTTTGGCTGTGTTCATGGGGCTCGTGGCTACCAGCGGTCACGTGGGGCGGTCTATCACTGCCTGTTGGACCTGGGTCACCTTCCATGGCCCCCAGCTGCTGACTATGGTTTGTCGGAGCCCATTGGGGCAGAGCTGACGGTGCTGGCTGGTGTGTGGTCCCGATCCGATGTCCAGGTGGGGCTTGCCGTGCAGGATCCCTTTGAGGTGTACTACCTCGTCGCCCACCACATGTCAGCGCTGGGATACCTTCGGGGCATGCTTCAGTGGCCCCACTTCGTGCACCTGGTGCGCCACCCGACCCCGGCTCCCTTCGTGGCCCCCTGCAGTTGGCTGTGAGGCCCCCTGTGCCTTCTGGACCCAGGATGCTGGCCCCGCTGTGTGCTTCCGCCGCTGCCCTGCCGCCGTGGGTTGCTGCCCACTTCCTCGGTGATGTCCGGGGCTTGCTGCTGTGCTGGCTGATTCCTGGGGTTCCGCTGCCTCTGCCTGTGCCCCTGTGCCCCCTCCACGGCCCCCCCCCCGTCTGCCTGTGTACCCGGTGTCCCCCTCCATGACTTCTCCTGTGGCTGTGACCTGATCTCCAAGCCGGCACCCAGCACCCTGGGGTGCTGCTGACCTTCATAGTCTGGCTGCGAGCCCTCCTGTGCCCATGCCCCCACCCCCTTAGGTGACTCTGTGACTGAGGGGTTCTGGGACCCCCAGACTGCACCTCCCGGCATCCTCCTGGAGGGGGTTGGACCGACTGCACGGCTCCTCGGCTCCTGCTTGCCTCCATCTCATCCATCGTACCCTCGCCAGTGTGTGGGGTCCCTGTCTTCCTCCTGTTCCATTCCTGGGCCACTCCCTGTCTGTGTGGCCTCCCCCTGTGCCTGTGATCTGCCCCTGAGGGGTACCCGCATTCCAGGGCTGACTGTGTTGCTCCGGGGCTGCCTGTGCAGGCTGAGCTGTTGTTGGGGTTCCGGGTGCCCTTTCCCATGTCCTGCCCTGCCCTGGGCCGCTTCCCCCCTCTTCCCTGTCCCCGGCCCCCTTTGCCTCTTGTGCCGTGTGTGTTGTCTGTCCCATTGTGTTCCCCCTTTCCTTCCTCCCCGTGCGGGTGTGTATGTGCCCGGGCGTGTGTTTGTGCTGTGAGTTCCACTGTGACCTCGTTGTCTCTGTGCCTGTTGCGTGTGCTGCCTTGGCCATTCTTCTCCCTCCTCCCCCTCCCTTCCCATTTCTCTGGTGTGGGCATTACCTTTTGGCCCTTCTGGCTTTGTTTGCCCTCTGTCAGCCATGTCTGCCTCCTGCCCCTCCCCGGTGCCTTCTGGGTGTTTTTACCATGGCCCAGATTCAGCATCACGTCTGTTGCGCAGCCCCGGGCCGTGGTCTGTTGGCCCGATTCCCTGCCGTGGTACCGCTCCCATCATGTCTGTTCTGGGCCTTCCTGGAACACGGGGGGTGGTTGGTCGGCTCGCCACCGCTGGGAATCCNGCCCCGGGCCGTGGTCTGGTGTCCCGATTCCCTGCCGTGGTCCCGCTCCCGTCACGTCTGTTCTGGGCTTTCCTGGACCATGGGGGTGGTTGGTCGGCTCGCCACCGCTGGGAATCCCCTGTGGTGACTCGAGTGCCCGTAACATCTGAAATCACCCAGTTACTTTGAAATACAAATGAAAGGGTGATTTTTCAGAAGTATCTCTCTCTCTTCCTACTCCTGAATAACATTGGTTTAGCACTCTGTTTGTGTGAACGCTGCAGGAGTAAAACCAAGGTAAGGTCTAACTATATCAAATTAACTGTTCATCAAAATGGGGATACTAATGCTTTCTTCCTTTACAAATCATGTTATCTACATAGATGAAACACATGTGGAAAGTATTGTGACCAGTGGTACACAGGAGCTGACCATGAATGTTTATTAATAGACCTGGATACTTGTGTCAGATCAACAAAACATTTCATTTAAAAGTTAAAAAAAAAACTTTTAAAACTATACTGTAATAGGGATGGCTGGGAAAGGACTGAGGCCCCCTTAAGACAAGGAAAAAACCCAGCCTAAAGCAAGGCTGATTAACCTCAGCTGGGGAAATGGCTCAGCTGAGATTAAAAGGGCTGGAAAGCTCCGTCTCAAGGGAGTAGCTGAGAAAAGAGGACCTAGCCTGTGTCTCTCCCAGGGGAAGGGACTAAACCTGACTCATCTAGAAGGGAGAAGCTGGGAAAAACTTTCTCCTAATGAGACAGGAGCAGGGCTGAGAGGCTGGAGTAGAAAGCCTAACCCTGACACAGCAACACCTATCAAGCAAGAGAGGAGACCGACTTCGCTAGACTACCCAGGTAGGATCACTCCTATTTCTGGTGCTCAGGGAGAAGGGCTGATGAAAGACTATTTCCCCTGAAGCCTAATGAAGGCAGAAAGAATCTGAAAACCTTGGTGGAGACAGGCTGGTTAAAAGAGGAGGTTTGGAGGCCAGATTCCTAAGCGCGTGTGCGCACACACACACACCCCCTGGAATTCTCAGAGCACTGGACATTTGCACAGAACTGGGGCTTGATGAGCCATCTGTGAGATTTGATTGGCACTATGGGGAGGTTTTTATGTGATCCAGGCTTAGAGCTAAATTCCCTGAGCCAGATACTGCTGCCTGCATAGTGGGACAGGCTACCCAGCCATATGTACCCCAAAAATATTTTGTGGACAAGCTTTTCTTTTAATGCAAGTTACACTTTATTATAGTGATCTTACATTGATAAATATGAAAAAGTTTTATGAGTAACTTCATAGGCAACTTATCCACCACTTAAGTACAGCCACCTCCAGCAACTGAATAACCAAAGGCAGTATTGTAGAATACATTTTTAAATGCTTAGGACAGAAAAGGGAAAAAAGACAAGGGAAACAGCAGAGGAGAGGGAGACAGGCAGAACGTAGTTATCCAGACCTGGAATTTGATCAGGACATTAGCATGCTTCTTAACATTATATGAATAAATCTATGCTTACTTGCTGAAGATAACTAAAACCATAGTGTGTGGGGGGATCATAGCTGATAATATAGTCAATCACTATAGTGATAATATAGTCACTCTTCACAACCTTGCTCCCCCCTACCTCTCTGCACTTATCGCCCTCCATACTCCAGCCCGTGCACTTCGCTCCTCCTCTGTCCCTTCTCTCACCCTTCCACGCCTTCCCTGCTCCCCTAAGCGCCTTCGTCCCTTCTCACTTGCTGCCCCCCATGCCTGGAACTCCCTCCCTGTCCACATCCGCCTTGCCCCCTCCCTTCATACCTTCAAATCTCTCCTTAAAACTCACCTCTTTCGCTCTGCTCTGTCTGACTCTTTATCCTGCTGAGCCACTATTCCTATACCTACGATCGGTTTACCCTTATCCTTGCAACATGGACCTGCCTGCTGTCATTCTCATCGTAACCAAGCCAAGTACGTGCACTTGAGACCTCGCATCTTCATGAATGTTAGACCCCTTGTCTCTCCCTCTGTTCCCCTTCCTAAGTCTCTCCCCCAGCTCCTGTCTCTCAGATTGTAAGCCCTAGGGGCAGGGACCGTGTCTATTTTATTACTTTGTAAAGTGCCAGGTACACTGCTGGCGCTATATAAATGTTTGTTAATAATAATAATAATAATCATGTTTTCTAATGGTTAAAACAATGAAATATAAGACTGACAAAAATTTGAAAATGTTTAATTTACTTATGTCCAAAAATAAGCTTTTTTGTGCAAATAAAATAGCCTCTATATATCTACCATCACAAGACTACAGACTGTGCTTTTAATTTTAATTTGTAACCAGTTGAAAACTTGATAAATGTTCTATATCTGTAACTCCAATCCTCAGACAGGACCCAGAATGCAAGATAGATCTTGGTATGGGCAATGCTTTTCCTGGTAGCCTTTGTATAGGTGATATTGACAAAAATGAAAAATAAATGTGAATTTCAAAATTTAAACTTTTAAAAAGCAAGATTCTATGAAAACTAACCTCAATAGAGATGGTGAGCTATGTTAGTCTATAATCTGGCAGAAGAAGAAGCAGGGTGGCACCTTAGAGATGAACTCTTTCCCAGAAAGAGTGTCTTTAGATTGACGTGGGGGTGCTCACCCACGGACCTGCTCTGGGAGTGCACCCCCGCATCTGCCCGATTGCAGTCCTGCCTGGTCAGTTTTAAATGGCCCTGGTGCTGCCGCAGCCCACAGTCCACCTGTGTGCCGCCCGCCCCCCCCCCCCCCCCCCCAAACACACACACACACCTTATAGCTGCAGACAGACTGGCTGCCACTGTAGTTCTGTGGCGTTGCCCGGGGCAATCCCCAACCACGAGCAGAGCTACAGTGGCCGTTTGCCAAGCAGACAGATGGCAGCTGCACCTCTGGCAGATGCTCTAGGTTTGGGAGGCCCACTCCGCTTGCGGTGCTCCGGGATATTCTAGAGCACTGCAAGTGGAGCTGGAGCCCACATCTGGCGGGTCGCCTTTAAACAGACGGTCCGGCCAGGGATGAGGCAGAGCAGAGGGGTGGGTGCGGTCTGTGTAAAAGCACCCAAGGAGAGTACTAATGTTCAAAGTAGCCCCTGGAAGGGAAAAGGTTCCTCACCTAAGCCCTATGGTATACTCCTTTACTTGAATCAGTAAATCCTGAATCCAGGGTAGTGACTAACCACCTGTGGGTGTCACCTTGCCTCTATCAATAGAATGTTTTTTAAAAATATTTAAAGAGTCGCATGAAAAGTTTATTTTAAAAAACAAACAAACTCTCATCTACATTGTCTGAAACTGAATTATAAACCTGAAAGAAATTGTCTTCACTGATTATTTTCCAACCTGAGATAAAGGAAAAAAATAAAGAAATCTCAATCTAGAGTGTTATTTGTAACGTATATGAATTTTTAAGTTGCCACTATTCATTTAAAAATACTGATTTTACACCTAGTCGGTTTAAAAGTAAGAGAAAAATCATGGGTATTTGCCCTCGTCTTTTACTAGTCTCTGTTGTATTTTCACATTTTTAAATGTTTCCCCTGACTACCATGAGAAGAACCCAGACAAACAGGTAGGACTAAAGGCTGTTTCACACAAGGCAGTTACCATTGGGGCAATTCCTGGAATGTTGACACAATATTCTGCTTACACGAGGGTTATTTGTCAATTACCCTAGGGCAGGGGGAGGGGAACCACAGGCCTGGGGGGGTCAAATGTGACCAGGGGGTAATTTTTTATGTGGTCACTTTCTAGTTCCTGCCCCTGTATCCAGTTCCTACTCCCAAACACTGAAAAACTTAGCTCAGGGTAAGGGAGCAGAGATGAGGGTATGCACACAAGAATGGGGTACAAATCCATAATCTGGACCCTTCTCTTTCTGAGCGCACATCTGCCCTCAATTTTTATGTGGCCCTTAGAGTACGTACTAATTTTCAAAGTGACCCCTAGGAGGGAAAAGGTTGGCCACCCCTACACTAGGGTATACTCCTTTGTTTTGAATCGGTAAGTCCTGAATGCAGGCTAGTGGCTGAGCTTTTCTGGGTTATTCTTTACCCCTAATCCATATGAATGCTCTAAAGTGAGACAGACGGTCTCATGTGAACAATCCACATAAGTGTCTTACCAATAGTCCATCTGGTCCAGTATCCTGTCTTCGACACCGACAGCGATCATTGTCAGTCATTTCAGAGAAGGTCATAATGAAGTGATCTGCTCTCAACAGTCAGAGGTTATGTTCCCCCACTAACCTGACTAATAGCCATCTATGAACCTATCCTCTAAGTATTTATCCAATCCTTTTTTTAAACCCAATTATGCTATTTGCCTTCACAATGTCCTCTGGTAATAAGTTCCACAAGCTGCTACTACCACCAAAATCAACAACAAGCTCAAATTCATTTTGTTGGTTCAGAATCAGGCTGCATGTGTCATACCCTGTGAAAAGTAGCTGAAACTGTACAAAATGGGGTGACTTGAAATACACCTTGTCATCACCCCCTCAAATAGTCCTGGGTAAAAACCTAGGTATGTCAGAACATATTTCCAATCTATTACATTCATATGAATATTGTGTATCTTGAACCAGTGCATGAAGAAATTCCACACAGTATGATTTTTAAGTTAATGGTGCTGTTTTATTTTCTAATCTGTATTATATTTTATGAGATATCATGGTATGTCACATGGTAACTCCACTAAATATAATCTGCTGTCATGTTGTTGCAATATGAGAAGGTAATTAAAGTTAATTGTGCTGCCATCATTGTGCTTAGTGCACAATCATCATTCTGCCTTTACTGTCAGCAGTGACTGGCAACCTTTTGAGTAGGATCATCCCCACAAACAATTATTTGTATGTAGTTTCTGTAGAGAGGAAAAGAAACCCACGTATATTGTAAAATCAATGCAATAGTCCTAAAAGAAAGCCCAAGCCCAAACCCAAACACACCAAGCAACCACAGGACACAACAGATCTTACAATTTCCATATCTACACTGGGACAATTCACACACACCTTGCTGCAGTGCCCAAATTAGCCACTGATGGCTGGAATCAAGTCACAACATAAAGACTTCAACCGGCAACTTGTGAGTAAGTGGTTTCAGGACCAATGCCACCTGTTGAACCAGTTCACCAGTTACAGAGATAAAAGCTTGATTTATCTGCATACATAATTAACTAGAGAGATTTGAGGGTACCCTTTATTCTGTTTAGAATTAAACTTGTGATTCTGTATTAAATTCCACCTCTACCATCCTTCCTCCCAAATCGGTTCACACTTTATTTTGCCTAAATGCAATGTTGGAAATAAGCCTCTATCTTCTCTGCAATAATTAGGAAAGCTAGTTCCAATAGCCTCCCAAGTGCAACTTATGCGGAGTACAGTGCTGCACCAGGGCAGAGGGGTCCATTCTACAGTGAATTGGGATTTGGTGGCAGGCAGTGGTGATAAGTGCAGCTGTGCACAGGTTCGGTGCCTGGCCAGAGTGGGAGGGATCTGAAGCTGGAGTGAGTCAGTGGGCGCCAAGGCAACGGCTCCTTTCAGCTGCATCCCATGTGCATGTAGCAGCAACAGCATCCCTCTTCTCCCCCCCCAGCCGCAGCCCCTGGCTGACTGACTGTGTGCGACTTCCACGCCGCACAAGCAGCTCTGCCAGCCAAAACACCTCCATGTGGGAGACAAAACACAGCCCTCCATGCACACTGCAACGCCGGCCCCCGTTCTCTGCCTGTGGCTGGATATGGATACCCTTGGGTAATAGGGATGAGGAGACAACAGAAGTGGTCCTACCCTTGAAGCGGGACCCCTCTCCCGCCTCAGGGCTGCTTCCCGCCAGTTTCCCCCTACTCACCCCTTTCACTTCAGCGCTTCCCAGGGAGACTCCCTGGCGGGCGGAGAATGGGGCCAGGGTCGGTCCCGGCCGGGGCGCTGGGATTTTTTGTTTACCTTGACGCTGGTCTGGCTGGTCTGGGTCTCCGCCTCGATGCCGCAGCAGTGGTGCGCGCCAGCCCTGCGGGGGGCCGCGGCGGTGGCTGTGGCGGCGGGCTCCCTGCGATCCTTGCGGCGGGGTCCGGGGCACTGCTGCTGCTGCTGGCGGCTCTGGTAGGCGAGCACCGAGGGGATGGAGTCGGCCGCGTCGGTCTTGATAAAGAGGCCGTGCAGGGTGGCGGCGGTGCCCTGCGAGATGGTGGTGGTCTGGTGGGGGGAGTTGGACTCGTCCGAGTCCCGGCAGTAAATCACGCCGCTCTGAGAGACGTGGATGCTGGGAGCGCAGCCCATCCCTCTCACCCCTCCTGCTGCCCCGAGCTCGCAACGCGACTCAGCCCGCTCCCGCCACCGACCCACCCCAGACGAGAGGCTGTAGAGGCGAAGCCCCCTTCCCCGGAGTCGTTGGCTAGGAGGCCGCCGCCCGCGCACGATGCATCCCGCCTGCCTGCCCCGCGCCGCGCCGCGCTCACCCCGGGTCTGTCTAGCTCCCAGCTCGAGTCCCAGCCTGCCGCCTCCTGCGGGGCTCCCCTGCCATCCTCTCACAGCCGGGCGGCGGGGAGGCTGCTGCTGCTGCTGCTCGCGCCTCTCAGGACATTGTCCCCCTCCCCCCGCTCGAACGCTGGAGCCCGCAGTGACTTCCTCAGCTGCCCGGCTCCTCCAGCTCCATCGTCGTGCTGCTTGCCCACCTTGTCTGACTCCCGCCCTCCCACTGCTAATCCAAACCGGGTTCGGATTAAATCTGGGGTTCCCTCCTTACCCTCTCACCCAGATTCCCCCCCCCCCACTCCCTTTTCTCGCACCGGCTGGGTTCCTCTTCCTCCCCCTCCCCCCCCCCCTCTTCCCTTTAGGCCACCTGCATCATTTACAAATTACGCAGAATACACGACACCACAGATCAGCAATGACAACCTGGTTTTCTGACTTCTCTTGCATGCTTCCTGTCAGAATATCCCTGAACCCTGCCTTTCCAAGCCCCCCTGGATTTTCTTGGTAGCCCTGTCTCTGCAGTTGTGGCAAGCACGCCAAGCTCCTGCTCTCCAACCCTCATTCCCATCGGCTGTTTAATGGGCCCAATGCCCTGTGCTTTTCCTGAATCCCTGCTGATGCCCAGCCACTACACCTAGTGGTGATGATGCAAAGCAAAAAGGCGTTGTCTCCTTGGCCGGGTTCCATCTCCAATTTTTATCCTCTCTTTTCTCACGTCCAACATTGCTCCTGCTGCTGCTGTTACAAGAGTCCCTGAGAGTGTATTGAGCCTTATCTTCAGGTTTAGAAGGAATGGGAACCTGAATGTATTTTACTTTTCTGTCTTTGAGAATTGTATTAGCTCTACTTCTGTTTAGCTAGGCAACATACATGCAACTCATCAATCCAGGAAAAGAAAGAAAGACACAGATTTCCCAGTAAGTCAAACCCTTTCCTCCCTTTTTCTTGAAGGGAAAATATCTTAATAGGAGATTTCTTGTAGAATTGGGGGGGGGAATGCAAAATACAAAAAACAACAAATATGTTGTTTTGCAGGGTTCAAAAGAGATCCATCTTCATTTAATCATTTAAAAAACAGGTATTTCAATAAATTGATAAAGCTGTAGTATTACAAGAATGATTTTGATTAAAATGTAAAAATGTCCAGAAAATATATCTTTTGATATTTTTTATATTAAATAAAAAACCTATTTTAGACTTTAGAACAGTCAGACAAAAATGGCTACTTAATGTTTTGACCCTGTGCCTTCCATCTTGTGGTTTTTAATTGCACTTTGATACACGGGCTCCCAAGGCAACTGCCACCTGGAACACTTTTAAGTACCACAAGATTTGGGAGAGTCTCCTGACTTTGTTTACTTCCAAATAAAGTTTTACGGTGCCTCTAACCCCAAATCTTATACTCCTCATCCTCCTTAGAATATACAAGTTTAATCACACAGGAGGTGACCCTCAAGTAACATGTGCCGCAAGTTATGTGAGTGCTGCACCAACAAAAATGGCTAGTATGCTGGCATTAGCACACAACAGTCATGAAACTGGCCCAACCCCTGTGCTAGCAGGAAACACATTACAGCCCCCATCCAGCAAAGTAGGCCCCATCACTAACCCACCACTCCAACTTCACATTGTATTATCCTTCATCGGCGAGAGCACCCTGCCCGACAAATAATTCCTACACCCCAGGAAACATTCTCCACAACACAGCCCATCATCCCATGCAGCACACCATACGCTGTGCTCCACTATCTGGGCCAGCATCCAAAAAGGATCATGGTGCCAAGACCACACCATGGTATCAGTGTTACAACTATATCCATATGCTCCACCATCCCAGGCTGGAAAAATTGGATTGTGCAGAATGATGAGGGGAGGATTATGGACAGGAGGTTAGCAGGATTAACATAAGAAGTGCCATACTGGGTCAGACCAATGGTCCATCTAGCCTAGCATCCTGTCTCCGACAGTGGCCAATCACAGTGGCTTGGGAGAAACACCCAACAGGTCACAATGGGGGATCCAGTCCCTGTTGTTTTCCCCCAGCTCCCATCATGTTCCCTGTCTGGCTGATAGCTGCTAATGGACCTATCTTCCAGAAACTTGTCCAAACCTCTTTTAAATGCAGCTATAGTACTGGCCCTTGCCACAGCCTCTGGCAGTAGATTCCACAATCCAATTATACGCTGAGTGAAAAAATATTTTATTTGTTTTAAACTTGCCACCCATGAGTTTCATGGAGTGTCCCCTAGTTCTAGTACTAGCTGAGAGGGTAAATAACTGCTCCTTGTTTATTAGTTCCACACCACTCATGTTTTTATAGACCTCTATCATATCTCCTCTGTCGTCTCTTCTCCAAACTGAAGAGCCCCAACCTACCAAGCCTCTCCTCATACGGGAGCCCTTCCATGCCCTTGATCATTTTTGTTGCCCTTCTCTATACCTTTTCTAGTTCAGCTATGTCTTTTTTGAGATGGGGCAATCAGAACTGCGCACACAATATTTGAGGTGCGGGCGCACCATTGATTTGTATAGAGGCATTATGACCTCAGTTTTATTCTCTGTTCCCTTCCGAATAATTCCTAACATTCTGTTTGCTTTTTTGACTGCTACTGTGCTCTGTGCTGTGGATTTCATTGTATTGTCCACAACCACCCCCAGATCCTTTTCCTGAGTGGTAACTCCTAGCTTAGTACCCAGCATTGTGTACGCATAGTTTGGATTATTTTTCCCTACGTGCATCACTTTGCACTTGTCCACATTAAATCTTATTTGCTATTTAGATGCCCAGGCACCCAGTGTCGTAAGATGATCCCATTGCAGTTCCTCACAGTCTGCTCGTGCTTTAGCTACCTTTAATAACTTGGTGTCGTATGCAAATTTGATCACCTCACTCTTAACACCCTTTTCCTAATTATTAATGAATACATTAAACAGGATTACTGACATTGGGGATAGAGGACAACATCATGTGTGGGGAAATCAAGAGGGAACAAGAAGAGAGATTTATTAAAATGTCTAAAGGTGGCAGGTGTAGCTTTACCACAACTGCACCAACAGGTCCTCTCCTCAACTGAATTATAAGGCAGTTACAATTGATGTTTTTACACACACATTTCATTTCTCCTGCATGTTTGCTGTTACATCCTGAACTTTCTGTGTGTCTAAATCACTCACCCAGATCTTAAATATCTGGCTCTTTGAACTTCTGCATAGAACATCTCCCAGAACTTTTGTGTATAAAACGTTCCCTTGGTAAACTGCTTTGCTCCAGGCAGCTGTGGTAACTTGTGGACTTGTAAACCCAGAAGATTGACAGACCAGCACTTTAAGGTGTGTGTAAAAATACTCAATAATTCTCCCACCAGGTGACTCTGGCAGAGTGTTGGGGGTAAGTCTTTGCAGGGATCAGGCCCACAGCTAGCCCGCACTCTGCCACTGGCTATCTGAGTCCAAGTTAGGGGTAATGAGCCTGGATGTGGGCAAGTGATGATCAGGTGATCCACAGCTGAGGTATGAGAGCATGAGTGCCAAACTAGAGGGAATACTACTAAAAGGAAGGAGAGGTGTGACTGCCTCTGAGGGCTGAAGCAACTCCCCAGGCAGGAGAGGAAGAGGCTGGGAGCTTGCTCCGAGGCATTATATGAATTCACCCTGGAGCTAGCTTGGCCAGTGACACTAGGTCAGGAAGAAGTCCAGCTTTTCAAGAACTGCCAACCTAGGAGAAAAGACTATAAATAAGACTGGGGTTCTGAGATGCTGTCATTATCTTTACAGCAGTAGCTGTAAAGATACTTAAATGTACAACCACTGTTCCATTATAATCAGGGTTCTGGTGAAGGCCGTATTTGATAAACCGCTGGACATAGTAATATCAATTTGTGTCAGTGGGTGTAAGTTGTGAGGAACATTATATGAACAAAGTTTGAAGTAGACTGATCGAGTAAATCCAAAGTTATGGGCGTTTTGAGGTTACCTTGTTAGGGTGAAAATTGAAATGTTCTCAGAATTTTCCATCTTCCATATCTCCTACCTATGGAGGGGGTGATCCCTCAAAATTTACAGACATGGAGCTGAAGATAAACGACATGGTATGGTAGTGGTTGGTGCTTAGAAAACCGAGTTATTGATGATTGAAAAATCAATTTTGTTTCTCCACACGTGCTCAGTACGTATGGAGTTTTCAGCTTTGTGCTTCACTTATGTCACCAGCTGATCAGTTAAGAATCTGGTGACATCACAAAGGCTTTCTGCTTCAGACAGCTGAAACTCTGAGCAGTCAGCAATAAGTGTGCTGTGGTGGGACGATCCTGAGCACAAGGGAAATGGTATTAGGAGGTATGCATATTATGGGTGGTATGAGGAGCAGGGATTGCTGAGGGGAGGGGTTTGGTTGGGGGGTACTGAGAGGAGAGGTCTGGTGGGGGGAGCAGGGGATGCTTTTAGGTGTGTGGAGCAAGGGCTACTGAAGGG
>QEPC01012375.1:1567541-1584380 GCA_003113815.1 Sphenodon punctatus
GGGCCAAGAACAAGGGAAGCCCCACGTAGAGCGCGTTGCAGTAGTCGAGCCTCGAGGTGACGAAGGCATGGATGAGGGAGGCCAGGTCCGGGCCGGAGACATACGGACGCAGCCTACGTACCAGGTAAAGCTGGCGGAAAGCAGCCTTGGCGACTGCCTCCACCTGCCGTTCCAGACGCAGGTCTGCGTCCAATATGACTCCCAGACTCCGGACCTGCTGAGCTACAGGGGGGCAAACCCCCCCAACTAGGGGGGCCACCACCCCCTTCGCCCTCCCCACCACCATCACCTCCGTCTTATCTGGGTTGAATGTGGTGGGCTGGATTTAAATACATGAACGGCTACGGAGGAAGTAGTTGAAATACAGAACAACCAGATCCTGCTTTTGACTGAGAGGAAGGCAACGTCAATATACTGCACAATCCTCTGGGCACTCAGTGCCAGTGCTAGTTCTTAGTGCCAGCACGTGTCCAATTCACTTCAGTGGCACTTGTGCCTACGCTTAATGCCTTGTGGATATTCTTCCTTTTGGTTTTAATAGAAATTAAATCTGTAAATCTCGACAGATTGAGAGGAAAATACATCCCTCCAGATTTGAGTTCCCTTCCAATCCCAGTCATAGGCTTCAGTTCACCCATTATTAAGAGATTTGGTGATGGTATTTTCCAAAGTTTATGCTACCATTACTGGGAGCTAAGTCTGTAATTCCTAGCACATCACAATGGGAATACACTACTTGAAAGGTCACATTTGACAAGGTCTCTGACAACTGACTTGTGAAGGCAGTTACCTCTATTCATGGTTCATTTACCAGAAAACCATTTTAAATGTATAAATAACCCTGAGTAGAAGGAGTCCCTAAGAACAGATTAGGTACTTCCCACACACCACCGCAGTTCTCAGCCCCCATCATATAAATCCAGGAAGATTTAAAACTATCATTCAGCCTAATGCAGCTCAAGCAAAGTACATGCTGAAAATTGGTCTGGATAATTTAAATTAAATGAGGCTGTATGGAGTGGCCTGTGGCTTTTAAAATCTCCTCTATATCTATTCTGAAATAGAAGCTATGACAAATAGAATACCACAAGAAGCCTTTTATTAGGCTTTTGTTTTTGTAATCTCCCTGAAGATAAATTATCAAGCATTAGCTTCATGCTCTTACTTTGCAAAGACAGTACCAGAAAATTGCTTTCACCTTGTTTCTCCTTTCCACAAATTATTAGAGACATTTTTTCCTATTTACCTTAGGAAGAACAGAACGTGTTGTGCACTCCGTGAGTCAGACAGTGCACTTATTTACACCAGTGAGAGGCTGTAATCCTGAAATTGACAGGACTGCTGTTCTAGGACTATGGCTTCAATCTGGGATAATTTCATTTAAAACGGTGTCCTTTTCCCAGATTCCTATTGATTTTACTCAGATCAGAATCTGGCCCAAAAAACTTTTATCAGTTCAGAGTCATTCTTGCTTTGTCATGGAAAAAATATTCATTTTTTATCAGAGAAAATTAGCAGCAGAGCCAGTCATCAGTAAGTAAATACATTTTGCTTAATTGAGGTCTTGATCCTACAATTTTTAGTTTGGAAGTCCCTGAGTGAAACAATTTTTGTGGTAAGTTACAGCTCAGCTGTCACCCTTACTCAGTGTCAGTGTTATGTACTCAGGTAAGTTAAAGACACTGGAACTGTTTACATTGCCTTGGAGCAGGGCTGCGGAACCTGCAACCCATGGGCCAACTCCCACAGCATTTCTTATTTGGCCCCTTTCCAATTCCTAGATCTGGCCCATGGATGTAGTCTTTCCTCTCAAGCACTGAAGAAGTGAGCTCAGGGAAGGGGAGAAGAGAGGTCAGTATGCATTGAAGGTAGGGTTGTCATATATGCAAGAGGACACATGAGAAATACAGGTTGCAGGGCTGTGCTTGATCCAATGCAGCCCTGCAACCTGTATTTCTCATAAGTGTCCTCTAAAAAATTGCATCTACGGCAACCCTAACTGAAGGATAAAGGATAGATCCATGATCTGAACCCCAGTCTCTCTTCCCCCATCCTGAGCACACCCCTTAAGCACCCTTATCCCTAACTCTTATCCAGCCCAAAGAGCTTCTACTAAGTCTTAAAGTGACCTACAGGCTGAAAAATATTTCCTGCCTGTGCCTTGGAGAGCACTGTTCAACCCGAGTAAGGCTGGAAAAAATTAGGATAGACTTTACCTAGCACTTGTGCAAAGGTGAAGATGCTGCTGCAAGGAAAATCTTCTGCTTTCTCCACCCCTTATAGCATGGCCAGCAAAAACTCCATCCTTGTGCTCAAGGAGCAGGGGGGTATGGAAACGTCTTTCCTCCCCTCCTGGAGCATATGATGATTTCTGGGAGGAATAGGATGGGATGAGGAGGAGGAAGCAGGGACATGCAGCACATAGGCCTGGGTGTAGTTTCAGTTTTACATTTAAGGGCTAAAGTCACGAGACATCAGGTACATCCCCCAGGGTGGTGGCTAGGGCTGCCACCTTTTCCAGAGGAGAACACCAACAATGCTAATTTACATTAATTTGCATGCATTTGGTTCTTGCAAATGCATGCAAATTTTAAACATTTAGGTTGGTCTAGATAAGGGCAGGCTCTGGATGTGACAGTGCAAGGACAGACGGGCAGCCCGCCCCACAGACCATGTACAGAGGGACTTCCAGGGGAAGGAGACTCCACTTGTTCCTCCCATCTGCCTTAAGTGCTGATTTTCTACACCTTTTGCTTCTGGTAAAACATAAGGCAATAATTGACTCACCTTGAGAATTATCTTAGTCAAAGCCTGAATTTGTTGCTTGAAAACCATGAGGCTTATGGTCAAACCCTAAGCAGGGGTAACTCTAGTGGTAGTTGCTAGTGGGTTTGCTTTTGTTAATGGCAAGGTAGTAGTCACGGTGTAGCAGGGAAAGCCCTGTAGCTACAAATTGTGCCACTCATAAAATGACGCTTTTCTTATCTACCCCTCTCTTTTAAAAAAAAAAACAACAACACTGGAGAGCTTCTCCCCGTGGGCCCATTTCCAGCAAGCGGTACACCACAAAAGCAGGGGTGTCTCCCGCCAAGCGGGGATGAGTATCCGGTATTCAGAACCCAGCAAACGCTGGGGTCAGGAAAGGCCATTTCCCCATCTTGCCGCTGCCGCCACCTCCAGCTTTTTGCCTCTGTCACCCGCTAGCTGACTGTCATTGGCTCGACTCTGTGTGTCTGGATGTGTGCAAGAGAGCATGTGCGAGTGAGAGCGGTGTGAATGACTGTGTGTGAGAGGGGTGTGAGGGTGTGTGTGTGTCTGTTTGGATGTGTATGAGAAGTGTATGTGAGAGAGTGTCTGTGTGATGGAGATGTGAATCTCTGTGTGTGTCTGTATGTGTGATAGGAGTGGGGGGGGCAATATCTTGGGGGGTTGAGGGAAGGGACTGAGGGGCCATGATCTTGGGGAGGGAGGATTGAGGGAAGGGGCTGGGGGCCATGATCTTGTGGGAAAAGGGATTGAGGGAAGGGGCTGGGGCTGGATACATAGCTCTGGTGTCCCTTTGCTTTGCTGCACCTCAACCCCCTTCAAATCTCATTCCCCCCCCCCCCCCTCTCCGTAACCTGCTCCTACTCGCTGGAAACCCCCCTCAACCCCACTGGAGAAACCTACCCACCCAATCCCACAGCTGCCCTCTACACCCCACTCCTCTGGAAACCTCCCTCTTCATCCCCTACCCCATCCCCTAGAAATCTCCCCCACTCCTTTGCAAAGCCTCCTCTCAATGGCGCCTCCCACTTCCTGTGTCTGTGTGAGAGAGAGAATGAATGAGAGCGGGGGACACAGTGTTGTGTCCCCCGCTCTCATGGCTGTCCCCTCTCTCCTCCCTCTATCCCCCACCTCTCCTTATGGCTGTCCCCACTCCTCCTGCCCCACCTCCCCTTTAATCCCGGACGCTTATGAAAAATACATGGTGCAGCCCTATATTGGAACCAATGCAGCCCTGCACCATGTATTGTTAATGAGCATTCTGGATTAAAGGGGAGGTATAGCAACCCTACCTCCACGGCTCCTGGAAGGGACCCACCTGCTGTATCCTCCTAGCAGGCCTAGCAGCATGAGCCTGCCTATGACCCCCAGCCCTCCCAGAAGACCCAGGCCCAGCAGCATGTGAGGTAAGGGCCACCTGGCTAAGAAAATAACTTTTCTCTTCTCCCCTGATCTGAGCTTCCCCCCGTCCTCCACGAGCTCTTTAAGCTACACACCCCTCAGGTACACTTAGGAAGAGTAGGTTCCAGATCATGGATCTGTTCCCAGACATTCTGTGCCTGCCCTCATCTCTGCTCCCTTACCCTGAGCTCGGTTTTTCAGTACTTAGGGACAGAGAAAGAAACTGAATCCAGGGCCCAGATCCAGGAATGCCCCCAAAACAAACCAAAAAACTTTACAGTTTAAAAAAGTGTTAAAGGTAGAACCATTTCCAAAACAAAAAACTTTCCTCTTCAAAACAATTTCACAAAATATATTTCCCCATAAACTCCCAAAACCATGAAAATTAGTTACAATTGTAATTAAAAAAATATTTAACAACCTACATTACAACAAACTTAAATGACAAAAAGCATGGAAATTATGTCCATATCTATAGTCCATAATTTACAATCAACATTAAGGGAAGATATGTACTTAATTCATTACCATACATACTTGCTTTTATTACTATTTTCAACTAACTAAACCATCACATTATTTCTTTACAGGTCATTTATTTATTATCCTAAGTCACCTACAAACATTTTTTCAAACTGCCTTTCCTCTGTCCTTTTGGGCAGAATTGCATTGTATACAACTGACTGTATAAAGTTGTCTATGCTCACGTTGTAAACATTTCATTGTATAAACTGTATATAATTTCTATACATGTTAAGGACAGAGTTAAGGCAGTTTGAAAAAATGTTCATAGGCATATGAGTTGATCCTGGATCAGGCGACCGACCTCGCATGTGTCACGGAGACCTGGCTGGACACTGAACCAGGGCCTATATTGGATGGCCTTGTTCCAGCTGGGTACTCTGTGCAGCATCAGCCGCGGCTGGAGGAACGGGTGAGCGGTGTAGAATATTCCATTCTATCTTATGGAATATAGATAGAAAATCTGGACATAATTTCCATACTTTCTGGTGTTTAGGTTCGTTGAATGTTGTTAATTGTTTTTTTAATTGCAATTGTAACTAATTTTCATGGTTTTTGGAGCTTAGGGGAAAATATATTTTGTGGAATGGTTTTGAAGAGAAAAGGTTTTTGTTTTGGAAATGGCTCTGCCTTTAATGGATTTTTAAACTGCAATGTTTTTTGTTTTAGATATTGATTTATCAAGTTATTTGAGGATGTGAATAGCTATTTGAATGCTCTATGCCAAGGGTGTAGTTAGGTTGGAATGGGCCCTGATGCAGCAGATGGAATGGGGTCCTTCTGCCCCCACTCTCAGCAGCAGGGAACATCGCTACACTAGGGATCACACCTTCCCCTGCAGGCTCATGGGCCTTGGTGCAGCTGTACCGCCTTTCCCTATTATAGCTACATCCTTGCTGTGTGCTCCGAATAAATGCAGTAATAATATGCGGTAAAATTGCTAAAATGCTTGACAGCATTAGAACTCAGGATCCAAACTTGAGCATTATTGCTGGACATGACTGTAAATCATGCTGCCCATCCCCCAGGTACTATCTTCCCCCTCCCCTGATTGGAGGACGGGGGTGGGGCCAGGGCGCACAGCCAGGAAAAGCAGCCTGCCACGCGGCCCATTTAGAAGCCACTGCCACCATGACCCAGCGGCTCACCTGGCGTTGCTGTTGCCGCCGCTGGCGGTGCTGCTGTCACTGCCGCTGCTCCAGAATCCCAGCCTCGCCAAGAAGCCGTGCTGCCCGGCCCCCAGGTACTATCTCCCCCCTCCCCCGCTTGGAGGAGGTGGGTGGGGCCAGGGTGCATAGCCAGGACTTCCAGGCCCGGCGCAGCCAAAAGTGGCCTACTGCCCATCAGCACCGCAGGCAGCACACCTAAGGGCCGCACCAAAGGCCCTTAGCAGGACTGGGGTGGCCAGGGTGGGAGACTTTATTCTTTGTTTTTAAGGAGGGAGTGGGGTGGGAATGGGGTGTTTTCTTTATGAGGAAGGGGGACAAGGGGATTGGGTTAGGGAGGGAAGGGCTGACCCCCTCGGTGTGAGGAAGGGGTGCAGCCCTTTGAGAAGGAGGGATCCTCCTGTGGCAGAGGAGGATGTGTTTGGGGGGGGGATCTCCCTTGGGGGGCTGGTGGGGCAGCCTTTGGGAGGGGTCAGTGGAGCGGATCGGGGGAGTCCTGCAGCCATAGGGGTCATTCTGGGCCGGGGGAATTATGGGCTTTCTGGGAGGCAGGTTCGACCTGGGAGGCAGGTTCAACCTGTGAGACAGGACAGATGTTGTGTTTCTGTCCCACTCATCGGCCCCCAGGCAGGTGGTAAGGTGATCAGAGGGCCCGTGGCCTTGGCTTGATGCTGGTAAATGTGAGGTCAGTGGCTAATAAGTCAACTGTGGTCCGGGAGTTGATCCTGGACCAGGCGACCGACCTCGCATGTGTCACGGAGACCTGGCTGGACACTGAATCAGGGCCTATATTGGATGACCTTGTTCCAGCTGGGTACTCTGTGCAGCATCAGCCGTGGCTGGAGGAACGGGTGAGCGGTGTAGCCATTATTTTTAAGGATGCCTGGTCTGTGAGGAGATTTCCTGTGTGACCTATCATGGTCATAGAGGGTCTCCTTCTGGGGTTGGATTTGGCCTGAGACAAGTGGGGATACTACTGATATACCGTGCACCCACCTGTACAGTAACCTCCCTGCCCGCACTGACCGAGCTGGTGTCGGAGGTGGTTTTGCGGTCCCCCAGGACAATAGTTCTGGGGGAATTCAATATTATTTATTTATTTATATTTATTAATTACATTTATTAACTGCCCCCTCATGCCCATGGCATCTTGGGGTGGCTTACAGCACAAGATAACAACAATTTAAAACAACAATCAGTACCACAGTGAAAACATCTAAAAACACCTCCCCCCAACACACTTTTATCCCACCCCCCTCCCCTCCTCCAAAGGCCTGGGAGAACAGCCAAGTCTTGCAGGCCCGGCAGAAGGCCAACAGACTCGGGGCCAGACGGGCTTCCTCTGAGAGGGAATTCCATAGTCGTGGTCTGGCCACTGAGAACGTCCTCTCCATTGTGGCCCCCCGCTTTACGTGAGGGACCTCCAAGAAGGTGCCCTCGGCAGACCGAAGGGGCTGCTCTGGGGCATGGAAGGTGAGGCGGTCCCTGAGACATCTGGGGCCAAGACCGTGTAGAGCTTTATAGGTCAAAACTAACACCTTGAATCTGGCTCAGTACGCTATAGGCAGCCAGTGCAGCGCGCTGAGCATGGGAGTAATATGCTCCCGCCGGCTCGTCCCTGTCAGGAGACGGCCACCGCATTCTGCACCAGCTGCAACCTCCAAACCAACATCAAGGGAAGCCCCACGTAAAGCGCATTACAGTAGTCCAGCCTTGATGTGATGAAGGCATGGATGAGGGTGGTCAGGTCGGGTATGGAAATGTATGGATGCAGCCTCCGCACCAGATACAGCTGGCGGAAGGCAGTCTTGGCCACTACCTCCACCTGCTGATCTAGGCAGAGCCCTGAGTCCAATAACACTCCCAGACTTTGAACCTGCTGGGCTACGAGAGGACGGACCCCCTCTACAAGGGGAGCCAACACCTCCCTCGTCCTACCAACTGCCATCACCTCCGTCTTATCAGGATTGAGCCTCAGTCTGCACTGCCGTAACCAATCCGCCATGACCTCCAAACATTGGGACAGTACTGAGACGACAGGACCTGGGTCAGTTGAAAAAGAGAGGTAAAGCTGGGTGTCATCAGCGTATTGGTGGCAACGCACAACAAAACCTCTCACGATCTCCCCCAAGGGCTGCATGTATACATGAAACAATAATGGAGACAGAATGGAACCTTACGGAACGCCACAATCCAGGGCCCGGGGGCTGGAAGACTCAGCCCCCAGGACAACCCGCTGGCTTCTCCCCAAGAAGAATGATCGGAACCATTATTAAATATTATTATTATTATTAATTAATACAAGCATTTGTATAGCGCCAGCTGTGTACCTGGCGCTTTACAGAACAACAAGATAGATACGGTCCCTGCCTACGGCTTACAATCCAATAGATATGGAGGGGGGAGACAAGGAGAGGGGACATAGGAAGAGACAAGGGATAAATAACAGTCCCGTCCAGACCCCCCAAGGCTTGCAATCATCTCAACAGCAGCCCATGGTCCACTGTATCAAAAGCGGCCGAGAGATCTAGCAGGACCAGAAATGTTGAACGTCTGTGCGTCCATCTCCCGGCGAAGATCATCCACCAAGACCACCAACACCATCTCTGTACCATAGGCAGGACGGAACCCCGATTGAAATGGGTCAAGGAAACCGACTGGATACCTCCTAACAGGCCATGTCTCTTTAAAAATAATAACTACACCACCTCCCCAGCCCCCAGTGCGGGGCTGGTGCTGCACGGCATACCCAGCTGGAACGAGATTGGCCAAAATTGGCCCCNGCCAAAATTGGCCCCGCCTTCTTGTCCAGCCAGGTTTCCGTAATACACCCAAGGCCCGCAGCCTTATCCAAAATCAGGTCCCGGATTACCGGGGCCTTATTCGCCATGGACCTTGCATTTAACAGCATCAGATCCCCACTGGTGGACCTTAGATCCTGTTCCTCCTTCACCTCAAGTGTGGGGGGGGCTCTTTTAATGTCCACAAGGGACCTCGGTCCCCTGGGAGCCTGAGCCGCACACCCCGTGGACCATACCGTCTCACCCCAGAATGACCCCTATGGCCGCTTCCCCCCTCCCATCCACACCATTCTGACCTCCTCCTACTGGTTGCTCTCCCACCTCCTCCCCAAAATACCACTCCCCCCATCTCCCTGGGACTCCCCCTCTCACAGGGAGTCTGTCTGCGCACTGGCCCCCCTTAAACCCCACCTCCACCCCGAGACCTCCTCTCTCACAAGAGGTCCCCCCCCTCACTCCCTCCTCCCCCATCATCCTATCCCACTCCCTGGAACTCCCTCTCTCACCGAGAGTTCCCATTCCCTATTAGTCGGGCACTGCCTGCCCTCTCACGAGGAGGATTAGCTCCCCCTCCTCACGGGTCACCCCTCATACTCTCACCAGGAGGGTTGACTCTTACCTCCCTAACCCAGTCCCCTTGCCCTCCATCCTCATACGACATATGCCTCATCCCCCCTCAAACCCCTTAAAAGCACAAAGTTTAAAACAAAATAAATGAAAGCTTCCCACCCCTGCTGCAGCTGGTCTTGGCCTATCCAAGTCCTATCTGACATCCTGGCCACCACGGCTCCCACAAATGGCCCAACCAACGGCCAACACCCTTTGGGTGTCGCCCTTCGGGCTGGCGCCCCCAGGGCCCAGTCCTTGCAGACGATATACCTGTAGGAGGAGAGGAGAGGAAGGGAGTCAGGTGGCAATCCTCTCTCCCTCTGCTGCCAAATGAGCAGCCAGCCCAGCAGCAGAGTTCATGCTGACGCCAGTCTTGGAGAGGCGGAGCGTGAGTTCATAGCTGCCATGGCGACCATGGGCCTGTCCCAGAGAGTAGTGGGCCCCACACATGCTGGAGGACATACTCTAGTCATGATATTTTGCACAGGCCTTGAGGCGGGGGATCCGTTAGTGGGGGAGGTGTCAACAGTGCCCTTGTCATGGACGGATCATTATCTCCTCTGGGCAGATATCCTAGCACATGTTGGCCCCCGGGAGGGTGTGGAACCAGTTAGGTTGGTTTGCCCCCGAAGGCTTATGGAACCTGAAAGGTTCCAGATAGCTCTAGGGAATGTTTCCTCTGACCTCAATGGTCACTCACTCAATGACCTCATGTCCATGTGGAATATTGTGCTAATGGAGGCTATCGACTGTGTGGCTTCCAAGCATCCGCTCCTGAATTGTCGACAATGCAGCTCCCCGTGGTATACCGGGGAGCTGCGGTGGATGAAGCAGGAAGGGCAGCAGTTAGAGTGACGGTGAGTTTTCATCTTCCCCCCTGGGGCCTCACGTGTGGGGTACCTCAGGGTTCCATCTCTTGTTCAATGTGTACATGCAGCCTTTGGGGAGGTTGTTAGGGAGTATGGAGTGAGATGTCATCAATATGCTGATGACACCCAGCTATATCTCTCATTTTCCTCCGACTCAGGCCTGGCAGTCTCGGTGCTTACCCCGGTGTTTGGCCACTGTGGGGGATTGGATGAGGGTGAGCCACCTGAGACTAAATCCTGACAAGACGGAGGTGATGGTTGTGGGGAAGGTCGAGGGAGTGGTGGCCCCCATCATTGATGGGGTCCGCCCTCCCCTGGTTTCTCAGGTCTGGAGTCTGGGGGTGCTCCTGGACCCACAGCTCCGCCTGGATGCCCAGGTGGCAGCTGTGGCGAAGGGGGCATGTTGCCAGTTACATCTGGTGCATTGGCTTAGTCCGTATGTCTCAGACTCGGATCTGGCCACAGTCATCCATGCTTTTATTACCTTGAGATGGGATTACTGCAACGCGCTCTATGTGGGGCTACCCTTGGTGCTGGTTTGGAAGCTGTAGCTGGTGCAGAATGCAGCGGCCTGTCTCTCGACTGGAACGGGCTGACGTGAGCATATTACACCAGCGCTTCGCTCTCTGCACTGGCTGCCGATAGGTTTCCGGGCCCAATTCAAGGTGTTGACCTTTAAAGCCCTAAACGGCTTGGGCCCCACCTATCTGCAGGACCGCCTCACCCTCCGGGTCCTGGATCGGCCCCTGCGGTCAGCTGTGGGCGCCCTCCTCAGGGTCCCCTGGGTTTCCTGGGTGTCTACTATGAGGGCGTTCTCCATGGCTGCGCCGTGGCTGTGGAACTCCCTCCCGTCGGAGACCCGCTTGGCTGCCGGCCTCCCCTCTTTCCGTAGACAATGTAAGACCTGACTGTTCCGCCGGGCCTTTCCCGATGGAGATGGGGTGGGTAGGTTGGGTTAGGGTAGGTGGGGATGGGGTTTTATATTGTTTTTAATTGTAATCATTACTGTTTATTTTAATGTTTAAAATGTTTTTAAAATGTGAGCCGCCCCGAGATGCCTGAGGCAGGAGGGGATGGCATGTACATTTTGCTATAAATAAAATAAATAAATAAATCAAATCTAATATGAAAACTGCTATTACAAAATAACAGCAGTTACTATCATAATTGTACTAGTGGTAACAGCAGGGAGTATTACAAAATCCTCTTTAAAAAATCCTTAATTTGACCTGATATTTGATGTGGCTCAAATTATTTTTATAGTGGATTTACAATCTAAGATGGACACGGGTGAGGGGAACACAGGAAGAGAGACACACACATTCCTATTTTACAGATGGGGACTGAGATGATGACTTGCCCAAGGCCACCCAGGGAGTTCTTCTAAATCACAGGAGGTAACATTTTTCATTCACAGTTCTTTTCAATACACTGCCAGTTTCCAGCTACAGTTTATGGTAATTTGCTTGTAACAGGTTATCATTCTGCTTGTAACACTTTTTCAGCACTATGGTGCCCATTGATTGTTTAATCAACATGTTTTGTCTATTTGCACAGCAAATACAGCAGGAGCAGTGAAGAAGGGGCAGGGTGGGAGGTATATGTGGATTGGGGGGCAAGGAGTTTATCACATTTGAAAGAAACATTTAGCCCCATGATATCTGAGCTGATACACTGTAATGTGCCAAACTGGTTGGTTAGAGTCTGGTGTAAAATTCCATGAGGTGGGGACAGGGCTGGCCTTAGCATTTGTGGGGCCCAGGATGAAGATAAAATTTGGGGTTCCTGGTAATCCCATCCTCTTTCTGTGTGGGGCTTTAGAGGCAATTGTGTTTGGGACCCTGCTCGGGGTATGACCCCCCCTCCCCACTCTCTCTGTTGTGACGAACCCGAGGACTACCGAGGGGTCCCCCAGAAGTAGAGAAAAGACTAGGGTCTGAGGCACTTGCCCCAGGTCGCCGCCCTGTGGTAAGGCTGTCCCTGGGTGTGGATATGTGTTTGTGGTCTTGGAAGTACTCAGGACTCCCAGGACAGAACAGCAGTTTCACAGCAATCATGGGTGGGAAATGAGAGGCTGCTGTCAGCAGCAGCCCCAGTGACTGCGTGGAAATTGTACAGAAATAGGGAAAGACAACAGGCAGGGAAAAGAAGTGCATAACAAATGCATGTCTGCTTCTTCCATAGGAGAGGTGCATCCAGCTCATAAAATGCTTGTCTAAATGGTACATGCCCAGTCCTGGTTTATGCCAGACTAGGACAGAGAAATAACAAGACTACAAGCAGGAACCTGTTCCCACCAATGGGGAAAACACAGAGCTGTAGATCCCTGACTACAAGCTTTCTGCACATTGTTAATGAAGCAGGTGGAAAAGAAACCCACACAAGCTTATGGTAGATTCACCTAAGTAATAGTGAGATTTAGGGCTTGCCTACATGGAAACTGGGCTGACCTAAAGCCCCCTGAAGTTGAGAGAGATCTTTCCATTTACTTCAGTTGACCTTGAATCAGACCCCAAATCAATTCTAATTCACACCTTTTGTTATTTCAGTGCATGTCTGTGTAGACGCTTGTTTTGGACTAGAAGATCCCTATTTGGCTATACTTTAATTTGGTTATACCCCAAAATAGCAGAGTGGAAGGTGGAACAACAGCTGACAATTGTTTTGTATCTAGTTTCCATCTAAATAAGTCCAAAACCAGAAAATGCCCAATAATAAATGCTCTGGGTACAGTCCTCATCCATTAAAGTCAATGGTTGCTGAGCCATTGAATTCAATGGAGTCAGGAACACACTGTCAAGCTGGGAAAATTGTAGAAGTTGGGTCTATCTAGCTGGACCTTGGTGGGTTCTGTTGATTTTTGCTCTCAAATCAAATTTCATCAGCAAGTCCAGCTATTCCTACTTTGTGTGTGCGTGTGTGCACGTGCAAGCACGCACACACACACACACATCCAGTCTGTCAAACCCTACAATATAAATATTAACATAAGAAGTGCCATAATAGTCAGAGCAATGGTGTTTTTAGCCCATTCTCCTGTCTCTGACAGTGGCCAGCTCTGATTGCTTTAGAAAAGGGCACAACAGGTCATAATGGAATAATCCATCTCCTGCTTTTCACTCCCAGCTCTCAACAGTCAGAAGTCTCATCCCCTGACCAGCTTGATTAATAGCCATTTCCTAACATAATATATCCTCTAAGAATGTATGCCGTCCTTTTTTGAAGTCAGTTATGCCACTGGTCTTTACAACATCCTCTGACAACAACTTCCCCAGGCCCACTGTACATAAAATGAAAACAATACTTCCTTTTGTTTGTCTTAAATCAGCTGCCAGTTAATTTCATAGAGTATTCTCTAGTTCTAGTATTATGTAGGGTGGCCAGATATGCACATTTTAGAGGGCACATGGAAAATACAGCTTTCAGGGCTGCATTGGAGCCAACCTGTTTTTCTCATAAGTGTCTTCTTAAAATTTGCTTATCTGGCTACCCTAGTAAGTGGTGGTAAATAATGGCTCCCTGTTTTACTTGCTATGCACCACTCATGATTTTGTAAACTTCTATCACTGAAGAACCCTAACCTATTGAGTCTCTTCTCATACAGAGAGGCTAAACTGCCCCCAAGAAACAATTTCCCTCCCCAAAGAGCTGGCACATAGATCTTGCGGCATGTAGACAAATTTTGTCCCCAGATTCTAGTGCCAAAATCTAAACAAATCTAGCCTCACTTATGGCATCTAAACCATTCAAACTGTAATGCATCCCAACATCAGAGCAATGCAAAAGCTGGTCCCATCACCCATGTTCGACCCACCCATCCAGTATTTTGCCCTTGTTTCCAAATTCCCTAGTGAGAAAGAAAACAAGCATAGCTGCATCTCTGCTCTTGTTTTTCTGTCCTGTTTAACAAATCCCCGGACTCTCTCCCCACAAAAAGCTAGGGCCAAGTTACCTTTCCCTTTGGTCCATTCAGCTCCTTGTGGCAGCTTTCATTCATTCTAAAGTGGTTCCTGTGGCAGAGCCCGGAGCTGGCTTCCAAGGTTAATAAAATTTAAGTTCAAGGTGAAGTGCTTGGCTCTGTTTTCTTTAAACAGCCGTTCATTTTAGAGCTGGCTCAGGCAGCTTGCTTGCCTCCCACACAGCAACTAACTAAACATATGTAAGGGAGAGCTTAGGCTCTTGAAGTACTTCAAGTTCAGCTTCCAAGCACTCTCTCCAACTCCTCCAATAGGGTGGCTGGTTTCCAGAACCCCTCCTGTTCTCGCTGGACCTAGTAAAGTAACCACTGTCCCTTCATGGAACTGTTTCTTTGAGCGCCCATAGCACACAACAAAACCGTCTCTCAGACAGTGCAAGCAGCACCACTTTAAGGCTATTGGAGGTCTGGGGCAAATGGATTTTTGAGGCTCCCCACAATCCTAGCCCTTGGGGAAAAGTCACACACTTCCCTGCTGGCTGCTGCTCTCAGGATGATTTCTCCCAGTAGTAAGGAACTTCACTCTGCTTCAGCAGCTTGTTCTGTCAGAGAGGAACTGCTGCTGGCACACTGTGGTGACTGGATCCCTCAGATGCCTCCTTCAAGATTGGGAAGGGGAGCCAAGTTCCTTAGTCACCTGCCGCCTATGGTTCGGACCCAGTGCAGCCAGCAGCAGTGAGTAGCTAGGGAAATGGGAAGAGATGGGGATGTTTTCAGATGAGATGCTATCCCTCATGATATCCCTCATGGTCACTCGGGAGCCACAGATCCGACTGCCTGTCAGAAGGTGGAGTGTCCAGATGCACAGTCCCATGAGCCACAGAGCACCCACTCATGGCCAGGAAATCTGGAGTGCTCCATGCAGGGAAGGCCAAATGGATGCTTGGCCACAGACACCCACAGAGCCCCTGCCTGTATGAACAGTGGCAGCCAGTCACGCCAGCAGATAGGTGTTCCACTCATAGGCACTGTGGGGTGGGGCACTGGCCTCAAAAGGACTGTCCAGGAGCGCTGGGGAGCCTGGGTTCCCCAGCGCTCATGCCCAGGACATGTCATTGGGCATTTTTAGACACACGTTAAAGCTCCGGATGTTTCAATCTTCTGGGTTTACAAGTCCACAAGTAAGTTCCGGATTCATTTTTCACACACACACAACTGCCCAGTTCCTGGATGCATTCTTCACACAAACACTGCGCTGAAGCAGCCTAAAGTAGCTGCAGCTGTAGACGTGACAGGCTGCCATGGAAACCAAGTTGTTGAGATGGAGACAGTGCTTGAATTAGTAGTAGGTAACAATAAGATTATGGTGTACTGTGTCTTTAAAAGGTGCATGTTTTTACCATTGCCTCCTAGTTATACTGGAGGATCTAGACAGAGGGCGGTGCTTCACCAGAGCTGAGAGCTAAGAGCTCTTCCTAGAGTCTTCCTAAAAGACTAGGCCAACAGCCTTATGTTAATAAATGTTCTTGTTAAATAACCAACAAGTCTCCTGAGTCAGAATCTGGAAGATCAACACACAAGTGACCACAGCTGCATGGAGTAAAGCAGTTTACCAGGAGAACCTTTTACACACAAATGTTCTGGGAGAAGTTTCACGCAGAAGTTCAAAGATCCGGGTGTTTAAGATCTGAGTGAGTGATTTAGACACACAGAATGTTCTGGATGTTACAGTAAACATCCAGGAGAAATGTGTGTCTAAAAACACCCATTGTAAAGGTCAGCCTGGCACACTTCCATATGGGCATCCTATGCAGCTGTGCAGCATTCATGATGGGTGGGGAGGCACGTGTCTAAAAACACCCTAAGCTAAGCACATGCATCGATGACTTCTCAACTTCATGAATCTTTCATTCTCCTTTTTGTTCCCTTCTCTCCACAACTGTAAACCCCTCAGGGTAGGAAACCTGTTTTTAATTAACAATTGTATAGTGCCAGATAAATTGGCAGTTTATAAATAATAATAAGAATTAATAATTTGGACTGTACCTGGCCCTAGCATTTGGCCACAAGAGAGGAGGGAAGGTTCCATGCGCCATTCCTTATTGCACAAAGTTGAAGCATTACCTAGCCTTAGGAATAGGCTTCTACATCAGCTTCCCTATTTTCTTACTAAAAAATTAAATTATTAAGAGCTTTGCTAAGTCCACCTGTAGCTTTCAGTGTATTTCTTTTTATATTTTCCCAATCAGGCCAACTTGCTTTTTCAGGATTCGCCTGTGGAATGTGGAGAGAGACCACAGAGTGCAGATTCTTTGCAAGTGCTGAAAAAACTGACACAGGAATTGTGAGAGGATTAGATCCATCATTAACAACCACATTCAGTATGTGACAGGCAAATGGCATATTGTAGGCACCACAAATGGAAGGACCAGGCCTCCATCAAGTTTTACCTGAAGAAAAAGGAAGATTCCAGCCTCTTTATTATTTGGGGAGTTTGCAAATGCTGCCTCACTTTAACACTGCTTTCTTTTAAAATTATTATTATTATTATTATTATTATTAACAAACATTTATATAGCGCCAGCAGTGCACCTGGCATTTTACAAAGTAATAAAACAGACACGGTCCCTGCCCCTAGGGCTTACAATCTGAGAGACAGGAGCTGGGGGAGAGACTTAGGAAGGGGAACAGAGGGAGAGACAAGGGGTCTAACATTCATGAAGATGCGAGGTCTCAAGTGCACGTACTTGGCTTGGTTACGATGAGAATGACAGCAGGCAGGTCCATGT
>QEPC01012375.1:1600207-1620956 GCA_003113815.1 Sphenodon punctatus
GTAGGAGTTAGCTTAGTGATAGAGATAGCGTTAGTGATTTAGTTTTAGTGTTTGTAGGAGTAGGTCTGTGTACTTATTAGATAATCCATTTAGTTCATAGCATTTAGAATAGTTAATACCAGTTAGATTTAGTGTAGATAGATAGATAGATATAATATTAGATTATTTTTTTTAAATCCATATAAAAACAAAAAAACCAAATAAAAAACACAAGAAAACCATATAAAACCCAATAAAAAAACATATAAAAAACAAAAAAACACCCATAACAACACTTCCCAAATGACCGAACTGAACAGCCGAACGGCCTAACCGAACGGCCTGTTCGGACGACCGAACTGAAAAGCTGAACCTGAACTCGGCGAACTAGCCGAACTGCCGAACCGAACGGACGAACCGAACGCAGCTGAACCAAACTGCCGAACCGAACGGACAAACCGAACGCAGCCGAACCGAACGGCCAAATCCGAACCGCGATCTGTTCGCCCATCCCTACTGAATTCCTTCCTTCTCCTTGTGCACCCAGTATGAGATATTCAAAAGCACTCAACTGGAATTAGGTGTCTGTCTCCCTAAATGCCAGTGGGAGCTGGGAGCCTAATTCAACAAGTGACTTTTGAAAAGCCTCTCTCCAAATTCTCCAGACATACTTCTATCAGACAGAGTTTCACCATAGTAAAACAAAGTTTTAACATGATATGTTATCATGAGTTTAAGAAATTGGATATTTGTTTCTGGGCAAGATTGGATTTTCTCTGGTGCATCCTGTTTCTGTATGTGATGGATACTCTTTCTTCCTGATTTATGATGTAATCCTGCCCCTGAAGTCAATGGCTACACTCCCATTGGTTTTAGTGGCTGTTGACTGCACCACAAGAGATGGATCCTGTACATCTTATTCAGGCAAGACGCCTATTAACTTCAATGGGAATTTTGAGTAAGGAGTCTAGGATCACACCCTACAACTAGTCTGGAGCCACTGCATAAAAATCTGACCTGGTTGAAGTGAATGAAAGTATTCCTCTGAGTTGTGTAGAGAAAGTAAGGTTGCCATGTTGGTCCCAAATACAGGCAATAGAGACAAAGTAGTTCAGTTATCTTTTATTGGACCAATTCCAGTTGGTGTAGCTTTGCAAGCTTTCGGACCTGACAGGGTCCTTCATCAGGCAAGTAAGGAATTGGAACTATAGACTGAGCAAAGCAGTGAGGTATATACAATGATTGGAAATGGAGGTGAGAGGAGGAGGTGAGAACGAGCCCCAGATAGGAGGTCCGCAATTCAAAAGAATAGAATTAGAGCTGCTAATATTAAGTAAACTTAAAACTTCCTGTAGCTCTAGACAGTCATTAGACATACACATTTCTGTAATTGCTTGTGAAACCCATGTCTAAATTGAGTCCATTCATTACTTTGTATCTAGTAGACCTATGAATTTTTGTTTGCAGGCTTGCCTTTTAAAGGTGTTGCTTAGGCCCTTTTTACACAGGCAGCAGTGAGTGGGGGGATGGGTGTGCTGGCGTGGTGGGTGGAGGTGGGTGTGCACCCGTTCCCATGGGAACTCACCCACGGAGCCACCTCCATTTTTCTACATGGTTCCGTGGGTGGGTGATGGGTGGAGATGGTTGTGTATCGAGAGTGTGCACGCACCCATACACACCACCTGTGGTGTTTACATGGGTGGCCACCCATCCCCCCACCCAGTGCCATGCCATTTACATAGACAGCCCCCCCACCACCACCACACACCACACACACACACCGCACCTCCTGGGTCAGCGGGGGGGGGGGGGGCGTCTGTGTAAAAACGGCCATAGACAGGATTTTTACCCACTGACTTGAAAATGTAATCAAGAAGCAGCCCACTGCAAGCATCTCTTAAACAGAAACCATTTCTTCATCTCTGCTGACCCAGTGCTGAGCACATTGATGGAGATCAATCAATAAGTAAATCATCACCAGCATCTCAGATAACCTGTAATGAAAATTAAACATTTGTTTCTTAAACAAAAATTGTTTAAAAATCTTGAAAATGCTGCAGTTTTCCAGCAGCCTGCCGACCAAATGAAAGCTCTGAAGGAGACGCATATTAGGAATTGTTTTCTGTCTCATTAACACCCAGTCCCCATTGACATTTGTTTTCTGTCTACTCACATTTTAAGGTCACACTACGAACAAGCAGACCCCTTTCCAATGACATTGTCACAATCCAACACAGGCACCACACTGAGAAAAGTTGATCTGCTGCTGGTAGAGCCCTTCTGGTGATAAGGGTGTTTTCACACGGACAAATTAATCCTTGATAGAATCAGTGCCTATTATCTTGGATTCACAAACTCCTACTTGTTCACATGGACATTTTAATGCTAGATAACGTTAATCCTTCATAGTCCATGTGAATGCAACCTTGCTGTTCATCAGGATTTAGTCTCCAGGACAGGGACGGCTGGTGGGTTTTGAGTTCGGAGGGGCGGTAAGGCCGGCCGGTCCCTGCCTCAGGCGCCCGGCCCAAGCCATCTCACCAGGGCGCTCTTTCAACAAGCGCCCTGGTGAGAGCTTTCCTTGCGTCCATTGAGCGCAATGGAAGCCCTAGCTCCTCCCTCCACAGCACGTCCTATACGTGCTGTGTAGACGGAGTAGCACAGCTGGGCGGAGCGCTCAGCCACCCAAACCGTGTTTTCCATTGGAAAACGCGGTTGGGCTTAGCATTTTTGAGCCTTCTGGGACCCACTCCTCAGGAGTGGATCCCAGAAGTCAACTGAAACAGCGCCGCAGCAGCCTCTGCCTTTGCTTCAGAGTGGAGGCTGCTGCAGCGGTGTTGTCAGTTTCAGTGAAACTGACAACAGCGCTGCAGCAGTCTCCACTCTGAAGCAAAGGCAGAGGCTGCTGCGGCACTGTGGGAAGCGGCGGTGGTGAGGTTTTTTGTTTTGGGGGTTTTTTTTAAACGAATGGCGGCGCCTGATGGGCCCTTGGCGCTTGGGGGGTCAGCGCCCCAAATGCCCTGGGAGGCCAGCTGCGCCTGCTTCAGGATGAATTTCAGTCCTGCGGTGCTTTGCTGCCATGCTCAGTGCAATGTTTTCTGGGTCTCCCACATCATGTCCTTTCTCTGCAACATCAGTTTTGAAGCGGGCAACTCCCCTCCCCATGTACATGAGTGGAGCTTCACTGAAATTCCCCCACCCACTGTCCTGTCTGCAAGCAGCATGTCAGAGTTTGGCAGGGCAGCTTAGGAGCACGGCGGGTTGCTAGGCAACCCGAGATGCAGCCGCACCGCAGTTTGTGGCTTGCAAGGCGGGGCAACGCAGCCGGCCCGATGGCTGGAAGTGGAGGAGCGCAGTGTGGCTCAGTAGCCACAGGTGCAGCCCCTTGGCAGCCAAGCATTTAAACCCCGATGGGGCTGCAGTTCCCCGCTTGTGATCTGCAGAGAGACTGGCCCCGATTCTTGGACGGAGCACGCTGTGGTGCTGAGCTAAGATAAGGACTATGATTGTATATGGTTATGCGAGTGGGTGGTATAATTGTGAAAGCATGTGAGTGTGGGTGGTGTGAGTGTGCAAGGGTGTGAGTGTGGGTGGTGCGAGTGTGGGTTTGTGTGCACCTAGAGTGGTGGAGGTCCCTGTGGTCTCATCCTACCCTGGTCCTGTTTACAGAAGGTTGCATAGTGTTGGCCCTTGCTTTCCCCATTTCCCGTCTCTTGGCCTCTTCCCCTCTGGGCGTGGTTGGGTCCAGGACCCTCTTACTCCCCTTCACTTCCCCCTTCCAGGTGTTTTTTCTGGTGTTCCAGATGCTGCAGCAGGGAGTGGTTGCGCCCCCTACAATCCTTAGCTCTCTCCCAGCCCTATGATGATCTGGGTTACCTTCGGTGTCAGAAGGAGCGCCCCACTAAGATCCTGAGGGACTGTCTACAGCGAAGTAGAAGCCTCTGGAATCCCAGGGAGCGACCTGCCTCGTGGAGAGACTGCTGGGTGTTGGGTTACTAGATTCCTACCAGGAATATTGCCCCATTCCCTACCTCACAGAGCATAATTTAAAGAACCCCTCCACCCTTCCGCTCTCCACCCCAGCGGTTTCCCACACCACCCGGAGCAGTGCTCGCTCTGATGAAAGCGCATTCAAGTTCCCCCTCCCATTGCTCCCTTCTGCAAGCGACCTAATTTAAAAAGTCCTCCACTCCTCCGCTCTCTGCTCTAGCGGTTTCCCCCACCCTGCCCTTGTGGCATGAAACTTTTTAAGTGAATGTACTTAGGGTGTATTCCAGTACCCCAGGCAGGGCAATGAGACATGAAGTATTTAAACCTTTCGTTGTCTGTACAGAGAAAAGCAGTAGTCACTGAAGTAGAAGAAAATCAATAATTTATTAAATACCAGTACAGAGATTAATAGTTAGAAATACATTACATCAGAAAGCTTCATCTGATGTTATCAATTCAGTTCTAACTAGGACTAAACATTTTTTTGGAGCAGGAGCAGTTTTTTAAACTTGGCGCTCTGCGATGCATTGTGAAGCGATATCAGAGGTAATATGATCGCTCCACAGTCATGTGTCCCTATGTACCACAGGGCAGGACATGCCCAGAGAGGTCAGGATTTAATCAGGTTTAGTTGACTAATCCTGATTAGTCGCTCACACGGGCACTATCTAGGATTAATTTGACATCCGGATATCATAAACCCTAGCAATTGAGGGTTTATAAATACTGAATTTTTCCTTAATCCTTGCTGATAAACTAGGATCAGCGCCATTCACATGAACGGAATGAAGACTTTAATTCCTAATTAAATGTCCATGTGAAAATGCCCTAACTATAGCAGAGTGGCAACAAAGGCAGAATGTCAGACCAAAATAAGTCATGTAATAAATACATTTGCTCCCAAAAGTTGTTTGCTTTTGCAATTAACTTGTAGAAGGGACTAGTCTTCAGGGCAGAAGTATCTTTTTCTAACAACAGTCAATGTGCACTCTTGACTGTAAAGCTGTAATTGAAAATGAGTCAATGCATACTTCAGACTAGTAAAGCTATGCTTCCCTCCCAGGGTCCAACCCTGCAATATTTACCAGGATGCATAGCTCTATTGATTTTAGAGATTATTTGCTCAGATCAGCCACTGCTGCAGAAATATCCCGTGGAAGATGGAAAACTAATCCTGTTGGAAAGGTTTCCTAGCATCATTCCATGAAAGGGATGTACAGGTTTTATCCAAACAGGAAGTAAGAAAGGTTCTAGCTTGGGGGAGGGTAGATGCCCGCCCACAGGGGTCTCATTTCCTGACTTCCTCTGTGGTGGATAGGCTAGGTTTGTACCCTGAAGGTCTCCAAAGTGGGGTCCCACAGGGCGCTCATTCCCCTTTGCTCTTTGGTAGGGGGCAGAGGGGCGGAGGAATATCCCTCAGCCCCTGTCGTGACGCACCTTCCGCGGGCTCCTGCCTGAGCCTACCCACAACCTCCCCCAAGTCCTTACTCCCCCTTGGGGAGTTCACAGCCTGGCACCATGTTGCGTCACGTAGTCAGGGTCCCTACCCTCCTGGCACCCCGAGTCTCTCGCAACCTCCTTCCCCCAGTCACTTCCCTGCTGCCGGGCCCGGAAGGATCTCCCTCGTCGGTGTTGCGGCCATTCTCCAGTTGGAGCCTGGTGCTGGTCCTTGGTCGGGATGGGAAGAAGGACGCGGGTGGGGTGGGGTGTTGGGGTGTTGCTTGCTCTCCCCCTTGCCACTGGGTTCGCGTTTGGGGATGTAGAGGGGGCCTGGCACGTCCCCCAGCCGGAGCTTTTCCTCTATCGGCGTCCTCCAGCCCTCTTCTAGGGCTGGGCCACGCCCCTCCCATGCATTGGGCCCTGCCCTGCCTTTCCGGCGTCGCTGTCTCTTTGGCCCAGCTGATTGCAACTGCCATGGCCGTTTCCTCAGCTGGGTCTCCCTCGAGCTCCCCCGTGACGAAGTTCTTCCCCCCTCTGGCTGCTGCAGGTAAGGGGGAATGTCACATCCTCCCTTAGGGTGTTTTTACATGGACACTTATCTTGGGATTAGATCATTAGTCCTGGGAATCGGATGACTTGTCTGTCTAAACACAGCATTCAGTCATTATAATCCCAGGATCACTGAAAAACCCTGGGATTACAAACCCTTTTTGAAGGTTTGTAATATCCAGTTGTTAACTAATCCTGGGTTTAGGTCCATCTAAACCAAGAGTCCTTTCTGTCCTGGGGGCTGCATTGAAAATTAGTACAAGCTCCGAGGGTCACACAGAAGTTGGGGATGGGGGTGCTTAATGGGTATAGTCAAGAAAAGGAGGGCCCAGATCATGGATCTGTGCCATGGGTCTGTCCCCTACCCGTGTCTGCATGCCCTACTCTCTGCTCCATTATTCTGAGCTCAGTTTTTCAGTGCTTGGGGGTAGAGACTGGATTCAGAGCCAGATCCAGGCACTGGAAAGGGGCCACATAAAAACTTGCAGAGGGCTGCATTTGGCCCCCGGTCCTGAGGTTCCCCACCGCTGATCTAAACGACTATCCTGGGATAGTCAATTATCCCAGGATTAGTATCACAGAGTGTTATGGCAAGGCTGACAACCGCTCTATGCAGTTCTGCCTCTATGATATCTAGTAGCACATGACTGTGGGGTGATTGTATTACCTCTGTCATCCTTCAACAATGCATTGAAGAGCACCAAGTTTAAATACCTGCAGAACAAAGGCATGAGTTTCCATTTTCTTCAACTCAGAAATCAGAAACATGAAGAAAACCAGATTTTCTTCAATTCCAGAAATCCGTGCGCTGAGCATGGATGAAAAGCACCATGGGATTGATATTCATCCCAGATACTCTTAAACCGGGATAAGAGCAATGTGCTGTTCAAATGAACTATCCCAGGATGGATTTCATCCCGGGATAGAAATGTCCGTGTAAAGCACGTACCACTTGTAATCCCTGGATAACAATTCCGGGATAATTTTCTCCTAATTCCAGGATGAATTGTCCATGTAAAAATGCCCTTAGCTGGGGATAAGCTGCCCTGAGCCTTTTTGAGGGAAGGGCGGGATAAACATTTAAATAAATAAATAAATAAATAAATACATAAATAGCCTTCTGTACGTGCATGGACTGTCCACGTACACACATACACACAAACACACACACACACACACAAATACACAGAGTCAAGACATGCTGTGACCTTTGGTAAAACAAAGTATCTCAATTCAGACTTCATTTCCTTGTAGAGCAAGGCAGCATGACTGGGGGTTGGGGGCAGGGGTTGACTGGGACAAGGAAAAGGTTAAAATGAATGTCAAAGAGAACCAGAATAAATGGAATGTGACTGAAACGCATGACGACTCCTGCCCCAGCTCAGGGAACATTCTCCAAAGTTAGAGGGGTATGTGCTGGGGGAATCACTCCGGTGATCACGGTTATACATACACTCTCTGGTGGCAGTTTCTCTCTTTCATTGGTGATCACTATGTTAGTGATCTCCTTGAGGAAGAATGAATGTGATCCAAGGTTGCATTATATTATTTATTCATTCATTTTTATATCCTGCTTCCTGTCAAGACTCAGGGAGGGTTACAACACATAGCAATCAATTACAATACATATAGCCACTAGGGATGTGCAAATAGAATGCGGTTCGGACGTTCGGTTTGAAACCCGAGTTCAGGTTTGGTTGTTCGGTTCGGCAGAGTTTGGTTCGGCCGAACTTGGCAGAACATTTGAAAATAGCGCTATTGATACCGATACCGAATTTGAAGATTTTTTTTGGTATCGGTATCATTTGGCCCTGAAACAACCCCTGGTCTCCACCCCTGGTGCCAGGAAGTCTGCTCCTCAGCTGCCTCCCCCTTCCAGTCAAATTTTTCCCACCCAAAGTCACATTTTCCCCACCCCCAAACTCATCCGAACTCACCCGAACATGACCGAACTGTTTGGCCATTTTTGAGTTCGGTTCGTATGTCCGAACAGACCGAGTTCGGTCTGAACTCTGAACATCTGAACCGCGTTTGCACATCCCTAATAGCCACTGACTTGTTTTTAAGGTATATCAGAAAGGGCATCTCCTATTCTCTCCTGCTTCATTTCATCCCCATCTCTTCACAGTTGCAGATTTCAAATTTTGCAGAAGCACTTAGCTGCTGCGTTTAAGGCCTTAATATTGGGTGAAAAACAGACAAGACAGTAGCCTAGATTAGCTGTCTCCAGATGGATGGCTACCTACCCATCTGTTAGGTAGCCGCCAGATGTTTGCCTGCACCCACCCCCCAATCACCCCGTGACTCCCCACTCACAGTGTCATCCCAGTGAATGTGGATCCTGCTGTGTGGGCAAATGCTGTCTGATGCAGGCAAATGTGCACCCCCATGGCTGCATCTTTTCTGTTAGGGTGTGTACAGCCTCCACATATCTCCAAGTCCACCAGGACCATAAAGTCACAGGTGGAGGGCCTGGAGCTGTCCAGGGAGTGACCATGTCTCAGTGGTGGTGGTGGGGCAGAATGCAGCGAGAAGGAACAGCTGGCCAATTGTTCCGTTTGTCACATGGCACCTACGAGTGGCAGCTGTGGGGGGGCTTGACGAAGCGACCCTGGACTCTGCTCTCTCATATGCTAACACCTATTGTCCGGATGATGTGGCCCATTGACTTTGATAAGACTGTTGGTATGAGCAGCTGCTCTTTTACCAAGTTCTACCCCTGTAGTTACCTACTGGCTTCAGAATGTGTGGTTGGCATGTTGGTCCAAAATGTAAGTGACTAAGGCAACATAATTTAGATCTTATCTTTATGGCTGAAAACGTGCATATTCTCACCAACAGAAGTTGCTCCAATAAAAGATATCATTTGAACTACTTTGTCTCCATCATTTGTTTAATTCACTTTTAATTTGCTCTAATTAATCTTTTATAATGTAATCTTCACACACTGCCAATTCCAGATTATTTTAACTCAAATATATATATATCAAATCAGCTGACACATGCAGTATCATCTTGTCTTGAGTTGAGCGGTTCAGTTAATTTAGAAAACAACCATCTTGTTACTTATCCTGGTGGGCTCTTTTGAACTGAAAATGTAACTGGGCTCCTTTATATTGTAACTGGGCTCCACTTAGGCATGGCCCTTAGCAGGACCAGGGGTTTGGGGGGTGAATTCTGTTGGTTTGGTGGGGGGTTGTATGGTGGGGGACAGCTATAGTTCCTAGAACTGTGGCTGTTCTTTTTACTTAGTGGGGCTCGATTTGTCCTTGCGTGAGTTTTTGAGTGGGAGGGAGGGTATTAGGTTTTGCTTTGGTGGGAGGGAGATGACCTGCCCCCCTGGTGAGAGCAGGGGGTGGGGTGGGGAATGGGTTAGAGGGCCTTGGCCTCCTTGTGAGAGAGGGGAGCCTGACCCAGCAAAGGGGGAGGGAATATGCCTCTCTGTGAGAGGGGTGTGTGGGGTGGGGTTTGAGGGGTGGGAGTCCCCCTCACCTGCCTGGTGATTCAGCCATGGGGGAGGGGGAGACAGGGGAGGCTTGCTGGGGGTGGAGGGCCACGGCTATAGGGGTCGCTATGGGCCAGGGGATCTATGATCCCTCTGGAGAGTTTATAGAATCTTGAAGGGGGGCAAGGTGATTAGTGCCTGCCCCCCTCATCGTTCCCAGGGCAGGTGAAGTGATGGTTGAGGATGGAAGGGCCCCATGCCATGTGCTGATGTTGTTAAATGCCAGGTAGGTCGCTAATAAGTCCTTTGTGGTCCAGGACTTGATCCTGGACCAGTCAGCCGACCTGGTGTGTATCATGGAGACCTGGATGGACACTGAGTCTGGGTCTATCTTGGCTGACCTTTTTTCAGCTGAGTACTCGGTGCAGCATCAGCCACAGCTGGAGGGATGGGGAGGTGGGCAGTGTAGCCATTGGTTTTGAGGACACATACGGAGATATCCAGTGCAAACTCCATCCGGAATAGAGGGTCTTTACCTGGTAGTTGATTTGGCTTATGGAGACAGATTAAGGTTGCTGCTTGTATACCGTGCACCTTCCTGTACAGCAGCATCCTTACTTGCTCTAGCTGATCTGGTGTCGGAGGTGATATAGTGCAATCCCCGAGGCTGTTGGTCTTAGGGGATTTCAATATTCATGCCGATACCAGTGTTAAGGGGGCGGAGCAAGAGTTCATGGCCGGTCTGGCAACTATGGGCCTGTCTTAGGTGGTGTCTGGCCTGACTCATGAGGGGGGGCATACTCTGAATTTGGTATTTTGCACTGCCATGAGGCGGGTGTATGTCTCTTGTTAGTGGGGGAGGTGTCATCTGTGCTCTTGTCATGGACAGACCATTATCTCCTGCAGGCCAGTCTCCTGGTGCATGTCTACCACTGGCAGGGTGTGTGGAACCTATTTGTATGGTTTGCCCCCGTTATGGAACCAGATCAGTTCCGGAATGCTCTGGGGGATATACCTTCCAACCTTGATCGCCGATCGCTCAATTACCTTGTTGCTCTCTGAAACCCCTTGTTGGCCGAGGTCATCGACTGAACAGCTCCCAGGCATCTGCTCCATGAACATAGGCGACGCAGGGCCCCATGGTTCACAGAGGACCTGCATCAGCTTAAGCAGGAGGGGAGACAGTTAAAGCGATGGTGGTGCCATACGTCTACTGAGGACAACCAACCACAGCAGCTGCATTAAAAGCCTATGCTGTGGCTATGTGGGCAGCAAAGTGGAGTTTCTTTGCTACCATTGTATCATCTGCAAAGTCGCATCCAGCTGAGCTTTTCTGGGTGGTGAAGGGTCTGATCATTCCAACCTCTCTCTGCCTGGAACTAGAATCTTCCAGTGCTTATTATGATATGTTTATCGACTATTTCGTAGACAAAATCGCTCTTATCCCACATGATTTTGACACTGCACTTAATGCAGTAGATATACCTGAAGTTCAAGTCAAGTCAGTTTATTGCGTGGATTTAAACCATTGCATAACTAATACATAAGACCACACAAAAGGGTGGGTCACAACAAACAATTTCCATAAATTTTAAATTGGGCAAAATATTAAAATACAATTAAAACAAATGGTAAACAAATAAGACTAATAAAATAAACACTAAGAAAATAATTACTATCTAAGATCCCACAACCAGATACAGAGCAGGAACCAATGGAAGAACAACCCCTTCACTCGACCTCTGATACAGAGTCTACCAAGGGGGTTCTAAATTCTAGAAAATTCCTTCTATCAATAGTCATCTGGCTGAGGAAGGCAGCGATAACCTCTATGACCTGCACCTCCGAGTTATTTAGTAAAGAACTCAATAGAAAAACTTCAGAGCAGCCTGAATGCTTGTTCAGGTGCCAGGCTAAAAATTTCTCCCTAGCCTTATCGTATAAATGGCAACTTAGAATCATATGCCCCATGGTTTCTGCTATAATCTGGTCAGCTGGACGAAGATGATCGGGGAAAGGAACACCCTGAAACTGTCCATCTAGAACTTGCAAGGGAAGGGCATTGACTCTGGCCCGAAACAGGAGCTGCTTGGCCCTTAACGGGATAGAGGTTAGGAGATAACTTGCCAAGCAACCCCAATCTGGGATCCAATCCACATAGGCCCCCAGATGCGGAGAAGCATTAATTTTCCCTATCTCCAATTGTCTGTATATATCCCTCATTCTGGTAAGGCCCTCTCTTCTGACAGCACCAGACCCCCATCTCCAACAAATGCGCCTCCCAAGTCACTTGCCAAGGACTAGTAGGGATGGGCGAACAGATCGCGGTTCGGGTTCGGCCGTTCGTTTTGGCTGCGTTCGTTTTGGCAGTTCGGTTCGGCTGCGTTCGGTTCGGCAGTTTGGTTAGTTCGCCGGGTTCGGCTGTTCGGCCATTCAGTTCGGCCGTTCAGTTCGGCCGTTCTCCGTTCAGTTTGGCTGTTTGGCTGTTCAGTTCGGCTGTTCGGCCGTTCGGTTCGGCTGTGTTTGGGAAATATTATGGGTGGGTTTTTTGTTTTTTATATGTTTTTTTGGTTTTTTATTGGGTTTTATATGGTTTTCTTTTGTTTTTTATTTGTTTTTTTTGTTTTTATATGGGTTTTTTAAATTTATTTTTAAAATCTAATATTATATATATCTACACTAAATCTAACTGCTATTAACTATTCTAAATGCTATGAACTAAATGGATTATCTAATAACACAGGCCTACTCCTACAAACACTAAAACTAAATCACTAATGCTATCTCTATCACTAAGCTAGCTCCTACAACTACTATCCCTAACCTATCTTCCTATCTCTCTATATCTATATCTCTCTATCTCTCTCTATATGGGATGGGGGGGGAATCACAAACACAAGGTTTCAGTTTAAGGTTTAAGTTTCATTTCAATACAAAACTGAAATGAAACTTAAAGCAATCTAATAATCCTACTCAACGCCTGCTGTTCAGGAACAGTGACTAGCTCAGAAGGTGTTGGGAAGGGGGGAGGCAGATAGTTTCATTTCTTGCAAGCCTCTCCACCCCTGGTGCCTGGAAGTCTGCTCCTCAGTGACTAGTACTACCCCTCCCTGTCACCTTACAGTGAACCTTTTTTTACCACCCGAACGCGATCCGAACTGACCGAACTGTTCGGCCATTTCGCCATTCGGTATGTTCAGTATGTTCGCGTTCTGGTTCGTGTTCGCGTTCTGTCATCCGAACAGGCCGAGTTTGGGCTGAACTCCGAACTGTGTTCACCCATCCCTAAGGACTAGCAAAGGAGTCTCTGGTTACGTCTCTCAACAGTTCTAAACACTGCCCGGAAAGAAGTCTACACTAGAACTTGGCCACAGCCTCCATGGCTACTAATTGCCATGCATCCTGGCCAAGTTCCAGTCGAAATGCAGCATGTGGAACCGACTTGCGGTCACCCAGAAGTTTCACTAAAAACTTAGCCTGCACTGCATTAAGGTCATGAGCAAAACAGAGGGCCCACAGCTCAGCCTCATAAAGCAGCTGGGCCCTCACCTTGGTTTTTAACACCTGAAGAGCAAGGTGAATAGCATTTCTCCCTTGGCGCATGAACAGGCCAAGAATTGCCTGTAACGGGGCCCTGGCCATTACAAGGGCCCTATTTAAATGCTCCCTCCAGTTACCTGATTTGTGGAAATAAAGGCTGAGATAACAAAAGGAGGAGACCTATTGCACTCGATGACCACCTATATCCCATGCGTGTAGTCTAAACTCCTTACTGGTAACCTTAGATCACCTTAGACTTATTATAATTTAGAGAAAGGTGATTTTCTGTACAGAAGGTAGCAAAAGCATTGAGCTGTCTTCTAAGGCCTATTCTGGTCCGAGACAGCAGTACGACATCATTGGTGTATGCCAGACAACCCACAGCCCTAGTACCCAGCTTTGGAGGGAAAAAGCGAGCATCTGCCATCCGAGGGATGACATCATTGATGTAGAAATTGAACAACGTCAGGGCCAGGACACAGCCCTGCCTTACACCCCTATGGGTGTCTATTGGTGCTGTGACGTGCCCCCGGTTGTCAACTCTCACAATCAACGAAGAATTTTTATGAAGGGAACATATAAGTGCCACAAGTCTTCTGTCGACAGAAGATCTCCGGAATTTCTCCCAGAGAATATTCCTGTCGACAGTATCAAAAGCGGACCTAAGATCTAAGAATGCTGAATAAAAAACCTTATTCTGGGCTCTATATTTAGACTGCAGGTGAGACAGAATAAAACACTGCTCCACGGTAGATCGGCCACTTTGGAACCCGGCCTGTTCCACGGCCAAAGCCTTGGACTCAGTCAACCACTCCACCAGCCTACCCAGAAGATATTTAGAGTAAATCTTCCCCACCACTGAGAGCAAGCTTTACCTGAAGTTATGAATGCTCCATCTGGTCCGGTTTTGTGGGATCAGTTTCAGCAGGTATCATCCTCTGATGTGGTGGAGATGCTGGGGGCTGTGACGGCCATGACTTGTGAACTCAATCCTTGCCTGTCCTGACTGGTGAAAGCCAGCTGGGAGACACTGGGTATGTTGCTGGCAGGGGTTGTCAATGGCTCCCTTATGGAGGTCAAGGTCGCAGGGTGTGACCTTTGCTCAAGAAACCATCTCTTGACATTGACGCCCTTGCCAACTATCAGCCAGTCTCTAACCTTCCCTTCTTAGGAAAGGTTATTGAACAGGCAGTGGCCCAGCAGCTCCAGGGGCATCTGGACTGCATCGGTTTCCTTGACCTCTCGCAATACGACTTTCATCCAGGCTATGGCACTGAGACTGTGCTTGTGGCCTTGGTCAACGATCTGTGCCAGGAGCTGGAGCGAGCTCGGTCTACTCTTCTGATTTTGTTAAACATTTCAGCAGCTTTTGACACAGTTAACCATGAGATGTTAGTGACCTGCCTGTGGGACCGTGTCGGGGTGGGCGGGACTGTTATTGAATGGTTCCACTCATTCCTGGCTGGAAGAACTCAGCGTGTGGTACTGGGTGATTGTACATCGTCCCCTTAGGACCTCACATGTGGAGTCCTGTAGGGATCCATTCTGTCCCCTCTCCTGTTCAACGTGTACATGCAGCCCTTGGGTGAGATTGTGAGAGGATTTTAAGTTTAGTGTCATCAGTATGCTGATGACATTCAGCTGTACCTCTCATTTTCATCTGACCCAGGCCCGGCAGTCTTGGTGTTTGCCCGGTGTTTGGGGAATTGGATGAGAATGAGCCATTTGAAGCTGAATCCCAACAAGACGGAGGTGATGTTGGTGGGTAAGGGCAAGGGAGTGGAGGCTCCCATCATTGATGGGGTGCGTCCTTCGGTCCCTTAGGAGTCTAGGAGTCCTCCTCGATTTGCAGCTTCACCTGGATGCCCAGGTAGCAGCTGTAGCGAGGAGTGAGTTTGGTAAATTACATCTGGTCCGATGTCTCCAGCTGTACATCTCGGGCTCCAACCTTGCCACTGTCATGCATGCATTCATCACCTCAAGACTGGAATAGTGCAATGCACTCTACGTGGGGCTACCCTTGGTGAAGACCCAGAGGCTGCAGCTGGTGCAGAATGTGGTGGCTCATCTCCTTATGGGGACAGGCTGCCAGGAGCACATAACACTGGTGCTCCGCTCTCTGCACTGACTACCTGTAGTCTTCTAGGCCTGATTCAAGGTGTTGACTATTACCTTTAAAGTCCTATACGTCCTGGGCCCTACCTACCTGCAGGACCTCCTCATCCCTTGTGTTCTGGATTGGCCCCTGAAGTCAGCTGAACCTCCGTGTTCTGGATTGGCCCCTGAAGTCAGCTGAACCTCCTTTTGGAGGTTCCCCCAGGTTTCCCAGGTGGCAACGTTCAAGAGGGCGTGCTCGGTGGCCATGCTGCGGTTATGGAATTCCCTCCTGGTAGAGATTCACCTCTCTCCAGATCTCCCCTGCTTTCGTAGACAATGTAAAACCTGGCTGTTTCACTGGGCATTTGGTGAGAGGGATGGGTAGTTGGTGGTGGGGTTTTCTTTTGAGGGGTAATGGGGTATTTATTTTCTCGGATCTCTGTTTTATGGTTTTAAATGATATTTTGTATTATATTGTAATTTAAATGTTTATATTATATTTTTAATATATTGTTCACCATAGAAAGGGATGGTATACAAATGTCAAAAATAAATTAAATAAATATTTCTGTGAAGCAAATAAAAAATAATCAAGCATGTAAATACTTGATCAAAATATGGACTATTTATTTTTAGCAGAAATGATATATTCTATTGTTAATGCAAACATCAATGGGAGATTTGTGTCAGAATTGCAATTAACATAATAATGTAAACACAAGCTTTTCGATTCCTTGATAAAGGCAGCAATTCTGACAGAATTCCTCTGAACAGGTCAGCTGAGTGCTTAACTACTATAAAGCAATCAGTGCAAAGAGAGAGAGAGTGTTCTGGACACATTTTTGAAGAAGAAAGGGTTTTAATTAATCCAGAGTATTTTAGGACATCATTACAACAACAGTTTCTGGACACCAGTTCTCTATAGACTACAACTGAGGTCAACATGATGAATTCACGTTATTTAATTTTTGTGGATCTGTTCCATAAAGCTTTCTTTGATGTTATGGTCTTCTCCTGAGCCTGGAACACACAGACTTATTTTATAATTATTAATTATTATTATTATTTATTATTAGCAAGCATTTATATAGCGCCAGCAATGTACCTGGAACTTTACAAAGTAATGGTATAGACACGGTCCCTGTCCTAGGGCTTACAATCTGAGAGACGGGGGGAGGGGGCGGGGGGCAGGAGCGGGGGGAAGCTGAAGGAAGGGGAACAGAGTGAGAGACAAGGAGTGTAACATTCACGAAGATGCGAGGTCCCAGGTGCACGCGCTTGGCTTGCTTACATCGAGTATGATGACTGGCTGGTCCGTGTGGTGAGGATATGAGTACACAATACACAGACCTCAGGTAACAGATTGTACTGAATGGAGGGTATCAGCAGGAGTTAGGTGAGGGGAGCAAGAAGTTGGGGAGGGCAAAGCGGAAGAGATGGGTCTAACAAAAATAAAAGCAGCAAGGATGCAATCTTCAGCTATTAAAATTAAGGTCTCGGCTCCCATTGACTTTAATGGCTGAGGACAGCACCCTTTTTACCAACTATTTTATTTAGGACATCTAGCATTGCATCTTCAGAAAATGAGATCGTAGAATTTTAGAATTGGAAGAGACCTCAAGGTATTGTTCAAAAAATTCCCATAATAAAGCAGGCTAAGGTAAATAAAGAGCATGAAAACATTTCAGAACAACCCAGTTTTCATATCAGTAACCCCTTCAAAAATGACTACGTTACAGCTTGGGGGAGAAGATGAATGTGCCTATCATGTATAGCTAGAGCTACAATATTTGGAAGACCCATAGGCCTTGGTTATGGTGCAAAAGGAGGATTTAGGAGATATTTTCTTCATGAACTTTTAATGACAGTTCTAACACGGGCTGGGAGAAACACATAAACATTCATTTGATCTAACGCATGTTAGATCAAATATGTTTCACTTTAAGTTGATCAGGATATTTTGATCACATTATTTAGTTTTTATTTATGCAATAGCAGTGATGCATGAATGAACAGTAATGGGCTCAATGGAGTGCATTAGTAAAAGTGCATGCATAAAAGTCATCAATATTTGTAAAGCTCATTAGGATCATGAGAATAGAAGTAGCACATGAGTGCAAATCCATGCTCTTCTAATGTTTGCAACTGAAAACATAGGAAATGTCAATTAGAACTACATGTGGTGCATATCTTAAATAGTTATTATTATTATTATTATTATTAACAAACATTTATATAGCGCCAGCAGTGTACCTGGCACTTTACAAAGTAATAAAATAGACACGGTCCCTGCCCCTAGGGCTTACAATCTGAGAGACAGGAGCTGGGGGAGAGACTTAGGAAGGGGAACAGAGGGAGAGACAAGGGGTCTAACATTCATGAAGATGCGAGGTCTCAAGTGCACGTACTTGGCTTGGTTACGATGAGAATGACAGCAGGCAGGTCCATGTTGCAAGGATAAGGGTAAACCGATCGTAGGTATAGGAATAGTGGCTCAGCAGGATAAAGAGTCAGACAGAGCAGAGCGAAAGAGGTGAGTTTTAAGGAGAGATTTGAAGGTATGAAGGGAGGGGGCAAGGCGGATGTGGACAGGGAGGGAGTTCCAGGCATGGGGGGCAGCAAGTGAGAAGGGACGAAGGCGCTTAGGGGAGCAGGGAAGGCGTGGAAGGGTGAGAGAAGGGACAGAGGAGGAGCGAAGTGCACGGGCTGGAGTATGGAGGGCGATAAGTGCAGAGAGGTAGGGGGGAGCAAGGTTGTGAAGAGCTTTATAGGTGAAGACTAGGAGCTTGTGCAGGATTCGTTCAGGAAGGGGAAGCCAGTGAAGCGAAGAGAGGAGGGGCTGCACATGGTCGAAGCGACTGGCGAGGTAGATGACCCTGGCAGCAGAGTTTTGGACAGAGATGAGGGGAGAAAGGTGAGACCGGGGAAGGCCAGTGAGAAGGAGGTTACAGTAATTGAGGCGAGAGATGACCAGAGCATGAACAAGAGTTTTGGCAGACGAGACAGAGAGAAAAGGGCGAATCTTAGCAATGTTATGGAGGGAGAAGCGACAGGATTTAGCAACAGAGTCAATGTAGGGTTTAAAAGAAAGGGCTGAGTCAAAGATGAAGCCTAGGCTACGGGCTTGGGGGACAGGCAGGATGGTGACTCCATCAATAGTTATTGACAGTGAGGAAGGAGAGGAAGGATGAGGGGGGAAGATAAGGAGTTCAGTTTTAGCCATGTTGAGTTTGAGTTGACGTTGAGACATCCAGGTAGAGATGTCAGAGAGACAGTTGATGAGACGAGCTTGAACAGAGGGAGAGAGAGAGGGAGTAGAGAGATAGAGTTGAGTGTCATCAGCATAGAGGTGGTATTGGAAGCCATGGGAGGCAATGAGTTTGCCTAAGGATGAGGTATAGATCGAGAAGAGGAGAGGGCCAAGAACAGAGCCTTGAGGAACACCAACTGAGAGGGGGAAGGAGGAGGAGGTGGAGTTGGAGAGAGACACATTAAAGGAGCGGTCAGAGAGGTAGGAGGAGAACCAGTTATGGACAGAGCCACAAAAGCCAAGGGAGTGAAGGGAATCCAGCAAGAGTGAGTGGTCAACAGTATCGAAGGCAGCAGAGAGATCAAGGAGGACAAGAATGGAATAGAGACGTTTAGATTTAGCCACCAGAAGATCGTTGGTGATCTTAGCGAGAGCAGTTTCAGTAGAATGAAGGGGGCGGAAGCCAGATTGGAGGGGGTCAAGGGAGGAGTTGGAGGATAGGAAGTCAAGGCAGCGGGAGTAGACAACACGTTCAAGCAGCTTGGAAGCAAAAGGAAGGAGTGAGACAGGACGATAGCTAGAAGGGTCAGAGGGGTCAAGAGTGGACTTTTTGAGAATAGGAGAGACTGTGGCATGTTTGAAGGCAGAAGGGAAAGAGCCAGTAGAGAGGGAGAGGTTGATGATGTGCAGGAAGGAAGGGGCGACAGTGGGAGTAATGGAGGTGAGGAGGCGGGAAGGAATGGGATCAAGGGGGCAAGTGGAAGGGTTGGAGGAGGAGAGCAGAGAGGAGATTTCCTTAAGGGAGGCAGGGGAGAAGGAGGACATGAGAGAAGGAGGGGGAGGAGGGAGAGGGGTGGGAGTGGGAAGAGAGGAGTGGGAAGCGATGTCGAGGCGGATCTTGTCTATCTTGGAGGTGAAGAAGGAGGCAAGATCCTGAGCAGAAAGGGAAGAAGGAGGGGGAGGACAGGGAGGCTTGAGGAGGGAGTCAAAGGTAGAGAACAGGCGGCGAGGGTCCCGAGAACAGGACTCAATGCGGGAGGCATAGTAGTGTTGTCTAGCAAGGGAGATAGCAGAAGTAAGGGTGGAGAGACAGAATTTGAAGTGAAGGAAGTCAGCGTGAGAATGGGATTTGCGCCAGAGTCGTTCAGCAGCACGAGTGCAAGAACGGAGGTGGCAGATACTAGGGGTGAGCCAAGGACGGGGGTTGTGGGAGAAGTTGTTGTTTGAAGTCTCTCCAGCACTGTAACTCTGAGATCTCACTATATAGTTTGACATTATAGAATCAAAAAGCTGCAAGGATCATCTAGTCCAGCCACCCGCTGAGTTGCAGGATTTGCCATGCCTAAATCCTCCCAGATATATGTTCATCCAGCATCATCTTGAAAAAGTCCAATGCAGGAAAATCCACTATTTCAACAGGCAGCTTGTTCCATTGGCTTCTGTTCTTGTTCTATAGTTGGGAAGTTTTTCCTAAGGTTTTATCCATAGCCTTGTATTCACAAATATTTAACTGTGGAGTAACTAAAATTATCTCTACAGTAAGGCTTGTTTTGTGTTCATAGAAACACACCACTCCAGAATACTTTTCAGGTCACTTTGGGTGAAAATAGACATGACACTGGCCCGCTGTGGGCTGGGATTCACCACACATCTAATCCTGTGCCGCCAGTTGTTGGCCTGGGACATCTCCAGGCTAGGTAGGTGGCTGGCCCAGAATGAGTCCTGGGCCCAATCCCAGGCATTAATTCCAGGCCAAGGCCCACCCACGTGGGCCACAGTGGGCCAAACACGTCTGTTCGGTCCCACCATCCCCACCACGGGGTAGGGGCCGCAATGGCTGCCCGTTATGGCAGGGGGTGGGGCATTGGGAGAAAGGCAGGGTCTCCCACCTGCAGTTCTGTCATGGCCCCACCCCTACTTGGGTGATGTAGGTGGTTGGATGACTCTAGTCCACGCGGCCGGCATGCTTGTTCGGTGCTGCTTGCCGAGCCAGCGAGTGGTCACTGCTGTTTCTCACCGTGGGCCGGAGAGCATCCATGTCTGTTTTTACCCTTCAGAGTTGGTTATTAGTGTCACACTGCTAGGAAGGGCAAGTGTCCCTATGGGGAGCTTTACACATTCCTAAAAATCTTCCAGAATGTCAGGAAGTAACATGATCAAAAGTTCAGCCAGAAACTGAGGAGGCTGAGGCAACGGGAGTAGACAGCGTGTTCAAGGAGTTTGGAAGCAAAAGGGAGGAGTGAGACAGGACAGTAATTAGAGGGTTCAGAGGGATACAGAGTGGACTTTTTGAGGATGGGGGAGACAGTGGCATATTTAAAGGCAGAGGGGAAGGAGCCAGTAAAAAGGGAGAGGTTGATGATGTGCAGGGGGGGGGGCGTGACAGTGGAAGCAATGGAGGGCAGGAGGCGGGAAGGAATGGGGTCCAGGGGGCAAGTGGAGGGGTTGGAGGAGGAGAG